>CM029637.1:32179916-32758200 GCA_017311315.1 Dendrocalamus latiflorus | reverse complement strand
TATTTTCATGGTCCAGACTAGATAGTCTAGATCATTCCACCACTGAGCCCTAAGCATAACTAAATCCTGGCTCCGCAAGTTGCTCCCAAATTTATGCTTACTTTGTTCCCAAATTTAAACTGATTTGAATGTTTGAACAAAATTTTCTTTAGGTAAATCTTGACTTTGCATCCAAATTTATAACCTTGCTTGCAAATTATACTCATTTTTTCCATTTGTATCAAAGTTGTTTCTAAGGGTCTGTTTGGCAAGTCACAAGCCGGCTGGCTTTTGACTTTTGCTACAGTACCTAACTTTCAAACGGAGTATTTTCTCAAAACGAGGTCTATAAGTTAAATGTAGTACACGTTAAAAGCCCAACATCTGTACCAGCCAAAATCGTAAGTGAATACCGGTCTCTCCGTAATCTGTACCGTAAACAGTCAAAATTCAAAAATTTCAGCCAAAAGCTATAAGCCGCAGCCAAAAAGAACAGGCCCTAAATTTATAGTGACTTGTTCCCAAATTTAAAATTCATGCTGACTTTGTTTTCAAATTTAAACTAATTTGAATTTTTGTACAAAATTTGATTTAGGTAAATCATGACTTTGATTCCAAAATTATTGCCTTGCTTGAAAATTATACTCGTTTTGCTTCTATGTGTATCTTAACTTGCTTTCGAATTTATACCGACTTGTTCCCAAAGAAATTGAGGTTGTGCATCATAACAATATAACGTATGTGTAACAAGGAGTGCATGTAGCAATATATGGAACCAATTGTGCATGTAGCAATATATCGAATAGTGTACGTACGTTTAGACCAAGGCACGCACGTGCGGAGTGTAGTGGAGTACGTCAGCAATATGCATAGCATTAATTAGCCTGTCATGTAAGCCAAAATCTAATGTGTAAGATTATTTAAGGAGGAGAGATATAGAAGTAATGTCTCATACAAGATATCACATGTTTAGACCCCCCGGCCTCGGTTTTCACAGGAATCCCCGTGAGGGATTATAAAATAAGTTAAGATATTTTATAAAATAATAATATAACTTTATTTATTAATTTATAATTATCTGTGCATACTTTTTACAAAATATAGCTTCAAAATATATTCTAACACATAGATTTAAGTTTTAGTCTAAATATATAAAAATATTATAGATATTGCTATGCAATGTCTTCCGCCGAGAATGTCCTTAAGCTCTCCATTGCCCTTGATTATTCCCATGAACAATAAAGACTAAACGAGGTTCTCTTCAAATTCAGGTGCCCATTGAACGAATTAAGACAGTCAAGAAGAGAGTGAAAAAAAGCAGTACGCAGGACCAACAGATTGAGTTTTATATAAGCATCGCTATCATAGTTTGTAAGTATACTTGCTAATGACTTCTTCTGTGTTGAACGCCTCTATTTTGCACAGTTCCATCTTGTTCTTGTACTACAAAAGAACACGAAATAAGGCGTTTTATTCAGCCTAACAAAAGGGCAAGTTGATTGGTTTGTCACCAGTTCAAATGATAAGCCATCCTAGCTATCTTCTCATACCTGACGTCAAGCAGCAATATCTGCTCAGGACCGAAGCAATTCAATTTTAAATGGTTTGGTTGGACAAGCAATACCCAGCCTGCAAAGAAAACCAGTCCTAATTCAGACAAGGAGGACCCATGCTCCAATGACTCATCTCCCATACTTCAGCTGTCTCCATTTCGAATCTGCAGTGCACCTAACTTATCGCTCTGGTCATGGATGAAGTTCCTGACTGCAAGCGTATCGCATTGTGGGAAACTCAAGGATACAGATTTGTGCGAAGAAAACAAGTGCTCCAACAGCCGAGCAAAGCACGATCGGTGTATATCTCTATCGGCCACGCTCCACGAGCTCTTTCTTGCTCGACAAAACTCAAAAGGAAGGATATAGAAGCAAAGGGTAGGCTTAAAAATTTGTCGGTAGCTGACACCTGTCGAAACCCGATCTTCTTTTGCTTCCTGTGTGAATTGGACAAAAGTTTGTCATGCAGTGCAATGGAATTGCAACTGCTATTGCAATCTCACCTGTTCATACCATGCTTCCCATGATTGCAAGCTGCCCATGGCACGCAACCCGCACGGTCCTTTTCAGGCACACAAATACACACATTGGAATGCAGCTCTGTAAAGCTATGAGAGGGGCATGGTAAGATAAGTCTTCTCAGTATGGCAACAGGCAGAGATAAGGAACGGGAGAGGCGAGAAAGAAAAGGCTGTACCATGCCCTCGGTTTTTCCTTTTTGCTTCCTTTTCAGGGCATGTCTGGCTCTGGCGTTGCAATTCATTTCTGATTTATTCATCCATCCATCAGTTTCATGCACTAACGAATTGCTGCAAAAATTAAAACAGTTTAGAGAGAGAGAGAGAGATGGTGTGATACGAGTTCTGAATATTTTGATGCACCCATATTCAGCACTTGATATAAAAAGGCGCAATGAGTAAGCTTTCCAACGATGCCAGCCATGCAGGTTTCGTTCCGATCATTAGTAGCTTTGGACATCAGTGCATCAACCTTGCTATTACTTCATGCGCAGATGATTTGTTTATGAATAATTACTAAACATAGATTCAGTTTGTCTCTACTTTGTGCGCTAAGCTAGCCAAAATGGGCTAGCCTAATCCTTGTGCTCCGCGCAAATCGCAAAAGGGAGAGACATTAGTTTAAGCAGCCCCATCAAAAGAATTAGCGAGCAAGATGTGCGAGATCTAGCATGTTATTGGTATAACTAGCCTCATAGGCGCGGCGCCACACCGCGCCAGCCACCGTGTGTACCGAAGTAAAAGAGGCGATGATCTGCGAGGAGGTTTTTTAAAAAAACCGAGGGCACATGCGTATTTTTGAAAAATCTAAAGGTTTTTTCGTAAAAAATCGAGGACCCGTATGTAACGAAACGAGAACCCGTACGTAATTTACAAAACCGCGGGGCGCTATCCTGCAAAAAATTCGGTGAAAAAAACTGCCAAGGACCTTTTCGCGAGGAAAAAGGACCTCTACGTAATTTCTGGGAAATACAGGAAAACTGCCTCGGCCGGCCGTACGAAGATTCCCGCGCCACGCGCCGGCCGGGGCGCGTGCGCGGGCGACGTGGAGGGGCTCTCTGGCCGGGAATCCCCACAGCTTTGTATAGCTGGTTATGTGTTCTGCCTCTAGTCCACTAGCTCGAACTTTCGAGGCTGAGATATCTTCAAGAGGGTGGGCCAAGGATCATGTGAGAAGGTTCAAAGTACTGTTATAATGAACTATTGTAAATTTTATGAAGTGGTGAAATGGTTTTGCAAGATTACATTTGTTTTAGGCTGTTTTTTGAAAATGTCGGTAAAATCAGAAGTACCGCAAGTATTAGTGCGATAGTTTCGCTTTGCGGAAGTACTGTAGGCATAAGTGCGGTAGTACCGCTTGGCAGAAGTACCAAGTTAAGTTGCGAGATGCTTTTTCCAGAGAGCTCCAGGTGAGATTGTCATCGTACGGAAGTATCGTTTTGGGAGGCGGTAGTTCCGCATTGCGGAAGTACCGGCACGGTAAGTGCGACACTTCCGATCTTCTTAAAAAAAATAGGATTTTGGGGAATTGAGTCATGAATTAAATTGGTTTGACCTGGGTTATTAGATTAAAGGTGCATGATGCATGTCTTAACTAATGTAGGTAAGTTATGAAGAACCGCGCGTCGTCGCCTCACGCACCGCGTGTATGTGCGCTCGCTTTGTCTTCACTTGACGCGTGCGTACGCGGGGTCGCTCTTAGAGCAAGTCTTATAATACAGCTTTCAGCTGGCTGTATGAATACTTACAGCTCACTTTTCAGCCTACTCATATAGTAGTTACAGCCAGCTGAAGACTGTATGACCTACCCATTCCTCTCACAAAGTTTCTTGGTTCTTGTGCTTCAGCTGGCTGTAACCTTAACAGCCCACCTCTTTTCTCTCTCCTCCTCTCTCTCCTCCACCTCAGCATACAGCCAGCTTACAGCCTCTTATAATACTTGCTCTTGAGCATCTCCAACAGTGACTTATGAGCTAGCTCTAAGCATATTATTTCATATTTTAATAGAAGAGAGAGAAAAGCTATCTCTTGATCAAGAGCTAGTCTCATACACACATTCCAAGATTATGTGAGAGTGTCATGTGAGGCTATTTATGTTATGAGCTATGTGCTAAAGTTAGTACTATTGGAGAAGTTGTCTTAGAGCTAGTAACTAGCTCATACTGTTGGAGATGCCCTTAATCAGCGGCTGATTTATTGTGCCAATATGCTTGGTACCTTCATAGTCTATTGACTAGCAATGGTAGATTGTTGCTAATTGTCATGAAAGTAGGTATGTACCAACCAATTATGAACTTCTTTGGTTTAATTTCTCCTGGAGCTCTTCAGCTCCAGTATACAAAATCAACTCCAACAGCTTCCCATGATGATAATTTGGCTGTGCGCAGATACGGGTACAAATCCAAGAAACAAGAGCACCACAGCATATTTGAGCGGCTTCTGATAGAAGGTCTCGAAAAGTACATACAACGGGAGGCAGTAGAGTTATCTCTACAGAGTGAAGGCGATTTCGACTCTGATGAAGAGCCTTCAACCCCTGCAAGGATAATCACAGCACCAGACGGTAGCCTCTACTCTCTTGACGCCCCTCTCTTGGTGGACTCTGTGCCTTCAGCGGAAGCCATTCCTGAAGCCAGTTGCTCGAGGCCTCAACACGATCCTGTAGTGGATTTCACACAGAACCTTGAGTTGGAGCTTGCATTCATCAGGCAGGCTAAGCAATCTGGAGCCGTCTATCTCATTGACAATCCCATCGTCAAAGCCAGGAAGGATTCTTGGTTCTTCAAAAGGTTGATCATAAACTACTTTTTCGCGTTCTTGAGGAACAACTGCCGCAGCGCAATCATGTCAATGAGCATTCCACACTCAAATCTGCTGCAGATGTTGTAGCAGGCACGTCACATGGCGGTGTATTGATCTGTGTTTTCCTTCGTGAAGCAGAGATTGTTTCGTTTTGTACTCGTTTGATTTTGTGAGGCAATATGTTGATATTTGCAAAAGAACTAGCCAAAAAGGTGTATTTTTTAGTACATTTTCGTCCATCGAGCAGTGTTGTTGCTGTATCATTGTCTTGTTGCGTTTTTCTCCGTTACCATCTTGCTATGTGCTGATTGGGATCTGTTTAGTCTCTGTTCGTTTTGCTTGCTATGTGCCGATTGGGATCTGTTTAGTCTCTGTTCGTTTTGCTCGCAGGCCTGCAAATTACGTGCGTGTTAGCAGTGCGTTTCCATATCCACTGGACGACGCTTCCAGGGCCTCCATGTTTTTTAGATAGGTGATGTCAGATCATAAAAAATCTTGCTTTCGTCTTCTCTTTTCCCCGAATTGATTTGAGCTCCGGATTCCTTTCCATATGGTAGTACTTTGTGCTGTCCAAGTTGTTCAGATTCATGCTTAAAAGATAAAATACAGCTGATGTGCGGTTAAAAGAATGGAAAACTACACCTAACACATCGCTTGCACGGCAATTAAACATGCATTAGAGTCTAGTGTGTGCATTACAGAGCTTCAATGTTTTGATTCCAAAACAAACGTGGGCACATCATGTTCGCCAAACATTATTCAACTAGTAAACTAAAAGTTCAGCTCAAACAGAGGCTACTGCATGCATGCATGCAAATCCTAGTATGCAACAATCTTTTTTCTTCTAAGGCAAGCCTGCGCCCTTCTCCCTGGCCTCCCTCTTCTGCTCCTCCTGCGCTATCCTGTCCCTCTCCTTCATGGCGGCGTCGACGTCGTCCAACGACGAGTGCTCGTCCACCTTCGTCTCGGCGGCGACCTTGTCCTTGACGCCCTGCGCGGCCTCCTTGGTGGCGCCCCACGTGTCCCGCGCCGCCTGCTTGGCCTTCTCGCTGAGGGCCTGCGCCGTCTCCGCCACCTTGCTCGCGCCCTCCTTGGTCATCTCCACCACCTTCTCGCCGGTGTACCTCGTCCCCTCCGCGGCCCTGTCCTTGGCCTCGCCCGCCCTGTCCATGGCCCCCGCCGCCGCCTCCACCGTCTGGTCCTTGGCTGCCCTCGCCGTCTCCTGCGCCTTGCCCATCGCCTGCCCCGCCGCCTCCTTCGCGCTGTCCTTCATGTCCGCCGCCTTGTCCGCGGCCTCCTGCGCCGTCACCCCCGTGTCGTGCTTTGCCTTGTCCGTCATCCTCGACGCCTTCTCGGCGGCGTACTCCGCCATGTCCTTGGTCTCATTCTTGGCTCTGTCGGCCATGCGCGACGCCTGGTCCGCCATGCGGCGGCCCTCCTCCTGCTTTCTGTCTTTGGCCTCCCCGCCCATCCCCTTCACGTGCTCCTTGGCGTCGCCGGTGGCCTCCGTCGCTTGCTCGGCGGCGGCCTTGTACTTGTCCCCGATGTCCCTCGGGTCGTCCGACGCGTTGTTGTACGCCTAGCGCACGAATCAAAGCAACGGCCATCGGACCATGCGTGCTTGTCAGCCTCTCGAGAAAAATACTACTAGTTATGACATCGCGTTAACGAACATACCTGGGATGATCTCGGCGCTGTTTGCAAGCAGAGGCGGCTCCAGCTCGCCGTATGCGGTCGAGGAGGAAGGAAGTGCGGCCTGGGAAGAGCCTTCGCAGCAGTGGTGCCGGTGAACGCACCGGCGCCGGCGACGCGCGCACCTCCGAGCAGCATAGCGGCCATCAATTTGGACATGGATCGATGTGGGATCAGCTGCGATTAGCTAGCTTAGTGGGATTGTGAGCTTGCACGAAGGGGAAGGATGAGATGGAGTGCTGTTATTATAAGCTGGAGGTGGAGGGGAGGGAGGTGACACGTCCGGGGACACGTTGCGGCGCATTCTCGAGGAGACGACGCGTGGTGGCGGATGCGCCTCTCCGCTCTGGTGTGTTGTGTGTTGCCGTCCCGGAGGCCGGAGTCATGCATTGCCACTTGCCAAAGTCAAACAGCTCGAGGTCGCGCTGCGATGAGGGGCAGAACCGTAGAACAAAAAGGGTTTGTCTAGAGACATTTTCTTCTTAACAATCATTCATATTTAAGACTGTTGAATTAAAAATCTAACGGTCCTTTTTTTTTTAGAGGAGGGGATTTTTTTGAAGGGGATTGTTAGACCATGTGGTTAGGTCTACGTTATTTTGATGATGAATAATTGACAATGGTTAATTTGTTATGATGAATAATTGGTGATTTTATTTATCGATGTTATACGAGGTGTGTTAGCGTGTGTGCGTATGGACTGATGTTGGTCAAGTTGAGACGAACTTGTGCCGGAAGAATAGTCTTTGGTCTTTGCATGTGCAGGTTGGGCGTGGAGACGGTCATGGTCGGTGACGAGGAAGATCGGGACTAGGATGGGGAGATCCGAGGTTCAGACGGTCAAGGAGGTCACGAGATGGTCGGGCTCATGCTTGGGGCGCATGGAGATTAAAGGTGGATGATGCGTGGAGAAGCTACGGGAGGTGTGGTCCTGGAGGCTTCGACACGAGACGAGTTAGAAAAGTTGGAATTTTAAAAAAAAACCCGTGTTAGGAAGGGTTTCGGGTCCCTTTGGTGTTGGAATTGGATTAGAACTCGTGGGCTTAGGGTAAGCCCAGGTTTTGGGCCCTAGACTATAAATAGAGGTGGGGTTGGAGGCAACCCTGTGGTTTTTGGAGAGACTAGGGTTTAGGGGTGCTAGGAGAGAGCACTTTATAGCCACCATAATTCAGAAATAACAGATCTATTTCGAAAGAAAAATAGCAGGCGGCGGCGCGTTCTGATCTTTTCAAATCGGCGACGTCTCGGTTTCTCGTTTTCTCGTGTGCAGGCATCTCGACGGGACATGAGCTACTGTGATCGGAAGTGAGGACAGCCGCTGCATGCAGAAGTAACGAAGAAGACGAGGACTGGCGGCGTCGTATCAAGAGAAAAATAGGAAGCGTGCAGCGGCCGTGATTGAGTGAATCGAGCGGAAAAAATAGAAGAAAAGGATGCTTTTGGTGATTAGTAGATCTAATCATTAGTCATTGGCGGCATATGCATATGCATGTGGTCTGATTGTTTGCTATGCATAAAGCAACTTGACGTGACTTTTGTTATTGAGAAGAGAGAGGAAAAAGAGATTAGTCAAGGAGAGAGGAAAAGGAGATTAGTCAAGGAGAGAGGAAAAAGAGATTAGCTATCTCTGCTTCCATATGCATGGTCGCATGCAGTGAAGGCTGAAATTTTTGTTCTCTCGGTGGATAGAAGCTGTGCGGTGGCTGCGTTGCATCAATAGAAGAAAAACGAGCGACGGCCAAGTCTCGTCGACAGAGAGCGTGAGCAGGCAGTCGAGTTTTTGGTTTTAGGCTAGCGAGTCGTCGTGAGCGCTAACCGAGATTTTTGCATGGTGAGTTACTGTTTTTATTTATTTTTGTTGTCTTTTGTTTTTGTGTTTTTTTTGTGCTTCTGTGATTTACAGGTTTAAAAAATAATAATAATTTTTGGAAAGCTTCCACTAGACGCTGCAATCATTCACCCCCCTCTGATTGCCATCGACGATCCTACAGGGATGGAGGGAGAATTCATAACCATTAGATCTCTAATTCAATGATCATAAATTTAGATAATAATTACGAAGAAAACATCCGATGATATTTATCATACCCAATGTTAAAATATCTCCATTTCCACATATATTACCTTTTGACTTTGTGTGGTGGTTTCGCAAATTTTTTTCACCATTTCCCGTTTCTTCTAATTACCCTTATACATCCGGTTAATGAGACTTGAACTGTGGTCATTAGCCTTAAGATATGGATGCCACACTAATTGGACCAACTATTGGTTGGCGCACTATATCTGTTATGAAGTTCTGCACTTTACAAACACAGATGGTCGTTCTTATGAGGTTATTCTGACTCATGAGTATTGACAAGGAAGGCATTCCTTTGCTATTTAAAATGGCACCAATACTCACAAAGGGTGATCAGACGGTCGTTTATATTGTGAAAGATTGAGACAAGTGATTGTAATGAACTATTGCTTTTCATTAATCTCTGAGTCTGTACATGATACATATTTATAGATGAAGAGGGGTGACAAGAATAGATGTCTTTTGCTGTAAAGGCATCTCTGTATGAACAAGCATCTATACATTGGGCACCCTTTACTTTTTGCTTGTAACACTCCCCCTTGACCAATGTATCTTCATATGATCATCTTGATTCATCATCTTGGAAAAATTCCTCCAAAACCCTGTAGGGAAAATATGAGGAGAACCTGCTAGAGTAGATATGCCATGAAAACTCCTTTAAAACCCAGTGGGAAAATTTAAGGAGAAAAGTTGATATGGCAATATATTTGATTATATCTCCTTAAAAACCCCTGTGGGGAAAATAGAGATATAATATATTTATGATTACGTTGTCATATTGCCTCATTAAAAATCTTAATGAGAAACTTTAGAGTGAAAACTCATAAAGGGGAAAAGAGTACAATATTTGTATTGAACGGGTTAAGTCTTAGGAGATTTCTCCTCCCCTGACATCTGCAAATCACGTAGTCTACGCATACAATTCCACGAACACATTTTTGGAATGTAGAAGTTGGTAATGACTTGGTGAATAAGTCTGCGAGATTATCACAAGACTTAATTTGCAGAATATTTATTTTCCCCACTCTCTTGCAATTCATGTGGGTAAAATAATTTAGGTGCAATATGTTTAGTGATATTGCTCTTTATGTAACCCATTTGCATCTTGAACAACGCAAGCAGCATTATCTTCGTAGATAATGGTAGGTGATGCGATAGCACCTATACCACATGATTTGTTGTATGTGGTTAATCATTCTACGAAGCCATACGCATTCACGTGATGCTTCATATAATGCAATTATTCCAGAATAATTAGTGGATGTAGCCACTAGAGTTTGTTTCGAAGACTTCCAAGAAATGGCTGTTCCACCATGTAAAAATACCAAAGCCTGTTTGAGATCTGGCATTATGGGGATCTGATAAATAGCCAGCATCAGTATATCCTATTAAATCCACATTTTTTATTCTTGTAGAAGAATAGACCGAGATCTTTAGTGCCATGAAAATATCTAAGGATAGTCTTCACTCCTACCCAATGTCTTTTGGTTGGAGCAGCGCTATATCTAGCAAGTAGATTTACTGCAAATGCGATATCCGGCCTGGGTGCAATTTGCAAGGTACATTAGCGCTCCGATGGCATTGAGATATGGAACCTCGGGTCCCAATAGCTCTTCATTGTCATCTCGGGGTCTAAATGTATCTTTGTCCCTGTCTAGAGATCGAACAACCATGGGGTTTTCGATAGATATGCTTTGTCCATATTGAAATTTCTCCAATATTTTCTGGACATAAGCTGATTGATGCACTATGATGCCTGAATGAAGGGGCTCAAGTTATATACCTAAGCAAAATTTGGTTTACCCCAAATTCTTCATTTCAAATTCCGTCATAAGATGATTACGTGCTTCATCTATATCTTGTGTGCTACCAATGATAGTAAGATCATCAACATACACAGATATAATGCAAAATCATGTTGAGGATCTTTTGACGAACACGCATGGGCAATCATCATTGTTGGAGTATCACTTTTTGGTTAGGAACTCACTTAGTCGGTTGTACCAAATTCTACCCGATTGTTTCAAGCCGTATAAGACTTTGTTCGATTTTACACAATACATATTGCGATTTGCGTTTGGATTCGGAATTGAAATTTCATCGGGAACATTCATGTATATGTCCGAATCAAGTGACCCTATAAAGATATACGGTCACTACATCCATCAACTGAAAAGATAGATGATTTTCAACTGCCAATGAGATTAAGTATCGGAATGTTATTCCACTTATTACTGGAGAATAAGTTTCATTGAAATCAATGCCGGGTCTCTGTGTGAACCCTTGTGCTACAAGCCTTGCTTTGTATCTCACCACCTCATTGTTTTCATTCCGTTTGCGGACGAAAACCCATTTGAAAACGACAGGGAATACTTTGAGAGGTGTATGTATCACATTGGTGAATACATTTCTTTTCTTGAGCGAGGCTAACTCCGCTTGAATTGCATCCTTCCAATTGATTCCAGTCCGAGCGCTGTTTGCACTGTTGATCTGGGTTTAAGGATCCTTTGGTGTCTATCAACTTGAGGTTGATCTGCATTTACATTCTTTTGCTTCCTTTGTCGCTTTGTTAGAAGCTGTATTCGCCATTTGTACCGTACTTCCCCCCCTCTATTTTGAACTGAGAGTTGAGTGGTATTTACGGTACCTCCACTCTTTCAGGTACATTTCTGGCAGGATTATAGGATTTTGTGACACCCTTATAATCAGTAAATGCATCTGGCAGGTTATTTGCAATGTTTTGCAAATGAATGATTTTCTGAACTTGAAGTTCAGTCTCTCTGGTACGTGGGTCTGAGGAAGGAATGCCTTGAACATTCCAATTAATTTCCTGGCATTCAGTTTGGTACTTGTTGTCTCCCCATAATGCTGGGAAATGTTCCTCATTGAATATGTAATTAGCGTACCGGGCCATAAACAGGTTCCCTGTTAGGGGCTCGAGGTATTTTATAATCGACGGAGATTTATACCCGACATAGATCCCTAGTTTCCTGTGCGGTCCCATTGAGGTACGATGCGGTGGTGAGATCGGTACGTATGTAGCGCAACCGAACTTTCGCAGATGGAAAAATATCTGGTGGATTTCTACGTACTAATTGTAGCGGGGAAGTGCTATGATATGCAGTTGGACGCAATTGGATTAAGTCAGCAGCGTATAAAACTGCATGACCCCAACATGATGTTGGTAAGTTGCAATTCTGTAGTAATGGTCTTGCAATGAGCTTGATTCTCTTGATAAGAGATTCTGCTAAACCATTTTGTGTATGGACATATGGAACAGAGTGTTGAACTTGTATCCCAAGAGCCACACAATCGTCATTGAAGGCATGGTATGAAAATTCAGCAGCATTATCCATTCAAATTGATTGAATTCGATATTCAGGGGGTAATGTGCTCGTAATTGGATAATTTGACCAATTAACTTAGCAAATGCATGGTTTCGTGTGGATAAAAGACACACGTGTGACCATCTAGTAGATGCGTCAATTAGAACCATGAAGTACCTGAACGGTCCACACAATGATTGTATAGGACCACATATATCTCATTGAATGCGTTCAAGAAAAAATTTAAGTGGTTCAGCTCTGATTTTAAGATAAGAGGGTCTTAAAATCAATTTTCCGGTGGCACATGAAGTGTACACAAAATCTGAGGATTCCAGAAATTTTGTTTTATGGTATGTATGACCAATTGAATTGCTAATAATTTTCCTCATCATTCCAATGCCTGGATGGCCAAGGCGATCATGCCATGTTTGGAATGTGTTAGTATTTTGAAAAATTACTTTGTACGCAATATGTTGAACGGGTTTGATGTATGTATAGTACAATCCGGAGTTTAAAGATAGAATTTTTTCTAGTACTTGTTTGCCATATCCGTTGTGTTTGGTTAAGAGGAGATATTCCTCTTTGTTGTCATTTCGGGTTTCAGCATGAAAACCATTCTGACGGATATCTCTATAACTAAGTAGGGTACGTGTTAAATCGGGATACAAGAGTGCATCCTCAATTTCCAATTGTGTACCCATAGGGAGAGTGATAGAGGCGCGACCAGAGCCTACTATCGTTGCATCGCGTCCAGCGATGGTTAAAATATTTCCTTTCCTCCTAGTAAGAGTTAGAAAATATTTTGTGTCCCTAAGTATAGAGTTTGTGGTACACTATCCACAAGGCATAATTCATCCTCCATTGGATTGACTCCAAAAATCTATATACACAAAAGAAGAATTTAATGAAATTCTTATAGTGGTATATATAGAATACATACAAACTTTATTGACAATATCGAATGTGTTCGATATATAATTGTAGCATACAAGCTTACAATATAAAGGACAACATTATTTATATTACAACACTATGGTACTTAGAAGCTATGGTACTAGGAGTCTATTGGAGATCTCCAAACATGTCTTGAGAATGAAATTCTTCAAGTGTGTCCTCGATGCACATGAGATCATCCTTCTTTGGAGAAGCACATGTGTCTTTGAGTTCTTGAAGGAATTTTGGAGAACATCCGGCTGCATCATTGTTGGATGTGAGATAAAGTGTGCTTCAAATCGCTTCTCTTGAGCATTCTTGCCGTGAGCCAAAGACTGGAGGTAGAGGTTCACAAGATGCTTCGGGGTGCAGCATTTCTTGGTAGGATGGTTCTAGCAACCACACTTTTGACAAATTTCAGTTTTGTCAACTCGCTTACCAGAATTGCCTTTACCTTTCTTGAATGCACTTGGTTTTTGCTTATTGTTGCGTTTGTGTTTACGTTTAAAGTTCTTTGAGTGGTCTTTTGAACCACGGAACTTATTGTTATTTTGATTAGCATGAACTTCAGGAAGTGGAGCAGCCCCAATGGGACGTTGCTGATTATTCTTTAAAAGAAGTTCAGCATGCTTTTCTACCTGAAGCATGATATGCATAAGATCAAAATAAGTTTGGTAATTTGCAGCACGCCATTGCTGCAGTAGGACCCTGTCAGATGGGAGCATAGTTGAGAGAGTCTTCTCTATTTTGCCCGCATCCGTTGGTTCCTTGTCACAAAACCGCAATTTGGAGCAAATAGTATGAAGGGCATTGTTATATTCTCCAATAGATTTGAAATCTTGGAGTCTAAGATGTGCCCATTCATGATTAGCCTCATGTAATATAACAACTTTCTGTTGTTCATATCTATTTTTGAGGGCTAACCATAATGTGAGTGGATTCTCCTCATATAGATATTCAGCCTTCAAATCCGGATGTACGTGATTCCGTATTATGTTTAAAACGGAATATTTCACAATATCCGGTGGAATTTGATCAGCTGGAGGATCAAATATTACCCGTTGCAACCCACGTGAGGTTAGGTTGATTTTGAGGTCCATAGCTCATGTAGGATAGTTGGTACCATCGAGAGCGAGAGGCTCAAAATCTTTGGTAGCCATTTAAAACCTACATGAAAAGTACACCATAAATAATTAATTTACATGAGGTAAATTAATGTGTATGGTAATGTTGTAATAAAATGCAAAATATGTGGAAAACAATATGAGTATTGTAATCCGAATGAATATATATACCCAAATTAAATATAACATGTGGTTATATTTATAATACCGTGTAATCACAATATTGGTGGTGAACACCAATTTGTATGGCATAGCGTACAAGCAAAGTGTCATAAATTGTGATTTTATGGTATTTATGGTAGATATAATATTTTGCAAAAAAAATTCCAAATTATTAAGTACAATGGTACTCACTAAATAGGAATTTTAAATTTTAAATTTGCTAGCTAGAGCAAATTTAAATATGGTTGCAATTAAAATTGTAAGTAAATTGCAATAAAATAATCCTAAATATGTAAACGTTGTAGAAATGTGCATGCACATTTATTTGAACAATTACATAATTTTCAGATCCTGTAGGGACTGAAATGCTAATTATAAAAGTACAGATTGACGGGTACAATTATAAACAAGTACGAGGACTATACTGCAAATATTACAATACAAATTTATTTAAAATAAAAATTCTGCATTATCTATGAACTAGAGGGGGAAAATTGTAAATTTCCGGCAACCTGAGCTGAAGCCCATTTGGCCTTTGGGCCCATGAGGAGTGGTGGGAGACTATGGGCCAAAACCCATATATGTGGGCATGTATATATATATGAGGAATGGGGGAATTTAGGGTTCCCCCAAACCCTAACTGCCAGCCGCCGCACATGGAGGCACCGCCGCCGCCGGCCCCTTGGGGTGCCGCCGCCGGCGGCGGCCGCCTCCATCGCCCGGCCTTCTCCACCGCCGCGGGCGCTGCCGCGCCGCCATGGGCTCGGGCCGGCCTCGCTGGGCTGCGCCATGCCGCTTCGCGCCGGCTGCGCCGAGCGCCGGCCTCGCTGGCCACGTGCCGTGCGCCGGGCTCGTCGGCCCCGGCCGCGGCCGCGCCTTGCGCCGGCCCTAGGCGCCACCTTGGGCGTGCCGAGTGCCGGCCGCACCGCGCCGGGCCTCGCCGGACTGAGCCGCCTCGGGCGTCGACCGCGCCGCGCTGTGCACCGACCGGGCCGCGCCGGACTGAGCCGGCCATGCGCCGTGCGCTAGGCACGCCGGCATCGGGCTCGGGCCACGCCACCGCGGGGACAGGCGGAGGCGGCACCGTTGGGCTGCGCTGTGTCGGCCACGGGCTCAGGCTGCGCCGGCCTCGGGCCGCGCCGTGAGGACGCGCCACGCCGCCGGTCCGGCCACGCCGCACCGGACGCCGTGCCGTAGCTCGCCGGCCGCGCTAGGCCTCGCCTGCCACGCCGGCCGCTGCGAGTGTCGCCGGTAAGGTGTTCGAGCATTTGCCCAGGAAGCGAGAGAGATCGCAGTTCGCGTGGGACGAGTGCCATTACCTTTGTCCCTTTTTTTTCACTGTGTGCTGATAACGTATTGTGAAAGATTGAGACAAGTGATTGTAATGAACTGATGCTTTTCATTAATCTCTGAGTCTGTACATGATACATATTTATAGATGAAGAGGGGTGGCAAGAATAGATGTCTTTTATTGTAAAGGCATCTCTGTATGAATAAGTATCTATACATTGGCACCCTTTACTTTTTGCTTGTAACAGTTTAATCCCCAAGACTACGACGTTGGTCTTGTTGCCAGGAAAGCATCCAGGCGCTCATTCACTTGTCGAGACAAGAACTTGATGCATATTGGCGGCTGCTCCTTGAACAGCCTAAGCATCGACGACAGCAGCGACCCGAACCCGTCCCCGCAGATCAGCCCGCACGCCACCGCCGGCGACAGCAGCCGCACGCCATCGCCGTCGACCCTCCTCCACAGGTACATCACCACGCTCCCAATGAACATGCCTATGGGCATCTTGGGCGGCGCGAAGAAGGCGAGGGCTATGCCGATGGTGCTCGGAATGTACCGTTGGACGCGCCAATTCCTCCGCGCCGAGACCTCGCGGAGCACGCTGACGGCCAGCGCCAGCGCGGAGAAGATCTTGCAGAGCAGCAGGCTGTGCCTGGGCAGCCCGCGGTGGTTGGTGCCAAGCATGGCGATGCCGCGGTACACCTTGGCGTACGGGACGTCGGCGAAGGCGTCTTCGCCGTTGTGCACCTTGTAGAACACCCAGAAGATGATGGGGTTGATCACGCAGCCGAGCGCCGTCCCGATGACCTGACTTATGAACACGGCATGCGGCGAGGTGAGGGTGAGGTAGCCCGTCCTGAAGTCCTGCATGAGGTCGGAGGCGGTGGAGATGGCGGCCACGATGATGCCGCAGGCAGCGAGCCCGGCGACCACGCCGCCGTCCTTGAGCCCCACCCACGAGGCAAAGACGAGCATGGCGATCTTGCCGTAGGTGTTCGCGACGTTCGTGTCGGTGATGCCGGTGCCGTACGCGTTACAGAAGGTGAACACCGGCGCGACGAGGTAGGCGAACGCCACGTGGTGGTACCTCAACTGGGTGTAGAAGTGCGGTATAGCAATGGTGGAGATGGCCGACAAGGCCACGTAGCCAACGCCGGCCGCCTTGTTGGGGACCCTGTCCCGGAGGAACACCTGCGCCCTCTGCCGGTCGTCGAAGCTCTGCGACGGCCAATCGGCATCTCTAAGGCACTGGAACGGCTGCCCGGCCTGCTGCCTGGGGTGCTGGCTGCGCCGCCGCTTGTACATTGCGTACACTGTCCGGAGCAGGATGGAGAACAGGTGTAAGAGGCCGTCGGCCAGGATCATGGATATCCCGATGAACACCCGGTAGCCATTGATGCCGCTGAGGTTGTCGCCGTCGAGGCCCCGGGGGTACCAGTGCCCCTCCTTCGTCTCGATGTACGGCCATATGATCCCCCACGAGACCAGGGACCCGAGGAGCATCGCGAGGGTGATCTTGAACGGGCAGATCATCCCGACGCCGATGTTGGTCATCGAGAAATCGAAGTAGAACCTGAAATAATTAAGAGCCATTAGTACGCTTCTTTAGAGCATTACTAATTAATAGGGTTCTAGTTTAGTTCATGGTTGCACATATTCTCCTTAGTTGTTACGCACCCGTATCGATATGCGCTGAGGCCAAACGTCGGGAAGGCCTGGAAGCCGCAGTCCTTGCCGCCGGCGAAGAACCACTGGAAGAGCGACCACGCGATGGTTCCACCGAAGGTTTTGAACAGGAGCGACACTTGCTTGCTGTGGCAAGAAAACATAGAGAGATTTGTAAGACTTGCGTTAATTACTTGTCTAAAGAGTTCGTCTTACACTTAATTGGACCGACTGATTATATACCTTGCTTGTTTGGCGCCTTGAGGAGTGTGGATGGTGTTGATGAGGTGCGCCGTGGCCGTGCCGCTCGGGAACGTCAGCTGGTGCCCCATGATGAGGCTGTTCCTGAACGGCATGATGGCGAACAGGCCGGCGAAGCTGGTGAGGAAGAGGAACGCGACCAGGCGCCCGATGTGGGGCTCCTCGACGTTCTTCCCGTCGCTCCCCACGCCGCCCTCCGCGGAGCTCTTACTCATCGCCAGAACGTACGACCCAAACCCACCTACACGTACGTTGCACAGACAGTCATGCGATGCAAAAACAAGTTGAAGCATGCATGCATGTAGTAGGTGCTGTCGATCGTGCTCATGCATCAGCTCAATGCGTTGTCGACGTACCAGTGAAGGCGATGCTGGTGCAGGCGACGACGCAGGTCTGGATGACGGTGTTCTCCTGGCGGGTGAAGGGGAGGTTGGGCACCTCGAAGCGGTCGAGCAGGCGGATCCACGCGCGCGGGAGGAAGAAGCCCAGGAGGCCGGCGGGGATGGTGAGCGACGGCAGGAGGCCCGAGGTGAGGGCCAGCTTCATGGACACGATGTTGAGCGTGGCGCCGAGGACGACGCTCACCCCCACCGACCGCGCCGTGGTCGTCTCCGACAGCGCCGGCAGGGGCTCCCCCTCGAACACCCGCTCCGTCGACGGACCCTCCTCTTCCCACTGGTCATCGCCCGGCGGCGTCGACAGCTCCATTGCGCGCGGCGAAGGTTTCTTGCCTTCTTGCCGCGCGTTTCTTGGCCGCCGCTCGGTCGTATGACTCGTGGGTTGAGTTGGGTGCGTACAGAGCCACGGCGGGAGGGTCTTCTTATGGGAGGCGGGTTGGGAATGTGTTCGTCTGTTGGGTTGGTTTGCATCGCAGCGTGCGCTGTGGAGTGATTAGGGGCAGATCAAAGTTTGAGGTTACTTAACGTACTGGCGCTAAAGATAGTTTATTGCATGTGTTATTGTTGCTGTTTTGTAGCTTAATATGGTTTCTCCTTTTCTTTTTTTTACTTTGCCAAGAAGCTTAATATAGTTTTTCGCAGTTTGCGTGACTGTGTTTCGAGTGAAGAAGGCACCAGTCATATCATAAGCCAACTAGTAAAAAATTGCGTTGAGATTTTGGCGGGCATTGTCCTCGTGTGTATCACAGTATCAGTTCGTCAATGCGACAACGCTCTACGTATACTACTATATGTCTTTCGGAAATAATTCTGGTGAGTATGAGTTCCCGGTAACTCATGTAAGAAACAAAGAAATACTAACATCCTTCATTTTTCTGCATTTTCTCCACAATTCAAACGGGCCCTTACTTAAGAAGGCCCATCGACCCAGCCCATTTCCGTCTGCTGGGAAAGAAAAGGAAGGAGGGGTTAAGTGATAAATCCCTTGCCTCCCGTATCATCCTGCATCTTCTGGCGCTCTCGGTCTCTCCCTCGCCGCGCGCGATTGCTCCACCTAAATTAAACACGCCGCGAGAAAAAAAAAACTCGGGTCTTTTCTTTTTTTCTAATTTTTTTTAGTTTTTCTACCGTAACTAATTTTTAAATAAAGTATCTTTTTAAATAAGATCTATAAATTGACTGTAATATATATTACAGTAACTTTATTTATACCGATCAAAATTAGATATGAGCTTTTATTATTTGGTACTTCTGAAGAACACAAAAATAGCTATCAGTCGAATACAAAAAAAACATTTATTCCTTCCTCTCCGTATCACAGAATTTGGTGAGATAATTACTCTAATGGTGGTCAAAGTCCTACCCATGGAGCTGCACCGCTCCCCGCCGTTCCTCTCCGGAGGCCGAGGTATTTAGTTGCCACTCATTTGAGCTGAAAAAAGTAGCTTATGATTGAAATTTTACTACAGATGATTGAAATTATACTGTAACTGATAGTAGCTTATATGGTGTAATTAAATTTAAAAAAATAGAAAAAAACAGGTTAGTCCATTACGAATAATGCAAACGAATATAGGCAAAAAAGAGCTGGAAAAAGCTCAAAAAACTAAAAAGGTAGATGAAAGATAAATTTTAGAATATAGTAAAAAATAAGTTAGAATGTAGAAGTTGAAACCGAAATAAATGGGCCTTATTCTCCCCTCCCCACATCTCCGGCTTTTAGCATCGCAGAGGGTCTGGATGGGTAAGAAACTTGCCCCCAAGTTGGTCCCTGAAGCTTCTTCCTCGCCTTCAGCGGCTCCTGGTTTGGAGCCGCCGGCGCCGCCGCTGTTTGCGAGCTTCTAACTGCGACACCTCGTTTAGTGCTCTGTTGATTAACTAACTAATGCTCATCCGTGACGCCTTACAAAGGCGGTGGGAGATGGCGCACACGGCCACTATCACTGAAACAATGCTAACGAGGATAGAGAAGTTTTTTTTAATGACTGAAACAATGCTAGGAATGGTAGAGAATATTGTTTTCTGATTACTGAAACAATGCTATATGTAGTTGGTGGTGTTAGAGCAGGTACAATAAGGCTTAGTCAGTAGGCTATAGCAAATATAATATCAACCAAATCTTACGTGGCAGAGAGAGAAAGGAAGAGAGAGAAGGAAGTTGGCTACTAAATTACAGCTAGCTATAGCACGTAAAAATATGCATTTCACTCTCTTACACGTGGGGCCAAATAGTTATTGTAATAGCTACCTTATTGTATGAACTATTTTTTTGAAGACTATAGATAAAATGGACAAGTGTTATAGCTACTAATTGGCTATACTATTGTACTTACTCTTAGTGGAAGGGGTAACAGGACATTACAAGTTTACAACTCACAACCTACGAGCTGCATTTGTAGGAATTTCGAAGAAAAAAGAGTAGGTCGGTGTGTATAACCGGCATTAATTACTCCAAATCAATGCTGCAGCTTACAAGTAGCTTAACTAGCTTAACTGCACATCTGAAATTTGTCTTGATGCAACTACGTATGTTAAAAAAGAAAAAAAAAGCTTCACTCTCATTGTTCTGTGATTCATTTAGTGTTAGAACTTTTGTGGGTGTAGTATGATGCTATGGGCATATGTTCACTATTTGTTTATCTATTGCTCAATCCATTTTGTATGTTTCGTCTTCTAATTTTTAAGGGAAAACATGCCTTCAGAAGCATTTTATTGTTCACGCTAAGAGATTAGGAGGATTGGAGAAAGCAAATACGAGGTATAAAATCCACCTATATGGTTTAGCTGCTTGCCTTCTATAAGAAATTAAATGTGGCAGATCACCTATAAGTGCCACTGTAACTGCATGCTCGTCTGCATACTATTCTAATGGTTAGAGCATATACAATGTTGTAACGTTAACTGTTTATAAGTTTTACCACATAGGATACGAAATGATGTGAAGGAGAAAGAGAGCGCATAGAGAATTAGTCCGTCTCTCATATAACAGTCGACTGTAATACGAGAAATAAGACATATTGTTTCAAAGAAAAATTATCTACAAAAACATGTAAAAAACAACCCACTGCAAAAGCTGTTTTCAATGTTGTCCATAGATAACATAGATGATATTATAGATAACAATTGTTTATATCATTGTACACGCTTTTAGTCGCTTACTAAAAATCAAAAGGTCGTGAGGAACGCAAGGTTTTGAACAACTGAAGAAAATGGCACCCCTGACACGTGGGACTGTTAGTGCACCTCTTCCGGTACCCGGCCACATACCTCTGCCTCCATATGTTGGTACAAAAAATGTGCCATATATATCAAGTGAGATACAAATGCATGACAGAGAGCATTGTTCACATGCAAGCTGCCTGCGAGCTTACAGCTCGTGTTCTTGAATATGCAGGAACATCAGTGAAAGTAAGCATGCATTTCCGCATTTCCACGATGTTTGTTTCTCTTGAAGCTAATTATGCCACCGACTCACCATTATGTTTTTGCCGCACACCTGTAGTGCTCAATTTTCTCATAATTTATATGTTCCTTTTCTTTACATCATGCCTTCGTTTTTTATGAGTACTCCATATTAAATTATAGTTTCAGTGAGAAATCTATTGCATCTTTCTATCAGCCCTCTGTAACAACAGACGAAATTGATAAAGCAGTGCACAAGATGATCACTGATGCTGGAGCCTATCCATCCCGTTGGATATGGTGGGTTTCCAAAGAGTGTGTGCACATCGGTGAAAGAATGCATGTGCCATGGAATTCCTGACTCACGCGAACTAATGGTTCAGAAAGAAGCCTCGCCTCTGACATGTTTTGGGTCCAATTCAGGGCTTTTCACCTCCACAGCTCCACTGCTGACATAATTATTTGCTTTCTTGGATGTTTTACAGGATGGAGACATAATCAACATCGATGCCACTGTCTACTTGAATGTATGTGTATATGCTCTTGGTCATGTTTAGTTATCACTTCATACTACTGATGTGTTCGTGCGCGTCAATTTGGATATAATGGCTGAAGTAATATCCCTCTCCATTACAGGGTTATCATGGGGACACCTCGAAACCTTTCCTTTGTGGAGAAGTTGATGAAGCCAGTAAACGACTTGTGAAGGTATATTACCTTTTTCTCTAGAACACATTGCTACATTAGTTCATGTTCTTGGAATCCATGGATTTTATAGTCATGGTTGGTGGCAGGGCTCGCCATGGTGCACTACAGTAAACCTCACTAATTTCTAAACTTGGAGGTCCATTGCCTTGTGCTAATTCATTCGAACAGTCCTGTACATTCATTCTTTTCTACCTTTCAAATTGTCTGTGTCCATTTGGTCACCCAACTCCTCATTAGTAGTGTAACTATGAAATGGCAACTCTTCGGTCAGAATGGTATCTCTACTAATGTAAACTTCAATAACCGTCATGACTTACTGTTGCTAATATCAGGTTACTGAAGAGGGCATGCTCAGGGGCATATCATCCTGCAAACATGGTGCCAGCTTTAAGAAAATTGGCAGAAGAATAAGGTATAGATCTTCCACATCTATAGTTCAATGGAAAATAGTGTTTGACCATATTTCTAAAAACTCGACCTGCGGGGGGTAAGACGACCCCCGGGCGTTATATTAAGAAGAAGATCTTCTCACGCAGATTGAGAAAACCCCCGAACCCCTGCTCCACCCTAACACAGCGGCATCATTGCCCGTGAGAACGACCCAACGACCTGGCAACAGCCTTTAGACCTGTGCTTTGGTTTATGGTAGCAGACGAGGGGGTTTTTTTCCCCAACCTGAAATCCGCTCCCACTGGGAGTCGAACCCAGGACCTGGAGGGTGCTACTAGAGCGCCCTAACCATCAGGCTAGAGGCCCGTTCGCGTGTTTGACCATATTTCTCACTGTAGTTACTGGGTAAGTTACACCCAAATGATATCCTCTCAGATCTTTGAACTCAAAACATTGAAGAAGTGTTTTGCGCCAAATACAAAACAGGGTCACCATTGTTCCTTTTTTTTTTTGAGAAATTTCACCATTGTGCCTCTCATCTGTGTGCAGGCAGCAAAACTGGAAAATGAAATCCTAAACAAATATGCAATTAACTCGATATTTTTCCCACATGGCTCAATACAACTATACCAAGTTTTGTTTCATTTCAGATACATCTTTAGTAGCTTTCACTCATTGGTTTGCTTGACCATTTCAGTGAGCATGCTGAGAGGCACGGATTTGGTGTTGTGGAGCGTATTGTTGGGAATGGACTTGGGAGAGTATTTCATTCAGAACCAATTATATATCACCAGCGTAAGTGATTATTACTCAACAGTAGCCAAGTGCATATGGTATTCGAAACTGAGAATCATTTCCCCGTACCAATGTTACTAAGATAGTCTATTCTGTGATAATAGAATGAGAAATTAAGAACCACCCTCTTGAAATGAAGAGCAAATTCTGGTGCAGCTTAAGGATTCACTCCAGAATCCGCTGCAACCAAATATTTCTCAAATTTTTGTCCACTCTGCAGACATGCTGTTTGGGTTCTTATGCCATTTTCATCCAGTTACTTCAATTGGTCATAATTACAATAAAGGTACTGGGACAGGATATGGTACAGTGCCACCCCACAAACGTGATTGTGGAATTTGATGAGAGCCAGTCCCACCAACTAGCTTGAAATGATAAAATTGGAAGACTATTGAGATATTGAAGCAGACACGATGTTGGTAATGTTTTTTGAAGTGAAGTATTCCCGGTTTTGTTCAAAGTGCAGTGTTTAACAAGGCTGTTTTGGCACTAGATGATCTGTCCCAGTTGTGCTTGAATCTTTCGAGCTGACATAGTTTTGTGTGCGATTGTGTTCTTTCAACAGGTAATAATATGCCAGGACAGATGGTTGAAGGGCAAACATTCACAATAGGTACGCATCGTTCTGTTAATTCTGGGTATTTTGCACAATAAAGCCAGGTTTGGTTTTCCTCTCAACGCTCTGCCTAACTCTCACCAGGACCGATCCTATCCATGGGAAGCATAGTGCGATATGCGTGAGGACGGTTGGACGGCCGTCACGACAGACGGCAGTTTGGCCGCGCAGTTCGAGCACACAGTATTGATCACCATACAATACTGATTACCTGGTGGAAACGGGAGCAATATTTTAATTTTAATTTTTATTAGAATATAAATACAGTAAAATACTAGGATGAAAAACTCATAACTAACAAGTAACTTATTGTATTTCAGAAAATGCGCAAGAAAAGAATTATAACAATGTTGATGAGGAACAGGAAGTAGTGCAGATTCGATGTAGTACAGGATGTAGAAATAGCAGAACAAGAGTGGCCATGCAAATGCATTGTCCAGAAACTTGATTGCCACACCATGCAGGAACCCTTTGTGGCAATAGTTTAGAGATCCCGCTCTCCCTCCTTCCAGTTCACACCGAGAAAGAAAGCCGATGAGGTTCGCCTGCGTAGCACACCACTATAGATTAGCAGAGGAGAAGGTAGAAGGATTTTCAATGACTCTTGCCTAGACGTCTCTTGTTTTTTATAGATATTTTTAATAACTGATGCCATTAACTCAATTAAATTGAATTATTTCAGTAATTAACGCCATTAACTAAATTGATTCGGATGTTTGAATTCGCATTCAAATAGAATCAAGAAAGAGATAATAACATGATTTATGCAAAACAAAAAGGTGAATTTAACGTGCTAGGAACAATGCTACGGTGCAGCCGCGCATCGCAAGTTACAAGTCACACAATTTTCACGAAAAAATACACGAATATGCTCACGCATGTGTAAGTTTAGTCAAAGTCCTAATGCCATGTGTCATATGTTTTAGATGGTGGTGAGAACTTTACCTTTTATATTGCTCTTCTTTCACTTACCTAAGTAATATAAGACTAAATTACACCATACTTTAGAATTAAAAATGAATAAGCCATTATCTGGAAGGCCCAATTCTATCCTTACCAAAACCGGAGCAGAGGTCCTCACGAAATGCTAGCAAGACCGGTGCCCATTAGCCACCAGTGATCATAGATTCCTGTGGTGGAGTACGCGATTGTTTTGCCGTACAAAATTCGGAAAGCTGCAAAAGATAAATTTTAGGCAGCAAAAGAAGAACCGCTATGCTTCTGGGCCTGGCGGTGTTCGGTTCTCACGTGTCCACCTCGCGCGGCTCGGTGCGTCGCTGCTCCTCCCGTCACGTCTCACGCCCACCCTGTGGCTTGCGTGCCGTCGTGCTGAGCGAGCGATCGTGCGTTTCGGCGCTTGCGTGTCGAGAGGGACAGCGGCCGCGCGCGGCGGGAAACAACGGTCGGTGGGAGTCGTTGCGTCGGAGAGGGATGGTTGGTGGTTTTTGCGGGTGCGGCGCGCGGCGCCGCAACGTGGACAGAAGCGAGGGCACGGTGCAAGCGCCAAGCGGCCGCGGTGAGTCGCGGCTGGCTGTCGGTCTATTCTTTTCGGTTTTTAAAACTCGTTTTTCGATTTTTTTTATAATAACTAGTTTTTAAATAGAGTATTTTTTTGATTAGTCTACTGGTTAATTCTAGTACATACTTTATCAACTTCATTTATATCGACAAAAATCGTACGTAAGTTTCTGTTAGCCTGTAATCTTTCACACAAACAGCTCAAAAATCACAAACTGTAGTTAAAAATCACAAGCTGCAGTCAAAAAGAGCGGCCCGTGGTGTGGTCGGGCAGGAGCGGGGCTACGGGCGTGCGAGGAAATCTCGGCGCCGCGGTAGTTGATTTTGCGTGGGTCTGCAATCATCGTCCGTTCCGTTTCGACGTGCCGTTCATGGGCATCGACACTATCCAGCCGGCCCGCGAAGGGAAGAGGCCGGTTGGTTCGCTGGCTAAGCTGACTGGAGGAGACAATTGAGTCTAGTAAATCTGTAGATGGCGTGCGTTGTTGACCTACCGTTGGAACGCCAGGTTGCGTGCGTGACGGCCCGGCGCTGGTCGGGTCTGCCCGGCTACCCGTCAGCTGCGGGGGCGGTTACTTTATTCTGCCGCGCGCCGTCTAAGATCCAAAGCGCCGACGCCTCCCATCTGTGGTCCCGCGCTGACACGTGCCGATTCCTCTACGGCCGGCCGGCTCGGAGTCGGAACAGAAAGGCAGTTTTCTTCGTCTTACCACTTGAGTTGAAGGGAGACTGACTCGAGACTACAGTTCTCTTCACTCCCAGCTTTTTATGCTCGAAAGCTACTTTTTTTTTTCAATTTTACTACGTAACTAACTAAGGGGGTGTTTGGTTGCCAGCCACAGCCACAGTTTACCACGCTTAAGATTAGGCAAGTTTGACTAACTTTAGGAGCTGTTTGGTTGCAGCCACAGTTGTGGCAAGATTCCCTTCCAGCAAATTAGGTCCCACGCGTCAATTACTCAAAAAGTGTGGTAAGATTCCCTTAGACTTGTTAAGGTATGACAAAGAATTTGAGCACTTCAATTTAGGCAAGTGTGGCAATTTTTGTTGGCAAAGTGTGGCTAACAACCAAACAGCCCCTAAATTTTTCGTACAGTATGTGCAGCTAGATACTAATCTACACCATTTCATACCCATATAAATGTGATTAATTTACACCAATATAATCTAGATTAACCAAAGTCAACTATGTAGAATTTTCTTTTTTCATCCGATTAACGTGAAAATTTTGGCCTTTGAGAGTGAATGTGGTGCCTTTTTTTTGTCTTTTCTTTGATAAATAGGTGTTATTTTTACAAAATGACCATGAATTCTAGCATTCACTAAAGAAAGAGGTAGACACCTAGGCGAGTCCTGGGATTCAAACCCAGACGGACGAGGGGACGAGGTCACTTCTTTACCAACTGGCCATGGGCTGGTTCCTGAATATATGTGTAGCACCTTATTTACCAATATGAGATACTACTATGGAACGTCATCGCCAAAGTAAACAATAAACAATAAAAGTAGCAATAGAAATCGCAAGGAAATTAAAACTTTAAGAGTACTTTATTAGAGAATAAGTAGAAACTGAAATAAATATTGGAAACATAGGACCGGCCCACTTCTAACCAAAAGAGGAATAAATATAATGCCATAAATAGTGGCAAGCCATGGTGCTGAAAACTCAAGTGCTCCTACCCATACATGATGCTATCACTCCACTAACCTTTTACCTAAGAATGGAAAAGGCAAACATGATATTTGAAAATCTCAGCAAGTACTCAACAACGGTTACAACACGGTGATTAATGATAAGTAATGTAAGCAAATAACTAACACATGTTAATTGTAATGAACTAGGTTATTGAAAACACTAATACCGATTGGAGATAGAGGTAATAGGAAACGTGGAAATAAGGATATTTGTTATATAGCAAGTTATGTCAATGACACTGTCAATTACTTGCCACATACTCGATTATACGAGAATAGTCAGGCGCAACACTGTCCTCGACTGTATAACCATAGACGAGGTGTAATATCCTGAGTAACGAGACAACAGAAACGGTTGAATTAAAGATAATTGTTATTTAGCAAGTTATGGCAATAGCACATGCGATTACTTCCCACATACCCGATTATACAAAAGTAGTCAGGCACAACACTGTCCTCGACTGTATAACCACGGACGGAGTGTACTATCCTGAGTAACAAAAGTGTATGGCCCCTCGTGTTACCAGGTAGGTGGAAATCTCGCCTATATGTGGATAACCCCAGACTAGGTAACCGTTATATTGTTAACATATTATATGGTATAAATTTAAGGGAACTAAAAAAAGACTAAGATAAGCTTATGATAAGTGGAAGGGTTTATTAAGATTAGAAATGGAGAAACATAATTTCCGATACGAGAGCAATGTGGAATGATAATATGATGATCGTGATATAAGAATTATTCTAAGAGAGGTATTATAATATAGCTCACATAAGGTTGTCAACCATTCAAGTTTTATTATATGATAAGTGATTATTAGTCAGATTAACGGTTTAATATATACATCCTTCATAGCTCACATACATCATCATACAATTAATGGATCATGGTATTAGGAAACTAAAACATAGCAGCCCTAATGTCCCTAATGCCAAAAGTGTGTTAATAATTTAAACCTAAATTAAAACATGTTCATGTACTACCCCCATTAATGATTTAAGCATGAATTCTAAAACACTAATTAAAGCATGAGTTCTAGAACATTATTACCAAAGTGTTCTTAAAAACCTAAAAAGCATATGAAACAAGATAACCTAAAACATCATGGTATGAATCTAATATTAGAAGCCTATAACCAGACAAGTATTAGAATATGATAACAATCAGGCAAGCATTGGTGATGTGATATTAACTAGGTAAGGTTTAATAATATGCTGACAACCAGGTAACTTTAGTGATTTGATAATAACCAGGTGATTCCAGTGATACGATAATAGCCAGGTAACTTTAGTGATATGTTATTAGTCAGGTAACTCTAGTGATACGATATTAATCAGATAACTTTAGTGATATGATAATAGTCAGACAAGTATGAGTGATACGATAATTGTACTCAATGGCAAGGTGACAAGCAATCTGGAAAATATGTGGTATGCAAAACGGAAAGGTCACGGCTGTGAGGTATTTGCCTTGAGCCCGTTCAGTGGGCTCGTTGCACGAAGGATATGGGGTACACAACTGACTGAACATTTCCTCAAAGGCCACATGTGAACCTTATGAGATGAAATGGAGGTGAATCAGATTAAGACTAAGATAAACTTGTGGAAAGATGAATGAAAATGCCATTGGTCAGAAAAATTCGCGTTCGCTAAGCCTCCATGATACAAACTAACGTTCGGCTGTGCGAATCATCGTTCGGTCGTGTGAACCAAGCCCCGCTGCCAACCCATAAAAACAGCGTGCGAATTGTGGTTCTGTCGCGCGAATCATCGACTGTACCACGTGACCGTGAAAAAATTCAGCTGGCCGCCGTCGCCGGCCACGCCACCCAAGCCTCGGCCGCCTACGGCATCATGGTCGAGCGCCCGCACTGCCTCTTGTGGTCACCACCATTGTGCGCTCCCACGCCGCTGGCTGTCACTGTCGCCGCCTAATGTGTGCAGCCTGTGCCCATGCTAGCGCCACCGCCCGCGCCCGTGACCGGCGCGGCCCCAAGCCAGGCGCGCCACCTCCAGCCTGCGCACCGGCTAGCTACGCTGTTGCCATGCTTGGATGGTGCTCCGTCCACCACCGCTGTGCCCCGCCGGCGCTCCGCCTGCCGCCGCCGTTCTCATGCCTCCGGTGCCTCTCTCTCTCTCATGCATCGCCGCATGTGCGCCTCACACCAATTGACACCGCCTGCCGCCGCTGGCCATGGCCCTGCACTGGCCCTAAACGAGAGAGAGATTGAAAACAAGATGGGTTTTTACCTGATGAGGGAGAAGGAAAAGATATACGTATGGGGAAGATTAGATGTGTTTTAAAGAATAATTAGGGTTTGCCCCCTTTTTTGCGTGGCTCCCTTCCAAAAGAACTCAGGGCGCTACAATATGTTATTATCACATAATATTCGGCTATACAGTAGGAAAACCTCTCAACCCAGCGGCGGATTCAACGGTGGGGCGGGGGGACTCGAGCCCCCCCTACCGCTACCGGACCCTTGGAGCCCCCCCTAAATTTTTAGCCATGGATGTATAATGTAGAAGGGGCTGAGGTCGAGCTGAAGGTACTTCAGCCCCTCTAAAAATTTTTCCTGGATCCGCCACTGTCTCAACCAGTTCCCAAAAGAAAGAAAACCTCTAAACTATACATTCCTTTATCAACCATGGTAAGGCCCCGTTTGGCACGACTCCACTTCACAAGTGGAGCTGTTTTTTTTGCTTCAACTCCACGAACAGCTCCACCGGTGGAGCTGGAGCTGTTTTGGTAGACTGTTTGGCAAAACAACTCCACCTGTTTTATCATGCATGGTTGAGAGATGTCAATTGTCCAATATACCCCTGTCTATTTGGCTTGCAGTAACATCAAGAGCTGTATGTTTCTACATGATTTTTTATCCGAGTAAATTTGAATTCAAAAAAATTAAAATTTAAAATAACACAAAGTATTAGCAACCAATATTTAATGCGTTTTTTTTTTGCATAGGAATAACCCGTTAAAACAAATATGCATGTGCAAAGTCATGATATAATGCAAACATCACATGTACAAGGGCAGACGCGTAAATTCACGAAAGTACAAGGGCAGTAGCATGCGGGCCTGCGGATGGAGCTGGGTGGAGCTACTTTTTTCAGCTCCATCTCGTACATATCTTTTGTCTCAGCATGTTTTAAGGGACTACTTGGGTGGAGCTATTTTGTTTTACCCCGTTTGGCACAAAAAGACTCAAAACAGCTCCAGGAGTCGATGGTGGAGCTGTGCCAAACGGGGCCTAAGTATCGAACTTATGTAACAACACGTCAAGGTAACCACTAACGTGCCACTTGATTCTCGGGCAAAGCCAATCAAGCTACTGATCGGCCAACAACTACTACCGTGAAATGTTCAAAGTGAACTTAAGTAAAGCTGATTTGTTTGCTTGCAAGAGCTTCCAAGCTGCCACACCGCAGCAAAAAACAATCGGCGGGGCAGATCGATCCAGCTATCCTTGTGCACTCGTGCTAAGCAAAAGGCAACGCGAGGTGCTGGCCGCACATGACGACAGGAGCACACGGTAGAGGGGGGAGGGGGCCACATGGACGGCTGGACGGATCGCTCATGTGTAACTCGGGGAGCGAGCCTGCCGCGGTCCGAAGCTGAGTAGAGCGAATTTTGGACGCTTTTGACACTGTTACCACCGCAAATTCCAAAAATGACGTCGGTGGAAACAAAATTCCAATTCTAGCCCCCAATCGACCGCACCATTTAACCGGATGTTGACACGTGGCAATGGTGCGGTCGGGGAGCGCACCACACCGGTGTGGTGCGGTCCCCGACCGCACCACTCATTTGGCCGTGCAAATCGTGCGGTGGAGCTTTCCCGAGTGGCCAGCCGAGTGGTGCGGTCGGGGACCGCACCACACCGGTGTGGTGCGCTCCCCGACCGCACCATTGCCACGTGTTAGCGTCCGGTTAAATGGTGCGGCCGGTTGGGGGCTAGAATTGGAATTTTGTTTCCACTGACGCTATTTTTGGAATTTGCGGTGGTAACAGTGCCAAAAGCGTCCAAATTTCGAGTAGAGCGGCAGGAAGGCGTCAAAGGCGCGTGGGGGCGTGGCTGGTTGTTGCGTTGCGGCATGGGAAGCAAGCGCGGCTACTCCCCCCGGCCCGGCCCCTGACGCGACGCGAACGCGATGCTCCCCTCCGCACGCCGTGTGTACGGGGGGACCCGTTCTCCTCGGCTCGGGCCCCCCTCCTCGCGGCGCGCGCGGCAAGCCCCACCGCGCGCTAGTCAGCTCGCGCGTCTCGTCGTCGGTCGTTGCCGCGGTTTTCTGCGCGTCTCCTCCGAGTCGTTTTCTACGGAGCAGTAGCAGTTGCGCTTCGTGTGCTACGGAATTTCATCGAGGGAACCGTTCAACGATTGTATCTCAGCGTACGCACTTGTACTGTCGAAACAAATAGGGGTGCCCGTACGTGAAGCTTGAAGTGTTGTGATGCTAACCTGCAGATCGACTGTCTTGAGTCTCCGAGAGGACCTGGCGGTTCGGCTGAAAAGCTCGTGGTTTATGGCTGAAAACACTGTAGCTAGCTGAAAAAAGCACTGTAGCTGACAGAGACTTATTTAGCATAATTAAATTTAAAAATTTTAAAAATAAAAATATGTTAGCCCATTACGTATAATACAAACAAATACGGGAAAAAAAGAACCGGCAAAAAAGCTCAACAAAAAGCCAAAAGTTCAGAAAAAGACGAAACTTATGAATAGTGAAAAATAAGCCAGAAGCCAGAAGCCGAAGTCGAGTTTATCAGGGCCTTAACTTCTCTTTAGTAAAAACAACTTTCTTTTGCTAGCTCCAAAGAAAAATGGTAGTAATTTTTTTAGGCACACACATCTTAACTTGTTAAAAATCTGATTAGTTAACTTTTAGCCTCCATTTCTCGATCCAAAAATTAGGATCAACGAGTCCTTTTTCCCTCAGAAACAAATTAGAAGCAAGTTAGATATTGAGAACAAGAATGTCTGGATAATTCAAAAAAAGCAGACTTGAAAGTAATCAAGCCAGATCAACGGCCAGAGACATGTGAAGCACAAAGTTTTGGAACAAAAACAGTACATTTCTCCTTAATCAGAGATTAATATTTTACACTGAACAACAATTTGCTTCGGTTTCCTCTTTTCCTTTTTCCTTTCTTGAAGGAATTGTATCATGGATTCATGGGGAGTAGTCTTTCTCATAGCTGTCTCCCCATGCGAAAAGAACACAATCTATGTACACCTAGTTACCCATCCTGGCAATTAAACGATCAACTAACCTCTTACTAGTACATGCCGTTCTAAACTTCTATTGAGAGCTTTCGTAGTCGTATATATCGTCATAGGGCTCTAGCTCCGGCTCCTAAGCCTCCTCGGCCGGCGGCGGCAGGTTCAGGTCGATCCCCACGTCGACCGCCGGCGAGGCGTCCACCACGGATGACGATGACCCGGTGTCGCTCTCCTCCTCACGAGCTACCGCCTTCTTGCCGCTGGCCACGGCTGGCCGGCGATGCACCGGCGCCGCGACGGCCACGGTCACCGCGACCCTGGGATCCAGGAACAAGAACGGCTGCGCCGCCACCATGGCCGGCATCCCGAGGCTCAAATCCAGCGACGGCGAGGCCGCAGGTGCCGCGGTCGGCGGAGCTGCGGCGGGAGAGTCTCGGGAGGACGACTCCACCGTGCTGCTGCTCGGGCTCACGGCGCCGACAGCCAGCGCCTTGGGCGGCGGGGCGTGCGCGTAGGCGACGGGGAAGTTGGTCTTGGCCTTGGGCCCGCGGAAGTGGAGCGCGGCGGCGTCGTAGGCGCGCGCCGCGGCCTCGGCGGTGTCGAAGGTGCCGAGCCACACCCGCGCCTTCTTGGCCGGGTCGCGGATCTCCGCCGCGTACCGCCCCCATGGCCGCTTCCGGACTCCGCGGAACCTCGGCTCCATGCCGTCCGCTACGGCGGCGACCGGTGGCGCGTTCTTGGGAGCCATGGAGCGCCAAGTGCTCGACCGTGCACGGTTGTTGTTGCTTGGTGTGGTGCGGCCGTGTGGTTGGTTGGTTTGGAGTGGGGGAAGGAAAGTGAAGGGGAGGTGGTATTAATAGGGGAGGCGGGAGGTGAGGAGGGGCCAGCGGGAGGGGAGGTTTGACCCACAGGCGCGCCGCCCCCGCGTTGGGGCTCCGCCGTTTGTTCCGTCGTCAATCGTTTCCTCCCCCTCTTTTTTTTTTCTTTCTATGATCATTCGATGGTGCATTGGTGCGGCTGCTTTGCTTGGTCAGTGTGCAGGGTTCGTTTGGTTAAGGTGTGGCTGGTTCTGTGTGGTGCCTTTTCCTCCGGTCCTTAATCCTTTTGGATGCATGGTGCAGTGTTTTTTTAAGAACTTTTTGTGGCTGGGAATTGGCGTAAAAAAGGGGCTACTGTGCATGTGTTAGGGTAATTTCTTTTGAGCTATGGCTTTAGTTTTTTATTTATGATTTTTAATTCTATCTGTTCGTGAGAAATAACATGCAGAGAAAAATAGTTATATGTGATTTTAGACGATATAGTTAAATTCGATACAGTGTCTACTATAATATACTTGTAAACTCCGCCTTAAAATGATACATCATTTAAAAACTATCTATTATGGTACAAAGTGATAAGCTAAAGCGGATGGGTATTCGAACTTGCCCTAATCTGGCTTAGATTTTGCTTGGCTCCTTTTATATATGTTGGCTTGGCTCGGTAGTACTTTGCCTCCTTTTCCTCTTTGGAATCTGGCTTACCAAAGATTTTTAGCTTTTTGTCCAGATTTTCATGTGGTTAATTTTCCTCCATTGAGACTCAATCATGTTCTTTTTAACTTATGATTTATGATTTTTTTCCGAACAAATAAATGAGATAGTTTTTTCATTGTATTTTTGAAATGGCTTATCAAGATATTCTTTTCGAAGCGACCTATTTGTTTATTATCATTCGATTTGTTCGTACAAACACTTATAATAAGGTAAAAAGGTATATATCATAGCTATAAGTTATAAATCATATTTGAAAAGAACACACGTCGTTTATTTTTGCATCAAGTGCAAAGTGCTTCTCTGTAAGCTTGCAGCGGTGAACTGACGGTAGTGCATAGTGCGTGTGATTCGGCAGTTCCGTGCAGCGAAGAGCAACGGCAGCGCGCTGTCGAGTGAGTTTCCCGTCGCCCACTTGATTGCTTTCCTTCCTACTCGACGACGACGCACGAGCCGAACGAAAACACGCAAGACCGTCGCAACGTCCAGGCGTGCGCACGGGTCACACCACCACCGACCCTACCTTGCCTGCCCCGTACGAACGAGCGGTCCCGGCGGTGGTGGGGCCCGCGGCGGTCTGGTCTCGTCGCGAGCCCCGTGGCCCGCGGTGCGGTGCAGCGCTACGTGCGATGTGATGGAGCGAGAGCGAAACAAAAAAAAGAAAAAAACAAAGCGTTTTTCGGCAGAGGGGAGGGGAAGGCCGCACCTGCACCGCGTCTTGCTTGCTTGCCACGGCGGCGGCAGCAGCAGCAGGCGGGCGGTCAGGCAGGCCGTGCACTCTTAGATTCTAGTTTTTTAATTTTACCTTTTTTTCTACTTTTAGTTCTTTTTACTTTTTTCGTATTTATTTGTATTATGAGGTATTTTATATATTTTTAAATTTAATTATATAAAAAAGCTTATAACAGATATAATAAAATTTTCTAAACAGTGATAAAAGGCCTAAAGTTTGAAGGTAAAAGCCTCTGGTCTACGTGCATCCGGGCTGGACCGGTCAGTCACCAGCGCCGGATTTGGACGGTGGAATACGAGAACCACCAACTTTCCTTTGCTGTTCTGTACCGGGTGCCAACGGCCTACGCATACTTGCATAGCCTTGAGGCTTCCACATAATTGTTTAGCAGTTGTTTAATTCCCTGTGGAAGCTAGATTAGTGAAGAAGCCTTGTTTATTCAGTATATTTAAAACCGAATTTTAGCTTGAACAATACTTTGACCTTAAATTCTAAGCGGATATACGCCAATTCTCTAAGAGAAGTTCGGATATAAAGGTTTCCCATTATCACCAGAAATTCACCTCCCTGCCCAATAGCTGCTGAGTTAGATGCATAACGAAACCTTATACCGTGCTCCAGCGCTTCCCAAGTGTGCATGTACAACGAAGCGGGCTTCTATGAAATATACAGTAAATAATCTGGCCGCCAGCTTTTTTTAAGGGGTACGCGGCAGACACACACGATACACACCCCACACACGCACACGTGTGTACATCTACTTATATACGTCTACGGATAACCATTGATTAGATACTATGAACATGTTCTTTTTCAGCTTTGAGTTTCAATTTTTAGATTTTCTACAGTAACTAACTTTTAAATATAGTGTCTTTTCAAGATGAGATCTACTAGTTAATTATAGTACATACCGTACTGACTTTATTCATATCGACAAAAACCACATGTGAGTTTTCTTATCATGTAATCTCTCGCACGAACAATTTAGAAATCCCAAGCTATAACCAAAAACTATAAATCTTAAGGCCCCGCTCGGTTGGGCTGAAAAGCTGTGGCTTACGGCCGAAATTGCACTGTAGCAGCTAAAATTTTGCTGTGGCTGAAGGTGACTTATTTAGCGTAATTAAAATTAAAAAAATCTAAAAATAGAAAAATATGTTAGCTCATTACAGACAATGTGAACGAATACGGGAAAAAAAGAACCAGTAAAAAAAGCTCAAAAAAGATAAAAGTTTAAAAAAATCGAAATTTATAAATAATAAAAATTAAGTTAGAAATAAGAAACTGAAACTGAAATGAGCGCGGCTGTGAAGCCCAAGTACATACCGTCTCGCTCAGCGTACTGCGTACGGACCTTTTAATTATTCGGTGAAGGACGAGACGTCCAATCACAAGGATCGAACTCTGCAGCTCAGTGAGGTCAATGAACCAACGCGGCAAGCTGTGGTCGGTGTCATGTCCACATATTTCACACCGTCCGTACCGTGTCGCCGCCGCCGTGGCTCTCCTCGCAAATCACCAGATCTTGCGTGAGCGTTAACCCCCGTTAATTGCCGCCACCACATGTCAGCCAGCCATGGGGACAGACACGACACGGCTTCGGGGGTGGCGCAGGGAGGGAGATTTATCTTTTGTTTTCATATGTTTAAATGTATACTAATAAATGTCCTCACGCGCACACATATATACATAGTGTATATTCGCGTACGTATTTCTTGTAATAGGAGAAATTTAATTATTTATGGTCGCTCTGGGCGGCCGGCGCGTCGCGGGCCCTGCCGCGCTATTCTTTGCTTTCTTTTTCTCTTCATTTGGGCTCCCGTTTCGGCCGCTCGCGGACTCCATGGCGTTGTCTGTTTACGGCTTTACGCCGACAGGTTTCTTTTCTTCTTTTCTTTCTCTGCAATTACTACATTACACCGATGGGTCCTCCGTGCTTATATGCTTTATGAAATCAGCACGACCGAACCGGTTGATTGATTAGCCTCTGTGTATCATTTTGGAATTTGAACCGCGACGCAACGTCGTTACGAAAATTACAAGACTATTGATTTAGATGGCACGCAAGAAACCACCCTGGGATCAAGTGGGGGTTAAACTAGTTGGAAGTTGGAGAGTGAAAGATCAACTTTTTAATTACTCCCTTCAGTCACAAATTCATGTTGTTTTGTAATATACACAGTCAACCTTTTAATTTTTGACTATTGATATCTTTTTAAATATTTAGATTGAATATATAAAAATCATATATATATGTATATAAAATTTATCTCAAAAAGTACTTTTATAAGTTTTTTGGTTTTATAAATATATTTTAATATAGTTTAGAAGTCAAAGTTACGTTTTTAGGACTAGAGGGAGTAACAACTAAGGCCTGTTTGGATATAGTGGAGTTAAGACATTCTCTTTGGATTAGAAGGGATTTTAGCTCAAACTCTGTTGTCGCGAAGGGGCCAGGGACTGAATTGTATCGGTGTCCAAACTCCAAACAAGTCCTTAAGTGGTTAATATGGGATGAGTACTTTTAGTATTATAGTTTATAATTTTACTCGATCAAATAAGTAGGGTGACTTCTCTGTCGCTTTTAAAGCCGCTTATCAGAACGGTCTTTTAAAACGGTTTATCGATATATCAGTATTCAATTTATTCGCACAAACACTCGCACTAGACCAAAAGCCATCACTCGCACTAGACCAAAAACCATCAGCCACAATCGAAAAGAATCCTCCCAAAAACTTTCCCTGCTTTTAAACATGAAGGATATGAGATCTACTGTAATTGCGCCACCGACTCCCATCTAAGAACCGCGAAGCACTAACACACAATGCCAAGAGCGATTAGTTGATGAGACAAGGAGCCTACTGTTCACTACTCCCCTACTGTTCACTACTCCGGCACCAACCTAGGAACTAATCAAATCTTAGGACACGCCTACCACTGTAGTACCAAGACAAGCACAGCACTGGAAACAAGCAAGCAGATGCAAGCAAACCGGGCCGAGCGAATCAGACAGGCGGTGGTAGCGTCACGTTGCCCACGGGGGGGACAACGCGTGGGCACGCGCAGGTGGCGTGCGCGGTGACCTGCCCTCGACAGCTTCCGCGTGACGGGCCCCTGGCCGGCGGTAAAGCGAGGCTACACGCTAAACAGAGGTGCTTTCCGTGTGCCACGCGGCCACGCCCTACGGCGACAAAAGATTGTGCGATACCACACCCCATGAACTGAGAGCCTGAAACTAAACTGTGCGGTGAAGCGACCTCTGAAACAAAGGCACGAGAAACCGCTTTCAGCCTTCAGACGTTGAAATATTCACATAATTTTTTACACGCAGACCTGACCCATCGGCAGTGCTGCCTGCTCCCTTGCCAATGCGCCGTCCTGGAATAATAGGAGACAAAATCTTAGGGCCACAGCAAGCTCACGTTTGGATCAACTCCAATGCTCATGCTCTGTTCTGGTTATCGCCCTCGTCTCTCGCCGCCGGATCTCTTTCTCCGTCCACTGAATCTAATGTATCCTGCAAAGCATCAGATGCGAACCAGGTCAGTTTTGTGCCCCAGTTGAAAAAGCTGGACAGCAGCGCGGGCGAATTCTCGATTGACACATGCATCCTCGATTGTTCAGAGAAAAGGACTCATGAAATCATGCGAGCTAGAATTCCAACTTTTCAGCTTTCACATATTAGCAGCCATCAAACCTCGCAAAAAAACACATAGTAGCAACCATCTTAGAAAGAATTAAGCTGAACAGTAGGATGAAACCTGTACACAATTAGATGAACACGACAGTAACACAGTCCAATCACGGGCAAGTGCAAACGGGCAAGTGCAAGTCAATGACAAACGGAGCTAAGATTGCATTTTAAATGCCAGCGAGTGAGCATATTCAACAGGAAGCTATTCCGCTCGCAAGGAATACGCACCATGGACTTCAGTCCTATTTATATTGGTTTCTAAAAGCTGATTTTCTACGGTAAATAGCTTTCAAATGTAATGTTTTTTCAGAGCAGAGTCTATTAGTAGATTGTAGTATACACAGGGTTAAATATTTCTTCGCCGAAATTTCGGCCATTTCGTCTAGTGCCGAAAGGCAAATAATTCGGCCAAATTTTAACCGAATTTATCCCCATTTGAAATTTGTGTAAAACTTGTTTAAATTTTGGTTAATTTTTATCAAAATTTAAATGATATTTGAATGGTTCATCCGAAATTTCGGCCGAAATAAACGAAATTTCAGAATTTCGTTTATTTCGCAGGGGAACCATTTTTTTTGCAAGACGAATTAATTTTCCCTGAGTATACACTGCAACGGCTTCATTTATATCGATCAAAATTTCACACGAGTCTCTCTATAAGCTGTTACTATTTATAAATCAAAGCTAAAAGTCTATATGAACAGAGCCTTCCTGTGACCACTAAAATTTTCAAGTCCTAGGCCTTTGCCCATACAACTACTATGTATAAGAGAAATGCATAATGCCATGATTCAAATAAGATAAAAAAACACACACCATCAAGAGGGGCTACTAATGGGCTTGGGCCTATTTAGGCTTTTGGACCAGGCTGGCCCAAAATTATAAATAGATTAGATCAAATTTGGACGTTTCTTTATTGGGCCAGATTTAGAATGGATTGGACCAGGTCTTGGGCCTCATATTTTTGTACTAATTATTAAAGGTAGATGATAACTAATCATAATTAGACAACTAAGAGGATAAGGTAGAAATGCTTGATCCAAGTTAAGGCCTAAATCTGTTTTTGGGTCTGGATCAAGCTTAGGCTTACATAATTTGGGCCAGGTTTGGACTAAATCCTTCTCAATTTTATTTGGATTTGAACTAGATTTTGGCCCATTAGCAGCCCCAGTCAAGAGTTGTGCAATAAGTGGCTTACGACCCCAATGGGAATGGTCCTGCATGTGATATCTCCCGTAAGTGCAAATCCAATCAGTCAGAAAGAATTTGTCAAGCGCAGGTTTGATAAGTTGCACACGGCGGAGGAATGGAAGTAAACTACATCTGGTTTGTTATGTATATATATATAGCCCATTAGCATGTATACGGCCAATGAGACCCATTAGTCCTGTACTCCAGAGTTGTATTGTACTCTATTAGTATCCATCTAATATAATTGAGATGCTCAATTTCTAACATGGTTGAACATGATTTTGGCCAATTCCAATATAGTTTAGACCACGGTTGTCACGGCGTAATTGCCGACCACAGCGCATAAGGGGTGCACGGATGCCACGGCGAGTCGCCGCACCCTACATACATACATGTATTGGTCACCTCCTCTCCTCCCAACGTGCATACATACGCTCTACATCGGGCCTTCTTGCTCTCCTATTAATCTACCGACTCCTCTCTCTCTCTCCCCCGAACTCACTCCTCTTCTCTCCCAGCCGCCTCCTCCCTCCCCGATGCCTCACCTCCTCTCCTCTCCCCACCGTCTCCGCCCCTCCCTGGTGCCTCCTCCCCCCGCCGCCTCCCCTCCTCCCCCCGCTGCCTCCCCTCCCTGCCGCCTCGCCTCCTATCCCTGCCAAGTCGCGGTGAAGGTCCATGGTGTCCACCTAGCTAGGCCGCGACGCCGTAACAACCATGGTTCAGACTAGCTGAAAGGTTGTACCTGTCTACCTTGTACAGGCATGTGGATCAAAGCAGTTCATCATGTTTGCAGTTTTGTTTAATTTTTTGGCTGTACAAATTTGGCAATCGCCAACTGGTGATCAACTTAATAGACCATGATAGCATAAATTTAGTACCGTGCCTTGTTTTTCTATGGAAAAAGCTAATCCCACCAAGGATAAACAAAAACAGGTTTCGCCATAGCTTCTCACTAGCAAATACTAAGGTCTACAGATGTATGTATAGGCAGGATGTAAATTTCATTATTACCTGGCGTGACAGCTGGCACTGCTTGTCCCCTGCAACAGCCACCAATGACCCCTTAGCACCCTGAAAATGAATATGTAATAAATAATAAAAATATATCAACCCCATTAAATGAGTTAAATAGTCAGCTGTCTTTTGCTTACGACAGGAACGGAGCGTGATGAGGACATGCTGCGCATGTTTTGCTCCAAGTACAGAAATTTCTTTTCCCAAGTTTCATTTAACCCTTGCAGAGCTTGATTAATCATCTGTTGCACCTGTTCCTGAGTGAACATTGGCTGTTGTCCCTGTTTGCTGAAACAACCTGGGGAGGATTTTGGCAATGAATCAATCTGGGCCTTCTTGCTGACACTAGGGGCACCATAGTACCTTCCACGCTTCCAGCTCCCCACCTGTTCCTTTACAGGATGGGGGCCTAGCTGAGTATCTCTGGTCTCCTCAGTATGTCCATATGTGGTATTCTGAAAAAAAGAATCACATGCGAAAACAGTTCATCTGGTTGGCATACGCAGTATGGAACCAATAGTCCACTACAATTGCACAACTTTGTAACTGTATTTAAAACATTACATGTAACAGTAGGAAGGTACCTCAGTTCGCAATGCCTTCTTGCCAAGATGTTGCCCTTTACCACTGTGAATCTTGGTGGATGGGTCAAAATCAGACACCAGCTTTCTACCATTGTCCATGCTCTATTCAATCAAACCAGAATCATCAATTCATGCCGAAACATGTCAACAAGCATTCTTGGTTCTTACCATAAGCTGCTGATGTGTTGCTATGCTTCGGTAGCCTGCAGCATTGCAGGGGTGGTTTCCTGCATTCCTGTTCTTTCTTTTTTGGTAAGAAACCTTCATGACTTCATCTTTGGCCCAATGGTCACACAACATTTCCCACCATTTTGGTTGCATCCATTCAGGGACGAATGGTTTCCACTTCAGTGGATCATCATGCTCAAGTACCACCAGAGACTCATCTCGCTGCTGTTCCTCTGAATCTTCTCTACCATCTTCCTCTTCAAATGCCATTTCTCCACTAGCCCTACCAACAGCAGAAGATTTTTTGGCCTTTTTTGCTGCCAACTCCTCTCTAACCATTTGCTTCTCATAGCAAAAGAGATTAACTAAGTGTCTAACTGCTTTGCGGTCAAAGATCTTTTGACACTCCTCTTCATGGCCAGGGGGCCACTTGTAGCGTTTCTGCAGTATTCAAATAAGGCATTCATCATTTGCAAATCTCACAGTGAGCAAAAAGGGTTTGAAACATGTCCTGATAAGTTACTCACAAGGAATTCATCCAATACAGTAGCCTTTACATCTGAAGGGCATTGGTGCCAATGGTAAACCACAAGCTCACAGGGTTTTCCATTGGTATCCACCGATACATAGGTCCCAGGGTAGTTCTGCTTGATAATAAGGGAGAGGGTAGTTGCTAGCTTAGGACAGGGCGGGTGCACATTCCAGTTGCTAGTTGCATTAGTCAATTTGTCAGACACATGAAAAATAGAATGTACAAGTTCTTCAACCATCGATAAAAATAAAAACATGGGAAATACTTACTCTGTCCCATTGGGCGTAAGCACAGGCCTATCAACTTCTTTGCGTGGTTCCATTAGTACTGCAGGGGCACGCCCCCTGCGCTTTTTTGATGATTCACTAACAGATCCTGACAGCATATCACCACACCGTGCATCCTGAAATTTCTTGATATCAGACAGTACTCAAATCATGCATATGCACATGAAAAAAGAACACCTCTTGCAAAAGTTACATCCTTGGGTCTTTCCACCAGAAATTCCATTAAACAATAAAAGGTTTCCCATTTGTAATTTAATTAAGGAAAAAGTCCATATAACACCCCAAACTTTGCTCGAAAGTTCGTCCAGCACCCCGAACCATGAAACCGAACATTTGACCCTTTAAACTTTGCAATCCACTTCAAATAACACCTTGACTCGGTTTCGAATGATGGTATTGCCCGCGTGGCACGATGAGTAGACAGTTTTCCCACGTAGGATGACACGCTAGTCAAGTTTAGGTGAATGATAGGTAGGCTCACACGATCTTTTCTCCCAAATTGAAACAAAGAGAGAGAATTACAGGGGACAGTGGCTATGGAAGCACGACTGCTAGCTCAGTGGGGGAGAAGCCCTTATGGGCCCACATGTCATGGACTCAACTTGGTCAGCGTGTTATCCTACGAGGCAAAACCGCTCACTTATCACGCCAAGGGGGCAATACCATCATGTGAACTGAATTGTAAAGTTTGGGGAATCAAATGTCCGGTTTCATAGTTCTGAGTGTTGAACGGACTTTCAAGCAAAGTTTAGGATGCTATATAGACTTATTCCTTTAATTAATCATAGCACTAAAACATCACAACATGGAAAAGATTGTTGCTAACTGATTTGGAATGGTTAAAAGTTAAGAGCCCCTCAACAAATGCTTGAAGCTTTATCTAGATGGATTGACCAAGTTTCGGAGAAATGAAATCAACTTGACCTTTCAAATGAATTATGGTCTTGGATTGGCTTAATGCTTACATTGAGGTTTCTGTCTAGTGAATAAAGTTTCTCTCATCCTTTCATTAGTTATTAGAATTTGCTATTTATGCTTGTGGCTTGTTCTTTTGGATCACATGGATCTTTGTGGAACCATTTGTAAATATTATATTTTTAATATAATATTTCAGTAGGGTTCTCCCCTACTGTTCCCATTAAAAAACCATCACAGCAAAACCAAGGAAAGGCTAAACTCACACGAAACTCATGTAAACACTTTTTAACCAACAAGCAAGTTTTCAAGCCATCATCACAAGTTTGCAGAACTGCATAGACAATTGTTCAGATGCATCAATTTTAAATGCTAAAATGCAAACCCCATCCAATCATGCTATGCATAAATTGAAAAAAAAAACAAAGAGCTGAAGTATGTCCACAACCTCTGTAAAGGAAAACTTGCCAAAAACACATTGGAACAGTGGAATAGCGACCACATGTAGCACTATGCACTACTGTCTAATGAACACAGCACTGCGGATAACACTTGTGGCCTCACATTGGAAACAAAGCTCAGCAAGGGATGGGGGGAGGGACCTGGGAGTAGAGGGGGGGTCGTGGTTGGTGGTGCAGTGCTGTTGGATTGATGCAATTAAGTGGTAACTCTGCAAGAGTGGGAGGCACATGTCAGTGATAAAGAGGTCTCAATAGAGACAATCGAGTAAGTTGGAGAGAGGCACATACTTTCAAGTGAAGAAGGTGAGGTGATGGTGGGCAATGTACTGGCAATCGGAACTGGCAACAAGGCAGCAGAGTGCCTGCATGAAGCAGCCATGTTTATCTGGTGGTGTGTTCCAGAGAAGGACCAGTCCCCAGGATGGTCCGCACCGTTTGAAGAAGAACCAATGAAGCGATTTTTTTGTTGCCTGCCTTTCTTTGCGATGTAATTGCTATGAGGATTGAGCCACACCTGCTCTGGATGGTTCTTGCTAGTGCAAGCCTCTTGTGCCACTTGTCCATCTATATGCTTATTTTGATTCTCTGATGGATTTGAATGCACTTCTTCATCACTTCTGCCAAGCTGGTCAATCCCATCAAAGCTTTCCTGATGTGTCTCATGCTCATGCCATGAATTAGAGCTAGGATTTGGAAGCGCACAACTAGTCTCTGGAGAATACATCTGGCTGTAACAGTGTGGAAACTGCTCAGTTTGTAGTGTACCATGATTCAAAGTAGGTGGTGTAGTTGCATCGACATTATCCAACTCATTAGAGCCAGCTTGAGGACATCGGTTCCGAGTCGGTGAACTAGGGTCAGGATCAGCTATGGTCCTCTCAATTTGTGGAGCTTCTGAATGATTTTGATTTGGGGAAGCATCAAGCTTCTGGATAGGCTCAGTATCAATAAGGACTGGTGATCCCTTTGCCAAGCGCTTACTGCGCCTCAGATGAGACCTCTCATTTGAAGAATTCATCAAACTCTTATTTTTGCTCTTCTTATTTCCCTTATTATCTTTGGCACTCTTTTTATTGTTTCCCATTGCTTTGCAGGCAAAGTGCACCTGTACTTGGCCTGAATGAATCACATCACTGGGAAATTCACCTGCCAGCTGCTCATGGACTGAAGAGTTTATCTGCTCATGCTTAATAACACTAGGGGCAGCCACATGTCCAGTTTTCTGCTTGTTGTGCATTGTATTTGTATCATCAGGAAACCATCCTTCCGCCTGCTCTGTATGAACTGAAGAGTTTGAAGGCATTCCTTGTGCCTGTGATGCATGGATGACCTGGTTAGGATGCTCTTCGTGCACCTTTCCTGCTTGACAAGATTTTGGACCAACTGCAAATCCAGATTTCTTCTTGCCAGGCTTAGCAATAGTTACATCGAGTAGCTCAGTGAGTGACTCCTCTCTATGAACTGAAGAATTAGCAGGCTCATTTTGTAGCCTCCCTACTACAGGAATTTGTGTCCTTGTGTCAGCTCTGAATGAACTGAAAGACTCATCTCTAAAAGAATGCTTTGGATGCTGTCCATGTGTTTGTTCTGAATGAATGCGCTTTTGAACCTTTCCTGCACGAGCTGGTTGGCTTGAAGGCCCACCCTGCACCTGCTCCATAATATGGGACAACATGGAGAAGAAAAATGAACAATGAGAAAGTGTATAGTGAGATACTCCCTCTGGTCACAAAAAGTGTCACCATGGGAAGTGCAGCCGATTCTTTGTCAACTTTGACCAATAACATCTTCACAAAATTTGGGTTGGCCACACAGAAACTATATAAGTAGATTTATCATAAAAATACTTTCATAATCTTAATATGTAGCTTTTGCAAATATACTGTGATAAAAAGTAATGGTCGAAGTTGCACCACAAATACTTAATAAATAAATAAACGTCTTCCCCCCTGTGGCCAGAGATAGTATATGGTTGTCAAAAGGAAAAAAAATATAAATATAAATATCCCAATGAATGAGTTTGTTTAAACTTTAAAGCATCTAAACTCCACATCCCATAACCACAGTTATTTCAGCAAATAAAGATTTTGTAACTGGCCCCGCTCGGTTGGGCTAAAAAACTGTGGCTTATGGCTGAAATTGCACTGTAACTGGAGTGGTTTATTTGGCGTAATTAAATTTTAAAAAATTTAAAAATAGAAAAAATATGCTAGCTCATCATGGACAACGCAAACGAATACGGGAAAAAAGAACCGGCTAAAAATCTCAAAAAAAAAACCAAAAGTTCAAAAAAAGACGGAATTTATAAATAGTGAAAAATAAGCCAAAACCCAAACGAGCAAGGCCTAAACTCATATCAATTAGCACCAACCTTGGGCTCTCTTAAGCACTTCCTGCACTTGTACAACTAGCTCAAGCTATGTGTTGATCGAGCAATAATGCAACATGAGATGGTTCCTCTTATAAAATCGAGTAAATCCAGAGTTAGCCTCTACTATATTGCATTATCAACACTTCTATATCCATCTTCACTGAATTTGCTTATTCATTAACCAAATCAGATATTGTTCACTCATTCCAATTCATGGAAGCTCGATTGAAAAGTGCAAATATCAAATGCTGGTTGATTACACCAATCGTAATTGGACCTAGGCAACCTCTTGCTACAAATGCCTTCTGTTTCAATGAAAAACAGAAATATGGTCCTTGCTCTAAAAAGACCGCACATTCTCAATTCCGCAGGTAGTCTTTAAACTTAAACTGCTGTTTTTAGCCGAACATGAGAAAATGCAGACTGCTAAAACTAAAGCAGGAACCCTACATTAGCCATTCCTTGCTAAATCAAGTGATCTACTTAGAATTATTCCTAACCTAATTTAACCTCGCTGCTTAGAATTATTACAGGAAAAAGTCGCAAATGTACAATACAAACACAACACAAACATTAGGCGTTCTTATAACAATGCTACTAGTAGCCTCTTCAGCTAATTTAACCTCACATGTTAGCATTAGCAACAATGCTACTAGTAGCCTCTTCAGTTAATTTAACCTCACATGTTAGCATTAGCAACAACTATCATCGCTCCATTACTCACGTTTGAGCTAGCTTAGGTATTTGATGAAGCAACAAGGCATTGCAACGGAAGCCATAGGAGCAAACGATCGCGTACAGTACCTCTGAGGGCTTCGGCGGCCGGTTGGAGGTGATTGGGACGGCTGCGGGGGGCGCGACGACTGAGATGGCGGCGGCGGGGGAGGCCGCGAGCTCGGCCCCGCAGCGCGGGCAGCCGAAGCGCCCGACGCCGTGCGGCACACTGAGCACGGCGCCGCATCCGCCGCACGCGACGCACACAGGCGCGGCGGCCGTGGCGGAGGGGGCGCCTCGCCTGGGGAGTGGGAGCGCGCGGCGAGGGCGCGGCGGCATGAGCTCCGGCGGGAGCGCCTGGGGCATGCCGCAGTCGGGGCAGGCGAACTCCGTCAAGCCGTGCTCCACCTCCAGAGTCTCGCCGCACCCCGCGCACCGCACCTCGAGGATCCCCGGCGGCGGCGCCATGGGAGGAGGGAACGCTGGATAGGGTTTTAGTTTTTATTTTTTTGGGTTCGGCTTTTTCCCTTTAGCCCTCGGGGAAACAGCGCAAGGACGGCAGTGTGATCTGATACGGTGAGTGGTGTCAGGAACCAACTGTGGACGCTACCTAGTAGCTTATAGTTTATGGCTTAAATATTTAAATTTTAATTATTTATAAAAGATGGTTATATAGAAAAATTGTTACATGTAATTTTGACTGGTATAGCTAAACTCAATATACTTTTTACTATAATCTTTTTATTAACTCCGTATTAGAAAAACGCACTGTAGACAGTATGAGCATAAGCTATATATAAGTCAAAAAGAACCCGCCCTCAGATTCGCCATGCGATTTGGGTCTTTGTGGTATTTTCATGAGATAAAGACTAAAGCAAAGAACTAGGAGCATAAACATCAAGAATCTTATTACAAGCCTTATGTAATGGCCAGCTTGGTTAAGAACACAAAATGACCAACGAAAGATAGTGAATAGTTATGACCATCTATAGTTCATGGCGGTAAATGAAGGTAATTAAACTATCACCGTTGAATGTGAATCGGACGATCGCCAAGGACATCATAACTCTTCGCGCATTAGTGAAGTCGGCACCGGATCGACTTATGTGACTACCGTTAGATCTTCATAACTCTTCACCTCTCAATCTGTGTCGACCACCAAAATACCGATTCGTTCAACTGAGAAACATCAAGTTTCATTCTTGACATTCCCCCCTTTCCGCATGTCCTTGTCATCAAGGAGTAAAACAGGGAAACACTAACTTGCAGCACTGGTAGGTAGGTTAAGCCACTACACCAACTGTTGGACCACAGGCTTGCGAGGAATCATGCGTCTTTCCAGCACTGCAACTGGAGCTACCTTAACATTGCCTTATGCATCCACCAAAGGTAAGTTAGGGTTAGGGACTACCTGATCTCCAATGTGCTTCTTTAATTGGCTCACATGGAAAACTGGATGAAGTTGGCAGCTCTCAGGAAGTGGTACTTTATATGCAACCTTGCCAATCCTCTCTAGAATTCTGAATGGGCCATATTACTTGGAATGTAACTTTAGAGACCTATGTAGACTCAGAGGAAGTATGCTGATATGGTTGCATTTTGAGATAAACCATGTCTCCTACTGCCAATTCCCTTTCTTTCCTCTTCTTATATGCATACTGCTTCATTTTCTCTTGATCTTTTCTTAGGTTATCCTTGATAACATCAAAGGCCAGTTGTCATTTCTATAATATTCTTTGCACCTCTTCATTTTGGAAAGCAGGCAACACTACCTCAGGAACATGAGGGGGAGGGAAATCATAGAGTGCTTGGAAGGGAGTCATTTTCAAAGAAATGTGAAAGCTTATGTTATACCACCATTCTACAGTAGTTAGCCAATTATGCCACCTTTTGGGACTTGCAAAAGACATGCATCTCAAATAACTCTCCAAACACTAGTTGACTCTCTCAGTCTGTCCATCAATTTCAGGGGGTGGTATGCTGGGCTAAGCCTCAGTTTAACTCCCATAGTTTTAAACAATTCTTGCCAAAGATGAATAATGAAGATTCTGTCTCTATCAGTGATAATGACAGCAGGCATTCCATGTAACTTAAAGATATTATCAACACACTCTTTAACTACTTATACTATAAATGGATGACTCAGAGGAATGAAATAGGAATATTTAATTAACCTATCCAACATAACTAGAATGGCATCTCTACCTCCAGATCTTGGGAGTCCCTTAATGAAGTCCATGAAAATATAAGTCCAGGCCATGTCAGGTACAAGAATGGGCTGTAGTAACCCAGCATAAGGAACATGCTCATATTTGTTAATATGGCAGACTACACATTGCTTTACAAAGGCTATGATTTCCTACTTGAGGCCAGGCCAATAAAAGAGTAATTTGATCCTCTGATATGTGGCTCTTTCACCAAAATGACCTCCCAAGGCTGTGATATGCATTGAAGTTATGATCTATTGCGTTAAGTTAGAGCTGGATCCCACATATAATCTATTCTTATACCTCAGTATGCTATTCTTCAATGTATAATTCAATCTTGCACCAGGGTCAATAGTCAATTGCTCAATTAACTCTTTTGCATTTTCATGTTGCTCATAACTACTCACAACTTCAGTTATCCATACAGGAATGGTTGTAGTAATGGCCATGTTCTACTCCAAATATGGGGCTCTTGACAAAGCATCGGCAATTATGTTGACCCTTTCTTTCTTACATTCAACTTTATAGTTGTAACTGAAGAGTTTCACCATCAACTTATGCTGAATACCTTCAGTTAACTTCTACTCATGAATATATTTTAAACTCTGCTGATCAATTCTAATGATCAAGGTTGATCCAACAAAGTAATACTTCTATTTCTTCAATGCTTCCAATATGGTTAGGGCTTCCTTATTATAAGTAGACATTGCAGCAGCTCTTGGGCCAATGGGCTTGCTCTTAAATGATAATGGTCTACCAAGTACCACCTAGCATTAGTACAACTCTTATCTCATATCTACTATCATCAACCTCTAAGATAAATGGTTGTGAGTAATATGGTAAAGACTGGTGCAGTGGTCATGATGGCCTTGATCCTATCAATAGCCAACTTCTGTCTGTTACCCTCGTGGAAGGAATTCTTCTTCAGAGCTTCAAACACTGTGTTTATAAATGATCCCATAACTCTAGATGAACCTCCTGTAATAGCCAATTAGCCCCAAAAAGCTTCTTAACTGTGTTACTGTCTCAGGCTCAGTCCAGTTTTCAATTGCCTTGATTTTGAGGGGATTAGTGGCTATTCTCTCTCCACTAATGATGTGCCCTAAATACTCCAGTTGGGGTTGCTCAAAGACACATTTGCTCCTCTTTGCAACTAGTTTATGATCTCTCAAAACTTGAAATACTTGCTACAAATGAACTACATGTTCCTTCATGGACTTACTAAACACCGTGATGTCATGAAAGAACACTAGCACAAATTGCCTAAGGAACTTAGAGAGAATCTCATTCATAAGGGCCTAGAAGGTGGGGGGGGGGGGCATTAGTTAGGACAAAAGGTATGACCATAAACTCATAATGTTCTACATAAGTGCTAAATGTGGTATTCTCAACATCGGATAGTTTCATTCCGATTTGATGATACCTAAATCTGAGATCAATCTTTGAAAAGACATTAGCCCTGTGCAATTCATCTAGCAAATATTCAATCATTGGTATTAGATACTTGTTATTCACTGTGTTTGCAATCAATTGCATGTAATCAATGCACATCCTTCAAGAGCAATCCTTCTTCTTCAAAAGATTTGTGTGAGATGAGCCGCTAAAATACAATTTCAGATAAAAACCAACAGTCAAAAGCCACTAAAAACCGGATTAAACGGAGACATGCACAATAGTACATGTTAGCTGTTTGTGAGTCTATATTATATAGGATTTTTGATGATATAGAGCAGAGATAAAAATATATCTACTATTTAATACATGTGCATAATAATACATGTCAGCTATTTGTAAGTCTATGCTATAAAGGATTTTAGGTGATATGGATGAGAGAGAAAGATATGTTTACTATTTAACAAATGATTTTATAGACATTTTTCTACCATATACATTATTGTGTAGACAACTATATAAACAACTCATTAATTGTACAAGATCATTACAGACAACAATACACATAATCCATTGCTTGGGTTGTCTTTAGTTCTATCTATAGATGATATAGAGATGTATTTAAGGTACTAAATAGTGGACAACGGGGTCATAGCGGAATGGTGTTAGCGTAGCAGATAGTGAGTAGCAAGCAATATTGCGGATGCTATATTCCAATACCGGTATATAAAAAACACTAACAATTTTGAGTTAGTCGTGCATATATCACGACTTACTAGCACGATAAAATTGCAATGTATTGTGGCAGTCATGGTGGAGCTATCGAAGAGGAACAATGGCCGCTATCGAGTAAGAGGGGAACGGTGGTGATACCCAAAACGATTATATCTCATAGGCAAGGACAACTAATTTGGCTAAGACATCTTAACTATTTACATGTTGGTCTAATAACTTGTACAATTTTTAAATTTTAGTAGTACTAGAACATTGCACCGGTAGCAGGCTACACATAGCAACCGCAATAGCGCTCTAACAAGCGTTGTATCGACTGCAAAGTTCCAATTCGCTATTTTCGAACGTTGCTTCAACTTGATAGTGTTTGTACCCCGCTACGCTATTGTGGGCGTTACCAACACTATTTAGTACCTTAGGTGTATTACAGATAAAACGTCTATATCATTGCAAATGCCTTTAGACCATTACAAATGCCTCTTTTTCTTTCAGCTTGCGCATAAAAAATTCCTAGAAATTACAATACAAAATTAGAAATTCATCTTTGCGAAGCCAAACTTTATTAGTAGTACTATATCAGTTTGGCGGTCTAAATTTAAAGCCCAAATAGAAAACGAAAACAACATGCAAACCTTAAAATCCATGGGGTGTTTTCTGGACTGCGACTGATGATTTTTTTTAGCTATAGTTAATGGATTTTGTCCTCGTTTTTACCACCGCAATGGACGATGGAGACGCCGACGTAGATAGTGTATATGATTTTGAACTCAAAAAAATATTTGAAGAATCTGTTTTAAAAGACCGTCCCTTTTCGATGTTTAGCTTTTTTGACTTTCTAAGAATCCAAAATCTAAAAATAATCTAGTTTTTGGACTATAATTTGTTAGGCTAATAAATAATGATTAGTTAAAAGTTAAAAAACGCTGAAAAAAGAGAGGCTAATAAATAATGATTAATACATGTCCTGCAGATCTCAATCTCATGGGACCGGACCAACCCACTTCGCCGTTTCGGTTTCTCCCCTCTTCCCGAGCGAGCAACGAACCCGAGATCAGGCAGCCAGGCACCCCCCATTCTCCTCTCCCTCCCCCCAAACCCTCACGGCTCGCTCGCCGCGGATGGCCGGCGGCTCCTCCCCCTCCCCGGCCGCTGCGCCCGTCCAGGTGCGCTGCGCGGGCTGCCGCGGCGTCCTCGCCGTGGCCCCCGGCATGACCGAGTTCATCTGCCCCAAGTGCCGCATGGCGCAGCGCCTGCCCCCGCAGCTCATGCCCAAGCCATCGTCATCCTCGTCCTCCCCGCCCAAATCCTCCGCTGGCCCCGCTCCTCTTACTCCGGCGCAGCCCCGGAGGGGGGCGCCGCAGGTGCAGGGGGTGGACCCCACGAAGATCCAGCTCCCCTGCGCGCGCTGCCAGGCCGTCCTCAACGTGCCCCACGGCCTCGCCCGCTTCCGCTGCCCGCAGTGCGGCGTCGACCTCGCCGTCGACCTCGCCAAACTCCAGAACTTCCTCGCCTTCTCCAACAACGCCGCGCCCCCGGGCCCCAACGCCCCGGCCTCGGGGCCCACGCCTTCAGTGCCGATGCCTCCGCCGGTGCCGTTCCCTCCCGTGTTAACTCCAGGCATGCCGCAGCCGCCGCAGCTGACAGCGGGGGCGATAATCCCGACGGTGCTGCCCGCCACCGAGCAGCCCGAGGAGATCAATGAGGTATGTTGGTGTGTTACTCTCTCAGTTCCTTGTGCGGTACATGTTATATTACTTGTTCAGACCTGAAGGGTGGGACTTGGAGAGTCACGGGTGCGATGGGTGGACTGAAATGATTTCTCGGTGTGAGAAATTCTGTTTTGTAGGTTTTCATTTTTGTACAGGAAAATAGATTCATAGGGGAGGCAGTATTGGAAGAGTTACATTCATATACTTTTGCATGATATTGGCCATTTTGTCTGCTTAAGGTGATCAATGAAGACAGTAAATATCATAGTTCTTCACTTCTGCTTTACTTCAGCCTGGTATTTGATGGGTTGGGTAATAGGATTTTATCTGTGATGCTTAGCTTGGTTGATTGGTTGTAATTTTTGAATTGAACAGGACACATCTGATCGGTTCAACGAGTCAGGTTGTCAGAGTTTCTCTATGCACTTCCTCACGTTCTTGTCTACTCTTAGTTGGATGTGTATAGTATTGCACATTTGCTCATTATGTTTGTTGATTCATGTATTGGCATTCTCCATTGTTCATGAAATTTGGCTGCTGAATAATACATGCGTAATGTTCATGGCATTTCTTATAAACATTCAGCTGCTCTGGTGTTCTGTCTTACAAGAGCATCATATGCCAATGAGTGCTTCATAGTTTGTATTATCAGGCTCATGGCCTTGCACTTACCGGGCTTTTGTCAAGCAGGTTGCAATTGATGTTGAGCGTGAAGAAGATGAAGGTGGTACTGTTGGAGAGACTTTCACTGACTATGTAAGAATTCCATCTACTTTGATGGCCGAGTCTGCACTGTGCGGAAATGCTTTCTACTTCCTATGTATATTATTATTCTTTTATCCAATTGCTTGATAATTTGCCATATGTGCGCTTATTTCCAGAGGCCTCCCAAGCTATCCCTTGGTTTGCCTCATCCAGATCCAGTTGTAGAAACTTCTTCTTTGTCAGCTGTTCAACCTCCTGAGCCGACTTACAACTTGAATATCATGGATGAATTGGATGATACCAAGGCGTTATCTTGCTTACAAATTGAAACAGTAGTTTATGCTTGTCAGGTTAGTTACCATTCCATGTTTTTTCTATAAAGTTTTTATATATCACACCTCATGTAAATCTTTATGTTGTTGTATGACAGCGGCACCTTTATCATCTCCCTACTGGTGATAGAGAAGGTTTTTTCATTGGTGATGGGGCTGGTGTTGGTAAGGGGCGAACAATTGCTGGATTAATCTGGGAAAATTGGCAACAGGGAAGGCATAAGGCAGTGTAAGACTTGGGAAGAAATCTCATTCAGTAGCTGCTTTGCTGATTTTTTTAGAATTTCTTATAGTTGTGCCTGCCTTCTTGATTGTTTGATTCTGTCTGTATTTGTGGTTGAAATCTCCAGGTGGGTATCTGTTGGTTCTGACTTGAAGTATGACGCTCGGAGAGATTTAGATGATGTGGGTGCAAAATGTGTTCAAGGTATGGAGCCTATTGAAATTGAACCGCATTTTTCACCTTAAGTCATGCCATCTACATTGCACCTTCAACAGTATGTGACACGCACATGATAACATGTGGACATACCAACACGGCATTTATTGTGAAATGCTAGCAGGGAGTGTTGGCCGACATGTGATTGGTTTTTTATGTATAATGTAGTAATTGATAAATCATTGACTTTTAATCTAATAATAGACGCATCAATGCATCATAATGATATATCATTATTTATTATACTGTACATCAAAATATCCATAAAGTTAAAGCAATAATGAAGAGAAATTACAGAAATTGGATACAGGTAGGTATGAATGTATGATTATATGATGAACACATATTTTGCTAAAACTTTAGTTTAGCACTTAGCAGCTACCCCAAAAATGTAAACCAAACTTTTATGTCCAGCAAGTTCAACGATGATTATCTTGTGGCATATTAACACAAAATTATAAGTCCATACTGCATCCAAAACTGTGTTCTTACGTGTAGGGATCATGTTCGAAAATGTGTTGTGCTATATCAGAATGAATTTATTATTATTTTTTAAAATGGCGATTGGAGCATATCAACATAGCTGCAATGATTTCTTGAAGTGCCGATGCATTATAGCATGTCATATGGAACACGGCTAATCCTTATGAGGCCTACTGGTGGCATGGAAGGCCCTTCAAGTCATATCCCCCTTTAGGATGTGTTTGGTTGGAGTGATGAAAGTGGAATGGGATGGGATGGAATATGATGAGATGTTTCCATAAAAAAGGTGGAACCACATGGTCCAGCATCTAAGAAGAATATTCTCTAAATTTGCACAGGCTCATCCCACTTTGGGCCATTCTATCCCACCCCATCCCTCAAACCAAACACATGGATAGGCTTGGTCAAAGGAACTATCCCATTCCATCCCACCCCATCCCTCAAACCAAACACACTGTTAGTTGATCATCAACCTCCTAGTAGCAGTTAGCTGTAGTTTGCAAGATTTAGGGCTATTGAGCTTCTTTCTCCATTCTTCAGTTATATTTCTTTGCATTCACATGTATCATAATTTCCCATCCATTCCAATCTTCTTCTCAGAAACTATTTAACAAAAGCAAGGTTGTGTATCTCATGGGGATATTAAATAGGATCGTTTGTGGGTTGAACAGTATTGGATTGTGTGGTCATGATCCTACTAGATAATAAAATACATATATTCTATGCAAATTACTATATATGTGCTTAATGTAGTTATCTTTCTGTTTGTTATATATTAAAATTACTATTAAATATGTGTGACTTTTATGTTATAGTACTGTATGATTGCGTATCTATGACAAAGTAAAATACTATGTGGGCAGATTTAAGCAAGAAATTGTAGCATCTCACAATAATAAAAGGTACATTAATTTTTTTATAACAATATGATGTGCTGGAAACAATAGGAAGCATATAAACTATCTAAACATAGAATCAAGGTTCCAAATACCGGCGGTAACCAGCCAGTTACCACCGGTAACTGGTTTTACCGGTGCCGACCGAGAGAAAAAAACCGCCGATTTTTTATTTAATTCAAATTTAAACTTTTGAATGTAAAAATTAGTTTCTCTAATGATATTTACATTGTTTAACACTAATAGAATGTATTAGGAAGATCCATGCATCTCCCACTTCATACTTTTGCCATGAATGTGTTAGGAACTTCCAATTTAAAATTTGAAAACCGGGTTTTAGCGGTTTTTCTCCGGTTTTTGGGGCGGTTACCGGCCGGTTTTTCTGGTTACCGATTTCAAATTCAAATTTTGATGTGTGAAATTCGACCGGTTTTTTTCCGGTTACCGGCCGGTAACCGGTACTCCCCCCCCCCCCCGGCGGGATTTACCCTGGTAGCGGTATTTGGAACCTTGCATAGAATAAACATTATATTTTGTTCATAAACATAGGATCGGTAGACTCATAGCAGGATCATGATCCTAAAGATCCTATGATCAGGATTGGGATATGATCCTGCCTGTGATGTGTGTCGGAAAGGTCCCGTAGCTACGATTCAGATGGTATAATGACAGCGTTGGATAAAAGATGATATATAACTTTTAAATTGGCTTGTGCCAGAATATCGATACGATATTTAGGCAATTAAGTGATTGAATACCAAGGGCTTGAATCAGCACTGTCCGCACTGGACGTTTTTTTAAGGGAAGTCCACTAGGAATATTAGTAGTAACAGTTATTAATAACATTTGATCCTACTACTACTCATTCACACGCTTTGTACCATTGGAGGGAAGTGCACAGCATGTACAATTGTCAGAATAATTTATCTTCCAACTGCTAGGCAGATTTATTTATCTATCCAGTATCCATTTCATATTTATGGTTGATATTACTGATATTGGTATATTTGTTATGCAGTGCACCCCTTAAATAAGCTACCGTATTCTAAGCTAGACTCAAAGGCCATTGGGATCAAGAATGGGGTAATTTTTGTAACTTACAGCAGCTTAATAGCATCGTCTGAGAGAGGCCGTTCCCGTTTGCAACAATTGGTTCAATGGTGTGGACATAAGTTTGATGGTCTCCTAGTGTTTGATGAGGTAATGTATTTGATTTAAAGAGCAGAACGAAGTTTCCATCTTTTTGTATAATATTTTCATTTTATAGCCAGATCTGTGCACCTAAGTGTGTGTTTCTGTGCTGAAATCATATGTCCCTTGCAGTGCCACAAGGCCAAAAATCTGATTCCAGATGCAGGAAGCCAGCCCACTCGCACTGGTAAAGCAGTTCTTGAGATCCAGGTGTGAATCATAATCTAACTGGAAAAAGAATCTTTATGTATTTTTTCTATATTTCCAATTTCTTGAGTGTATATTGTAAACTGTCAGAAAACACGCTCAATATTAACAAATACTTTAATACTTTTGAAGATGGAGAGCCTATGAATCCAATCCGAATGGTGTAGTGTTAAATTGGGTATTCTGTGAATAATTTTAAGGAAATTAAGGGCAAATTACATTCAAGAAAACAATTTCCCTTCTGGCCGCCGTAACCTGATAGGGTTTTGTCGAGTTCCAGAGTTTAATTAATAAAAGATTGTGCAATTTACCGTAATTTATTGGTGCATGCCAAGTTCTGGAGTTTTACAGTACGAGCAAAACAATTTGATGCAACTAGTAAGTGTGCACACGCAACACTATCATGCTAAACATTTTTATTTAGTAAGGTGTTTCAGAATTAAACAACAAGATTTGTTGTCCGTTGTCCTTGTCTTTTTTAATAACTTAGTTTTAATGAACAAAGATAAAAGAGACAGAGACACACAATACCTGATAACGTTATTCATCAGGCATTAGAAATTTTGATGCCATCTCTAAGATATAAGCTCAGTCGTACCATGATATTGCTTCAATACTTTGCACTGAGAATCTCGAAATATTTGATATCAATACATCATGTTTGAAAGAATATACATTTTAACATTTGATATATGCTTGTTAAACTAATATTGTGACATCACCAAACATCACAGGAAAAGTTACCTGAAGCTCGGGTTGTTTACTGCTCAGCAACTGGTGCATCAGAACCACGAAATTTGGGCTATATGGTTCGACTTGGACTCTGGGGTGATGGAACATCATTTCAGAATTTTCCGCAATTTTTAGGTCTACTCCTTTATCGTTTTTTACTTGAATCTTCCTTTATCCTTTTTTTACTTGAATCTTTCTTCTTTTACATATTTTTATTTGCATTTGATATCATATTTTAACTTGGATTTAAAAGACTACTGATGTATCCATGCTGACAGCAAACACGATGATAATACCAAGCCCCAGTAATGGACCTTAAATTATGGCCACTCTATTCTAAATATACAGAAACAGTATCATTAGCATCTCACTCTACTGTGCAAAGGATGACTCGGCTGGAACTAGACACATTTTTTTAAGGATCACCAGAAGTTTATGGAAACCATGCTAGTAGAGGTGTGGGGGGCTAACTTTGGTTTACTGCTTCTACGATTAATTCAAGCTGCACTGGTAGTTTATCTAAATTATCATTTCTGGAGTGCGTCTAGTGCTGGATTTTACATTATTTGTTTAGGACATTGAGTATTCAGGTTTTGCGGTGGGTTATATTAATTAGTTATTTCCTTTGTGTTTTCTTTGGGGTTGTGCGAGTCTTTGTAGTTGAAGCATTGCATTATTACTAGGAGGAGCTGTTGTGAAATCAAGTAGAAATTTACCAAATGTTTGTAGTTGTTCATGCTTTATGGAAACTTTTTCAGGTGCTCTCGAGAAAGGTGGTGTCGGTGCTCTTGAACTTGTTGCTATGGACATGAAAGCTAGGTTTGTATTTTTTTTTTCACATCTGTAATGGGTACTATGTGTAAATTGTGCCATGTATAAATGGAACTAACTAGAATTCATCCACCCTTTCTGTTTTGAGTATTGACTTGGATATACTTTTTATTAGAATGGTTTATGAGTACCGGTTTCATTAAATTTGTTGCAGGGGTATGTATGTTTGCCGTACACTAAGTTATAAGGGGGTTGATTTTGATATTGTGGAGGCTCCTCTTGAGGAAAGAATGAAGGTAAAAACTGAAAAACTTTGACATGCTTTCTGCCTTGTAACTTTATTTTGGGTGGCATGGACGCTTTGCTCTTTCATGTCTTCTCCCTGTCGATGTTTTTCTTCTCATTATCTGATTGCTTAGCCATAAAAGTATTACTCTTTATGCTATTCCTATTCATTGCCTATTGTTATGATATTCATGTTTAACTTCAGCTAATTCGTTTTGCCTAGGCTATGTATCCATGTCGTTGAAAAAAAGAGAGCCTGTGTATTCATGTACAGCTCATGATAAAGTTGCACCATCTTATTGATAATGCAGAACATGTACAGAAAGGCAGCCGAATTTTGGGCTGAGTTGCGCCTTGAGCTCCTATCAGCAAGTGAATTCTTTGCAGAAGAGAAAGGCATTTCAAATCAAATATGGCGGCTATACTGGGCTAGTCATCAGGTGTTGCCTCCTTACATTTTTTTGCATCCTTGACAGTTCCATGATCACATGGTTTTCTAACATCATATTACCCTTCTTTTCGGCATTGCTGAAAGTTGAGAAGTAAATTATGAGATACCATAAAGAGTCTGGTAGATAATTGACTCACGTGCTTAAATACTAGCACATGTTATTCTTGCAAAATTGATGGCCTATGTTTTGCAGCGTTTCTTCAGGCATATGTGCATGTCTGCGAAGGTACCTGCTGTTGTGAGGTTGGCTAAGGAGGCCTTGGCAGAGAACAAATGTGTGGTGATTGGTCTTCAGAGCACTGGAGAGGCTCGAATGGAGGAAGCTGTCACAAAATATGTGTGTTTATTATTTCTGCTGAACATTTTCTTTTTTTTGGCTATAGCATAGCGTAGGTCCTTTCTAAGTAAATTGATGCTCCAAATACTTGATAATTTCAAAATTTAATTAGGGTGTTGAAATGGAAGACTTCGTTTCTGGTCCTCGGGAGCTTCTTCTTAAGCTGGTAGAAGAAAACTACCCTTTACCTCCAAAACCGGATTGTTTTCAGCAAGGTTTGTGCTAGTTGTTTCGGAATGTTAATCTTAACCAGGTTTTACCACATTTTTAGTACAAGTTGCATGCAAAATTGTGTGTAGTGCATGAGATGTTGTTACCTAGAAGTTAGTTGTTATGGTCCAAGATCCGCGGTGAGGCACTATAGCGCGTGGGGCTACTGTAGCATGGTGCTGCGCTTGATCTTGGCGGCTAAGGAAATCCCCTCATCTATCCTTCATCTTGTTAGTTGCATATCTTACCTTTTAGATTGGATTATTAGGATAGTCTATTTCCTTACTCTAGAGATATGTTTCTTAGGGTCAAGTCAAGCCATCTCTATAAAAGTGATAGTATTGTATCAATGTATCTATCATGATTAAGTAAGAAATAAACAAAAGTTCTCTAGTCTCCCTCTCTTCTTAACCAGGCCTCAGGGCCTTGGCGGCAGCATGGCCAGCTGAGTAAAGGCAAGTGTCCTACGCTCAGTCCTCGCCCCTTGGACCCGTACCCAACCAAAACAATAACATTAGTATACAGCCTAGTGGTCTTTCCTTTTCCTGCTCAACTATATCTCATATTTTGTCATCCATTGCCAGTTGCATAAACAAATTAATACTTTGGAATTTGATCCTTTTCCATCTTGGAAACTGGTCTTAACATCCTACGGAAGGGTTATTTTATATTTCATCTTGCATCCTTGCTGAATTATTTTTATTTTCTCATCTTGTTTTCTTAATTCTTTTGGTTCTTTTTATTATCCTTTATTGTTTTTTTATGTAAATTCTTGTAGGTGAAGAAAAAAACACAGAGATCCAGCGTAAGCGGCATTCTGCACCAGATGTATCATTTACAGGACGAGTTAGGAAAGTAGCAAAAGTGGAAGATGTGAGCGATGATGACAGCGATGATTATTCTCCATGTAAGTTTATTGGGAGTTACTTGATTATAGTTTCTGTTGCCAATAACGTAGCAAACCTTTATTGTTTACTGCAGTTGCAGGGTGTGCCACTTTCTCTGATAGCATAGCTGTATTGGAATATTAATGTAAATCAAATTAGATGTTATGGGCTCGATTTCGGTGGAAGCTGTCGCACTCGCTGTCATGCGTGCAGCAGGACTTGTTCCCGGCCAGCAGCGAGGGGGCTCTGAGCACACCTAAGATATTGAGGAAGGCTTATTTCAGTTATTTGACCAATGCTTAATCTCCGAGCATAATGATATGTCCTTTTAAAGGAACAACTAGCAACTCACCAATTGTATGCTGAAGGGATAGTGATTGCTAATCAACGGTGTTCACCAATGCGCTAGGTGCTAGTCGGGCGGCAGACTGGCGCCTAGTGCCTAATGGCCGCCTAGGTGGGCACTAGGCGCCACCTAGACCCGATTTTTAGAACACTTAGTAACCAAACGTATCCATGAGGGATACTTAACAACTAATATATCTCCTAACAGCTTGAGCATGATCTCCTAACAAGTATCCTAGCTGCCTCCCTAATGAGCGTGCCAGACCATGGCCTATGTGCCACTGCCGCCGCTGGCCCGAGTTGTGCCACATTACTGTGATATGGTAGCGGTAGATAGCCATGTTGGCTCTGAGTCACCCTCACGAAGTGGCTCTTACTATGCACCAACTGGTTAAGAACTTTTGCTTCTTTATTGATTGATCTTCCACGGTAACAGCAGCTGCCCTTATATATAATAGGTGCCCACACAAAAGACGGTAACATATCATATTTAGAAAGAGATAACACAATCTAACAAGAGTATCCTAATGGAAGGAAAGTACTTATTGGGAACAACATGGACACATGGTTACTTCTGGAAATCGCCAAAAATACTCGTTATGATCTATACCCTCAGATGTTGAGGAAACCACTTTTTATACCTGGAAGAATCGACAGGACTTAAACTCTGGATGTATTCAAGATCAAGTTATTTGAGCTGAGCTGCAAAAGAAAGTAACTAAAAACATCTTATATTGGGGAGGGGTTTAGTGGTCAGACACTCCGATCTATCACTTGAACTATATATGGATTAGGAATGAACCGACCATAGCAGTAAGAATTAATTAATACCTTTGATCTGGTTGAATGCTGCAGGAGAACATAAGCATTGGCACTGAAGGTTTAAAATAATGGCTATTGCTTCGTTGCAGCGAGGTCCATAAAATAGCTATGTTTGGATTTGTAAAAATGTATGACATTTTATAACGCATGCAATCAAGACTATGATACATGCAATTTTTTTTGTCAACTTTATTCTTCCCACCCCCCACTCCCATTTGTATGATGAGCAATGGATGGTTGGAAAAAGTCTGTATAAAATACCTAAAATACATATACATGTATCATAGTCGTCATACTGCCTTACAAAATTTAAAAAGAATGGAAAAAATGTGTCTTGTAACATCGCGATTAGCCACCACTGGTAGGAGATTTTGTATCACCTTTGATGTCAGTGGTGTACTATTGTCCACTATTTAATGGCAATAGTTGTGTTAGCGCCTGTGTTTTGCAGTGTAACTTCAGTTTTAAGGTCTGAAAAGGCTACAACGCATTTATCGGTTAAATGTTTTTACCGTTTACATTGGGTAGTGTATACCAGTGTTGTAGTGAGCGTAATATGCTCAGGTATATTTGCTGAAATAAAATTTAGTAAATCAAATAACACATATGAAAAAAGGAAAGTAATGGATGGAAGAACTCGTAGCTGTGATGTGATATGAATATAACAGTGGAAAAAAAATGAATGAGAAGATGGATAATAGGTCTACAAGTAACAACTTTGTGGGGGAAAAAGCATAGAACTTGCCTTATATGTTGGTGCTGTATGTCATGATCACTGATCAGGTTTAGATGATTGGATGATAAATTGGGATGAGTTCTGTAAAAAAAAAAGATGACTGGATGGGGTGGTCCCTGATAGGCAGATGAAAGGAATACGAAATGTTCCATGCCATACTTAGTAATAAGAATATCAAATAGAACATGAAAGAAGGCTCCATTCAAAAACTTGAATACACAATAGATGACTACCCAAGAAAGCTGAAACTTCTCTCTACGTGCCTGCTACATGCTATCCACTATGGCAGTTGTTGTGGCCTGCTATAGTGGTATAGCATGCAACTACATATACTTGCCAACACAGCCGATTTTAGCAGCCACAACCAGTGATCCACTATAGCATGATATTTTAGAACATAACCATTGTTGTTACATGTATAATTGTGATCAACTATGTTGACTTTGCTAATAATTTATATCCTTGTGATGATTGTTAATCAATTATATAAAATGTTTCAGCTGAGTCAGATCATGAAGCAACAGAATCCGATGAAGAGTTCCACATGTGTCAAATCTGCAACACAGAGGAGGTGACTTTTAGAATTTTTTGTACGGATAATCCATTTTTTATTCGAAATTACAGAAATATACCCGCGGGAAAATTTTTTACAAAAATAGGCTCCAGTCGCCTAATGGTTGGGCGACTGAAGCCTTTCGCCCAACCATTGGGCGACTTTAATCCAGTCGCTCTATCCTCGGGCGACTGCATCCAGTCGCCCAACCATTGGGCGACTTTCATGCAGTCGCCCAATGGTTGGGCGACTGCACTCAGGACCCCGTGAATGTTTTAAATTTTGTCAATTTTATAGTTTTAAACTGGTAAAAAATCTGCTGAAGTTGTAATAAAAGTTTATGTTCATTGTATGTTGTAGGTGTGTAAAAAATTTTGGGAAACTTTTTTTAGGAACAAATGACCATAAAACAATTGGTACATACGATGGTAAGTAATATTTTGATTTACTGAGAATTCGGAAAGTGCATCAAACCTTCGCTAAAAAAAGTGAAAATTGGTGGAGCTGTTCTTCATACATCCAACAGCCTCTAGAAAAAAATTTGAGCAATTTCGGCCACGGGATCAAAAGTTATAGCAGTTTCAGTCTGTTTCCGACACACCTTCAGTAAAACGGGCATAACTTTTGCATACGGTGTCCGTTTTCGACGTTCTTGTACTCGTTGGAAAGCTAACGACGAGCCCAATCCAATAAAAACGACCAGCTTGCGCCAGTCGCCCTCCAAGACCCCGAAAATCGGTCATCTTTGGACCTAAACCCGCGTCGTAAGTTTTTGGTTTCTGTTTTTGCCCTTTTTCTTGGCCTTCCTTTCGGAATTTGGATTTTGCTTCAACTGAAAAGTTGTAGATCTCGTCGAAACCTTTTTAATGAGTATATATAAGCCATATACAACTTTGCTATTTTATCTTTTCAGACTAGTTGTTTATATTGCATCGATATATAAAACTTGTGATAGCGAGTATTACAGATGGTTTGTATGTAGAACCGTCTGTGATAATCTGACCGCTGGGCCCGTCGATCCTCCTCAACCCAATCCTAGCCCAGAGACACGAATTCTCAATAACATTAAAATATCACTTACCATCGTATGTACCGATCGTTCTACGGTCAATCGTTCCTAAAAAAAATTTCCCAAAATTTTTTACACACCTATAATATACAATGAACATAAACTTTTATTACAACTCCAGCATATTTTTTACCAGTTTAAAACTACAAAATTGAAAAAATTTAAAACATTCACGGGAGACTTGACTGCAGTCGCCCAACCATTGGGCGACTGCATTTAAGTCGCCCAATCGTTGGGCGATTGGATGCAGTCGCCCAACCATTGAGCGACTGGATTAAAGTCGCCCAATGGTTGGGCGAAAGGCTCCAGTCGCCCAATCATTAGACGACTGAAGCATATTCTTGTAAAAAATTTTCCCGCAGGTATATTTCTGTAATTTTGAATAAAAAATGGATTATCCGTACAAAAAATTCGTGACTTTTACTTCTTATTATTTGGTACTTTCATGTTAAATAGTCACACAGATCTGTATTAATGAGTGTTATTCACATTTAGTCTGCCGCATTCTTTGAACTCATTGCACTGCATACTTTATATGGAATGATGCCTTTTGCTCCTTTGCTTAGTGGCCTTAGCTGTGTTCATAATTCTTTCTTTTCTTATTTGTTTGTACCACTAAGTATCGTTTGAAAGTAAAACTCCTATGGTTGAAGATGGTAATCATACCAGAAATTGATTATGATTGTAGAATTCTTACAGGAGAATATAATATCTGTGCCAGTGCACTGTCTTTTTAAGTTTCTTTTGTGAAGTTCTTGTGTAATAATATATAAATTTTCAGGAGAAGAGTCTGTTGCTTCATTGTTCTGGTTGTTCTCGACGCGTTCACCCTAGCTGTTTGACACCACCTTGGACAGAGATATTGACTGATGACTGGTCATGCTACACATGCAAGAAGGTAGAAGGCCAGGAAAAAGAGCAAGATGCCCATGTAGCTGATTTTTCAAAGAGGTATGTATATATTTGATGAATCAAGATCGTCATTAACTTATGCTCATATGGCCCAGTTTATAAATACTTGTTTTGTGTCTTATCGTCAGGTATGATGCTGCAGTAGAAAAAAAATTGAAGATTTTGGATATAATACGTTCCTTGGATCTCCCTAATAATCCTCTGGATGATATCATTGATCAGGTAGTTCTTGCTTTCTCCTGCTGGTAATATTAGTTATCACAATCCTGATTTTTTTCTCTAATTTCTGAGCTTGCATTGACATTATTAATTTATTATGCACAATTGGGTGACATGAAAGGGGCAGGAGGATGAATTACTGCTTAAGAAGATTGTTATACCCTGGGCCAATTTGTGGTGTCCTATGCAGCCCGAATGTAGTAGTTATAGGATTAGTCCCACATGGAGAGTTGGAAGTGTAGAATAGTGGCATATATAATGCTTGAGGATCCATACATAGTATTTCCGGTTTAACCCTTTTGGGTGAAGCAAGGATGAAAATCCAAACTAGTTGCTACGCATGCACAAGCCCATCCCACGTGGGGGCTGGGCTTTACAGATTTTCGACCTTGGGGCATCACAAAGATTCTCATACAGCTAGCAGGTGTCTGCTAGCATTAATTAGTAGGGTTATATGACATCCCTTTCTTTATCTTTCTTGCCTTTTGAATGTCTCGTAGATGATTATTGTGAGCGGGTGGTATGGTAATGCATGGTATCACATTTCAGAGCAGGAGAAAAGGAGGTTGGAGATGCCAAACCATTTGCTTACTGCTTGAGTAAGCTCTTGTGAGTTAAAGCACTGTTGGAATATCTCAACTCAAGCACCCCAGCATAGAGCTCCAGTACCTAATTATAATTAGAGCTTCCTTTGTGGCATTCATTTTGGCTGAAGATGAAATCGTATTCAATGAGCTTGTATTTTTTTGGCTGATTTCTACTTATCATCAAATATCCTTCTGTTTTATGTTATTTTACTAGTTTATATGTTGCTCTAGAACTTGATTACTTGAAAGTAATGACAAGCCGAATAACTTATGTAAAAGATCTTCATTTAGTTCATTCTTAGCACTAAACTATACACACATTATTTGTACATTTTTGTAGCTAGGGGGCCCTGACAATGTTGCAGAAATAACTGGACGTCGTGGTATGCTAATAAGAGCTTCAGACGGCAAAGGCGTTGTTTATCAGTCGCGGAACGCGTGAGATAGCTTACTTATGATACTGCTTTACATTTTCTGGTTCAGCTAATCCCATGTATATTTACTGCTTGTAGGAAAGAAGTCTCAATGGAGTTGATCAATATGCATGAAAAGCAGCAATTCATAGATGGCAAGAAACTAATTGCAATTATATCTGAAGCGGGATCAGCTGGTGTTTCTCTACATGCTGACAGAAGGGCAAAAAACCAGGTTTTATGTTGCTCCACATTTTGCCTATCTGTTGCAACTTGCAACTATGCCTGAGGATTATCTATTGGAATGTACTCAAAACTGCTTAATGTAACTTTGCAGAGAAGAAGAGTACACATAACACTTGAACTTCCTTGGAGTGCAGACCGTGCAATACAGCAGTTTGGGAGAACCCATCGTTCTAATCAAACTTCTGCACCACAATATAGGTCTGCTATTTATTTATATGAACAGTATCAGGCTTTCTTGTAGATCTGGCTTTTGATTTTGCACTGTTCGCTGCTGAAGTTATTATTCGCTGTCCAGTACAAATTGTGACTAGAATGAAGATTTTTATGGTATTTTCTGCTTCTACATGAATAGTTAGATCCAAACTGGATTTCTGTTCAGTTAGTGAAGGAAGCACCTGCTAAGGATGTGTAGAACAGTTGTTGACTTGTCAACGTATTATATGTAGGTGCAGGATTCCTTTTAATAATAATTACTGCCGATGGCTGTCATCTGGAAACTGGAACAACTAATGACTTATCAACGCATGATATGTAGGAGCATGGTTCTTGTGTCCGTTTTCCAAACCTGCTTAGGAATGGATATGAGCTTGTTTTGTAAGCCATCTGTTCAAGTTTAGATCATGAAGACACTGACGAGGGGCATATGTTGCCTTCAGGAAAAAATGGTTAGGCAGGTTACAAATAATTTTGAAGCTTGTCTCACGAAGGGAGGTGTATTCTCCCTCCCAAATAATGATCTCAAAGTGAATCTGGACTATCAGGGAGGTGTATTCTCCCTCTGAAATAATGATCTCAAAGTGAATCTGGACTATCATAGAGAAATGTACTTAGAGTTTATTTGTGCAACACCAGTTTATCAAGATTAGTTGATTGTAGCCTCAAGAATTTATTCACACATTCTTATTAAAATGTCCAGTGGGAAGGGAAGGAGTAATTGATTAATGATATGTACTCAACATAGTCATGTTACACTCAAATGTTGAGATAATCAGGCAAAGTGATTGTTTGATGTGGGGGAAAACACTGCTGTTATGCTAGTTTATATTGGTTGTCCAGGCTCAGGGCTCAGTGCTTGTTATGTCGATTGATTATTTTTCACATTGTTCATGTGGTCTGGATGGTACGTTGGCTAGATAGATGGTTTCTAATTTATATACTTAAAAACGAATTTGGAATCTCAATTGTAGGCTTCTTTTTACAAATCTCAGTGGTGAAAAGCGATTTGCATCTATCGTGGCAAAAAGACTAGAGTCTCTTGGAGCTTTAACACAAGGAGATCGCAGGTTTTTGCTGATTTCAATCAACTTTGTAATAAACGTCAGCCAAAACATTTCTGAGGCTAGATTTAAACTTTTGCAGGGCTGGACCTTCTCTGAGTGCTTTTAACTATGATAGCAATTATGGGAAAAAGGCACTAACCATGATGTATAGGGGAATAATGGAGCAGGTTTATATAATTACACTTAATTTTATGATTGTTTTCCTTTTCATGCCTTATACACCATTCTAAGAGTTGGTTTCAAGGTGACCAGGATTCTTTTCCTGTTGTTCCTCCGGGGTGTTCTGACAATCAGGCTAGCATCCAAGAATTCATTAATGAAGCAAAAGCTGCTCTAGTAACGGTTGGAATTATCAGGGATGCTGTAGTATGTAAGTTTATCCAAAAAATCTCGATCCTTTTTCCCCACAACTAAGTTTTTGTTCTTTTGTTGCTAAATGAATAACATTTGTAGGGATTGTTCTTTTTTGCTTCAGTTTATGGTTTTTAGTTGCGGCTTATAGCTTTTGTGCTGTGCATGAGAGAGAGTATGGCATAACAGAAATTCGCATGCTGTTTTGACCGATATAAATGAAGTTGCTACAGTGTATACTACAATTAAGTTGTACACTCCACCAGTCCACCTTAAAAAGATACTCCATTTGAAAGTTAGTTGCTGTTGAAAAACCGAAAAGCAACTTTTAGAAGAGAAGCTGAAAAGAAGAGGCCCATATATATGTGCATTTCCTGAAGCTGAAGGCGCTTATATTTGTCACCTAATTTTGTCATGTAAATGCTATCAATTTTTAGAGGAGAGATATTTTTGCTATTCACAACTATACATCTTATTCATTATTAAGAAGTTATATACGCACACACAGAGAGAATTAGTTAGGCCTCATGAGCCACATGGGTAGAGAGAGAGAGAGAGTTTGAGTAGATGAAGCCGATACTGTTCTCGCGTCTTGACTCTTAACAACCCCCTCAAATTCAAGGTGGGTCAGGAGGATCTGAAGCACCAAGTTTGAGTAGATGAAGCCGATACTGTTCTCGCGTCTTGACTCTTGAGCCGTTGTGAAGAAGTCTACGACTTGAAGCTCTGAAGGCACATACTTGAGGTCAATGGTCCATTGTTGGCAATGAGACCTTGTGAATGATGCATTAACACTGATGTGCTTAGTAGTCAACTCATGTTTGATTGGATCCCTTGCAATCTGAATGGTGCTGATATTATCACAGAACAATGATGTACAAGCATCACATGAGACACCAAGATCAGCCAAGAGCCAACGAAGCCAGATAATCTCAGGGGTAGTGGTGGCAAGGGCTCGAAGCTCAATCTTAACACTAGAACGTGACGCTACACTTTGCTTCTTGGATTTCCAGGCAATGAGCGAGTTACCAAGAAACATGCGGTACCCAATGATAGAATGCCGACCAATAGGATCACTAGCCCAAGTGGAGTTAAGAGTAAGCTGAAGCTCTAGCTAACTCGAACTAGCATAGAATAGTCAGCTGGATGTATTCCCTCTCAAGTATCTCAACACATGAAGATGACCATAATAAACTGATGTGGGTGTACTAACAAACTGACTGCAAACATGCACATCATGAGCAATGTTGGCCTGATGACAATGAGGTAAACAATACTCCCAACAAATTGACGATAGCAAGAAGGAACTGTCAATGGTACACCGTCTGTAGGACGAAGTTGCAAATGTAGTTCCATGGGTGTAGCAGTTGTGCGAGTATCAATCATACTAGATCCTGAACGTAGCGATGCTGAAGAGATAGCAGCCATTACCATCAAAATGAACCTCGATCCCCAGAAAATAGCTCAATGGTCCCAAATCTGACATCAGAAACTGTTTACTCAATTTCCTCTTGACAAATGCTACATAGTAAATGTCATTTCCTGTGATCAACATATTGTCTACATACAACAGAAGCAGAGTACGACAACGCTGAGAAGTGTGAGTGAACAAGGCGAGGTCATGCTTACTCGGAGAGAAACCAGTCGAATGAGGATAGAGCATTCTCAATGATGCGACGATGTTTGCGCTCAGTAACACCATTCTGAACATGAGCACTAGAACACGAGAGCTGAGGAAGTACTCTCAGAAGAAAGGAACTGATGGAAGGCTGATGAAAGATACTCCCTCCTAGAGCCAGAACGAAAAAACAAGAATGACTGAAGAGAACTAAGTATGAACCATCTGAGCAAAAAGACCGATAGATGGAAATCAACCGCGAACGGTGTTTCATGAAGTAGGTCCAAGTGTATCAGGTGTGATCATCAATGAAGATGACAGTAACTATGACTACCCTTTGAGGCAAAAGGAGGACCCCAAACATCCGAATGAACCAAATCAAAAGGACGATCATATTTAGAAAAGCTAGAAGGATATGGGAGTTGTATTTGCTTTCCAAGCCTACAACCATTGCACTGAAAATTGGTGTCTACAAAAATAGGACCAAGAACTCCTTGATGAATCAAGATATAAAGACGTGAGCCACAAAAGTGCTCCAAGTGATGATCACACCAACACTGTAGTAGCAACAATATCAGTCAAGAGCAATACCAGTGCAATATGCAAATGGCTGATGAAGTGAGCCCAAGGGCGGCGGTGGCGAGATCCAGATCTGATACGGAGGGCGGCGACCAAGAAGAGGTGAGCGGCTGTGGTAGTCCAAGAGGATGGTGGCAGTGGCTCGAGCAGGAGAAGACCACCCCGGAAGGTGGTGTTGGCCCAATCCAGATCGGATATGGACGGCGGCGACCGAGAAGAGGTGCGCGGCGGTGGTTGTCGTGATCTCGGTGGCGGCGGCTCGATGCAGGAGAAGAGCAGCCCAGATGGCAGCGTCAGGTTTGAAGTAGAGCAGCCCAGATGACAACGGCGGCGGGCTTGGAGCAGAGCAGCCCGGATGGTTTTGGATTTGGCGAGGACGACGACCGACGACAACAGATTTTGTGAGGATGATGATTGGCGGCGATGAATCACGTCGTATTCGAGAGATGCGGCGATGAATCGAGTTGGATCCGAGAGAGGCCATGACGAAAACCGAGTTGGCAACAAACGAAGGAAGGAAGAGAGGAAGAAGTGGCGAAGGAGCTCGTCGGAGAGACGGAGACTCGCTAGGACGAGGTTAGTGGTGGCTATGGTTTGGCTCTGATACCATGTCAATTTTAGAGAGGAGAGATATTGTTGCTATTCACAACTATGTGTCTTATTCATTATTGAGAAGTTACACACACAAACAGAGAATTAGTTGGGCCTCATGGGCTGAGAGAGAGAGAGAGGGAGGGAGGGAGGGAGGGAGAGAGGGAGAGGGAGAGGGAGAGAGAGAGAGAGAGAGAGAGAGAGGGAGAGGGAGAGGGAGAGGGAGAGGGAGAGAGGGGGAGGGGGAGGGGGGGGGGGGAGAGAGACTATTAATATGTACATGACTCTTAACAAATGTTAGCGTGATATTACTGTCTTTCATCTATTTGTTTTGGCATGATCTGTTTTAAAAATAGAAGGTTGGCCATTTGTCCTTGTATAGCAAGCTTGTCATATTTGTTAATCTCGCATTTGTATTTGAGCTTGAAGTTATGCAGTATCTCTTATGTTGATGTACTCCTGACTAAAACGTTTAACAATTACAACTCATCAAACTTGCAAATTGATCATAAATTTAAATTGCACCTGGCAAATATGATTGACAATTATGTCGTAGTCTCTGCTAGTTCAAGAAAAAGAAAATATGGCTCATTAAATGATTTTCTTCAGGCAATGGAAAAGATGCAGGGAAGCTTTCTGGTCGGATTGTTGATTCAGATATGCATGATGTTGCTCGTTTTCTTAACCGCCTTCTAGGATTGGCTCCCAACATCCAGAACAGGTGAGTTGTCATGCAGGATGTCTCTCTAGATAGTTGGTTGGACTACTAACACATTCTATGTGGCAGGTTGTTTGATCTTTTTACAAGTATTCTTGATGTTGTCCTTCACAATGCACGAATAGAAGGGCAGCTGGATTCTGGAATTGTTGATATCAAAGCTAAGAATGTTGAAATGAAAGAATCACCCAAGGTAATACTTCTTTCTGATCACATTTTTCTTTGGCAGCTCCTACTCCCATTAATCATAATGCAAGTTCTCCATGCAGACCGTTCACATTGATAGTTTGTCTGGTGCTTCAACAGTACTATTTACTTTCACCATTGATCGTGGAGTTACTTGGGAGGTAAGAAGACAAATTTGGAGCTAATATTTGTTTTTCCTTGAGAACTACTTGGACATGGATTTAGTTGTATTGAAGTGCAATCCATGTTTGTTGTAAAACTGCAAATTTGATCATTTGTGCATGGTTTCTTTTGTGGACATGTGAATGTGTGAAGTCCGCAAAGGCAATGCTTGCTGAAAGACAGAAAGATGGTGCTGGTTCTTCCAGTGATGGATTTTATGAGTCCAGGAGAGAATGGATGGGGAGAAGACACTTCACTCTAGCTTTTGAAGGGTATGTTGTGGTTGGATGATCATGTGTTTATTCTTTGGTTCTTTTTATGAGCTATATGTTACATTGTTAAAAATTAAGCCCCTTCCATAAATGGAGGGAGAAAAGTTAGAACTGTAGAAGTTCAACATTCAATTAATATTGTGTAGGATATTCAGGAAAAGAGATTGAATTTGATCCTTCCTATACTTGCTGTGTTTTGGGATCCTGCAGGACGAATTAGCAAATGTGCAATTTTGGCATATTCTACAGATAAGCCAAAAGAGAATAAAAAGGTCGATAAAAAGAAAACAAAACCTTATTGTTTGTTTGGGAACTATGAACTATTTTTATTTAAAAAAGGAAATTTATTGGCAACTGAGGAAGGCTGAGATGATGTTTGAATATTTACTCAGTGACAGAAACATGCATATATGATTCAGTGATTCATTTGAATATATATACAGTATGTTACTAGTTTTCCTTGTCTGTGAAAAGAAAAATAATTGATGCGATCTGATGACTTTAGCCTTTGTTCTTACTGTTTACAAACCAGCTCAACCGAAGGAATGTACAAAATAATTCGACCTGCTATTGGTGAAGCATTAAGGTATTTTCTGTTCATCATTATAATTTTTCTGTCATAATTTTCGTGTGAAAATTTTAAACTGCATACAGCTTCATGAGTACCATCTGTAGCTATTAGCCTAGCAAGTATCATATCTTATCACTTATGTAAAGGATTGCAATTGTATTTTTTTATTACCGCTCCATTTTACTTTTGCAGGGAGATGCCTTTAACTGAACTGAAAAGCAAGTACAGGAAGGTGTCATCAATAGACAAAGTTAGCAAAGGCTGGCAAGATGAATATGATGCTTCATCGAAGCAGGTAATATATAATCTATGTTGCCCGGATACGCGATACGTCGATATACCATTTCCCCATAAACACCGGCAAGGCGATACGTCTATATATATAATATAATTTAATTCCAAAAATATACAAATTACTGGTGGCCTGGGAGACATGGGAATACCTTAATATTGATGAAGGTTGAAGCCAAATCTAATATAGTGCATACTCCATGCTGTTGGCTGCCACTGCCAAGAATGAGATTGTAAACAGACATTAGATATCTCAAAATTTATATAAATAACATAGTAACAAATACAACATGTCTTACATTATGTGTGCATCCCAAGCACTCCAATATTCCATCATTCCCTTTCTCCAAAGTCCATAGTCCACAACCAGTCCGCAGCAAAATAGAAAAGCAAATATGCGGCTCCTTCTCCTTGGTCCAAGAGGCGGTGGCACTGTGGAGGAGAGGTGGCGGTGTTGGTCAAGGGAGGGGAGGGGCGAAGCACTGCCGGATTGAGGCGAAGGAGCTGCGGGTCAGGGGGCAGCGACGGAGCAGAGGGGAGAAGATGGCGCGGCAGCGGAATAGGGCGAGGGATGTGGCGGCGGCGCCCTCCTTAATCCCTGGTGATGCGCAGCGGCGGAATAGGGCGAGGGATGCGGCGGCAGCGCCCTCCTTAATACATGGCAATGCGCGGCGATGGAAGGTGGCGGTTAGGGCTTGGAGCACGGGGGGCCATGACAAAAGAGTTGCCGCGGCGGAGGCAATGCATGGTGGCGGGAGACCGTGGCGCACGATAGGGCGAAGGGTGACAGTGCGCGGTAGGAGGTCGCGAAGGCTAGGACGGATCTCCAGCAAAGGAGATGCCGTCGCCGTCTCGTCGTTCGATCCTGCCTCTCCCACAGCTAATCCACCTTGCCGCCGGTTGATCTTGCCTCCCTCACCGTTGAATCTTTGTCGCCCCCGCTCGATCCAGCTTCCATTGCCGTCGAATCGCCGTGGCATGGAAGGTGCCATCGATGGAGCCGCGCCACCTCCCTCGCAGCTGATGCAACTGGGAGCTGGGGAAGGGAAGGGGAGTGGCGACCAGGTGTGGGGAGTGGTCGGGTGTGAGGGTGAGGATATTTGGGAGCGTGGGGGCGGTAACGTGAGGCGTGCGGGGTTTTTATGGGTTAGGGTTGAGAGGTATGAGGGAAGTATCGGGAATTATTTTCTTTATTTGAAAAACACGAAATTCACCAATATGGGCAGGATATGTATCCGGCCGTATCCATATCCGATACGGTATCCGATACTGATACGTTGACTTTCAGAAGTATCCGTGCAACGTAGTATATATATAACTATTTCTTGATCTATGAACACGATGGGATTTTTTAAAGGGTAGCACCAATTGAAGAGAAGTTTGTCTAATATCACTTGAGATGGTTTGGATATCTCCAATGGATGTCTCCTGGAGCACTGATACATAGTGATTTTAAGATGTACTTAGAACTCAAGAAGAGGCAGAGATCGACCAAGACTGGCATGGGAGGAAACAGTTAAAAGAGACTTGAGGGATTGGAATGTATCCAAAGAATCAGTTTTGGATTGGAACGCGTGGAAGTTAGCGATCTACGTACCGGAACTATGACATAAGAAAGTTTAGGGGCGGTGTTTTAGACTCTATGCTCAGATGGCAGAATGCAGGCTTAGGGATTTGCCTTGTAGGTTTTATTGTAAGGCGCTCATTTTTTTTATTTGTTTGGCACAAAAGGCTGCTTGTTTTGCCCCTGGGTGGGTGGGGATTGAACCTAGGACCCCACGCCCGTGCATCCCCACGCTGCACCACCCAGAACTCATTCGGTCATTCAGGTCCTAATGCAATTGTATGTGTTCATGTAAACTGTTGAAGCACATTCTCATGGAAGTAGGGAACTTTCATGACTTACATGTTGGAATGTAACTCACTTCTATTCCAAGGGCCAAATGGAAAAAATATAGTCATGTACAAGATATGGCAAGTAGCAGAAAACACCCTATACAAAGAGCTAATGCAAACATATACTGATATACATATACTGTTATGAATATTGTGTGTATTGATATGAGACCCAAAGGACCATATATATAGGAGAGTACAAGGGGATATGCCATATAGAGATAAGGCATATATGGAATAGAATACAAACTCTATCTCTAATACCCCTTATCTCTAATACCCTTAACATATACTCCTAACATTACACACTTCAGACAGACGTGAAACTCTGCAAGTGGGTAAGAGTTGTTATATAGTGTTGGACTTACAACTTGTTTTACACTTAATTAATGGTTTTTTAGAAAAGATATTAATAGCCAGGTATTGATTGTGCAAATATTGAAAGACATGGGCACAGGGCTGGAGTGCTTGAGCATGTTTTTGTGATTTAGTTCTTTATGTGAGCAGCATTGTGATGGCTACCCTCCAAAGGATCATGAGTGTCCCAGCACGCAAATCTCTGGAGGTTCTGTTTATATTGAATAATGAATAGTGATCTGTCTGTGGATACATTTTGTTTTGTTCCTTTTTTAACTTCAGGATTACGTTTATTTTCCATACTCCCCTTACAATTGCCCCCCCCCCCCCCCCCCAAAAAATTATTTTAAGGATGACCAAATGGCGGAGCTGCTTCTGTACCTTCACCCTCTTCTATATTCATTACTTATGCAGTATCTTTTCACCTCATTTCAGTGTATGCATGGATCCAAATGCAAAGTTGGGAGCTACTGTACAGTAGGAAGAAGGTTGCAAGAGGTTAGCATTTTGGGTGGCCTCATACTTCCAGTTTGGGATACAATAGAAAAGGCCCTAGCTAAACAGGTCCATTTCTGTCACTTATTCACAGGTCCTACCATTGCTAGTTATTCCTCTTGTGTTGAATGTTGCAATTCCTCTATATTCAGTGGGTTGATATGATTGTGGGTGTTGGCAACTTGCCTATTTATTTGTATTGGATCCCGTATGGTCTCCTAGTTCCAAATAGATCTACAAATTACTTGTAGCACTGTATACCTTTAGGGTAGGGTAAAGGACTCCTCTTGAGTCTTGAAGGCACCCAGAAAATAATGGTGTTCAAAGAACAAAGCTAAGCAGAAAGTTTGCTGGATAAGCAGGCAAATAGTCCATGTGCAGTTGTGATGACAAGAACTGTAGCAGCAGGACTACATGAGGCATTAGACAGAGTCACTAAGAGAGAGGACAAGTTTCATGTTAACAGGAATCTCCAATACCTGTAGAAACTGATATCATTGTCAGTACCAGGAGCCTTAGAACAAAGATGTAACACCTTGGCTTATCAAAAGCCCAGAATGTCACTCACAATTACAATTGCTACCAATTTAAACCATTATTTACACATTACTAACAGCTAGGTTTCAAATATAATTCCACAACGTAACCACTAACCATCAACATATAAATTTTGGTAATATGAAAATCAATAATTGACATTAAGATGAACCAATTGACAATAAACTGAATCAATAATAACTTTAACCAAAGGAAACTAACAAGTAGTGATAATATAAAACCATTAAATGCTAAAGAGAATCATTATTCATCTAAGGAATCTAAGGAATTCATGGATGATAGGATTTATTTCAATGAATAAGTGATCACTAAATGAAAGAAAGAACTATAAACTGCGAGATCAACTTGTGCTATATCCAGCCCATACATGTCATCAACGAGCACATAAAAAATAAAGGGTGAGTGCATGACTCAGTAATTACACAATAGAATAATAAACAAGGTAAAAATTATATTAACCATTATCTCAATATCACATATTCATCCTCATCAAGTTTCATACGTATGTCTTATTATCTCATTTCTCTTTTCATGAATGCAATAGATATGCCGTTACTTCTTTTGCCTATACCGGTATAACGGAGTGATCACCCGTTGATGAACCACTCTTACCCTGTCCATTGTCATATAGGGCCTTAACTTCACTCCCGTGGAATATCTACTTAAATAGGTCTTCGATCCTGTGGGATGCCTACCGAAATAGATTTTTCTTTATCCACTTCCGTGGGTCGTCCATACAAAGTAGGCTCTAAAGGGTCACACAGGTCACCTCTTTGTAACATTAATGCTCAACATGCAATGCAATAATTATATCTTTTATTAGTTAATTATCGGCATTAACCATTTGACATAGTCATCATTTTTAACCATATCATCATCATTCTACCGTAAACATCATTCTACCGTAAATATGTGAGCATTATAAGAATAAGTATAATCATGTGAATCACCATGACAAGTATTTATTTAAACATAATAGCAAGTTCAAAACACTCGAATATCATTTTACCATGCACTTGCCTTTTCTAGTTGCGAGGAATGGGTTGATTCGAAAATGATAATAAACCCGACGCTACTCCTACAGTACACACCTAATCTCAATAACAAGCCACGATAGTGCAAGAACAATTCAACAACATCGCACCTATACGTTTCCCAATTCCACATTACTCCCATGTTACCGTGACATGTCACCTGCTGTCCCGGTACTCAAAACTTTCGACTCCCAAGTCCTAACATGGCAGACCACATCAGTTTTGGAATCTACACAAAATTCTCTATAGTTTCTTAGTTGGCCACAATTCCTGATTAGACCATTTAACACCTTGTTTTTAACCCAGAAGGCAGTTCTGTCATCTCCTGGACAATAGGCTTAACAATTTCATAACTATTAATTTTCACATGCAAATACAGTAAACAATAGCATTTTCAGATTCTACAGAAAGTTACCTACCTTTTTCTAGTTATGCCCAAAATTCAATTCTGTTATCTACCAAATCAATTTAACAGATTCCCACGACTGCATTAGTAGCAACCGATTTCTGGACATCAGTCTTCCCAACATCATAACCATGGTTGTCACGGTGTCGCCTAGGCGACGCCTAGGCGTCCTGGCGGCCGGAGGAGGACGTCGTGGCTGCTCGCCTCGCCTGATCCCGCCGTTGACGCCGGCTAGGGTTAGGAGATCGGGCGCGGGGAGCCGGCGGCGGCGGGGAAAGGAGGCGGACGCGGGAGGCGGCGGCGGGGAGACGGGAGAGGCGGAGAGGTCGGGCGACGACGGGGAGACGGGAGAGGCGGAGAGGTCGGGAGAGAGAGATGGGAGCGGAGAGGTCGGGAGAGACGAGAGAGAGCGAGAGACGGGGGAAGCGACGGTGTATGAGAGGATGCGGAGGGGCCGAGGGGGTATGACCGTATGAGAGGAGGCGGAGGGTCGTTGGCTTCATTAATATACGCCGAGGGGGTATGAGACTGCTGGAAGCCTGGAATGCTGGATTAAGGCGCTCGCCTGGGCGTCGCCTAGGCGTCCAGGCGCCTCTCACTCGCCGTGGTCGCCGATTTTGCCGTGACAACCATGATCATAACTTATGTTATACACAACCAAATTTCGTGTTCTAAGTCTATGGAATCTTTAGACAATCATCTACTTAATAATTTACCAAGATACTGCCAACACACAACTCTCCAGAAAGCAGGTTTACAAAAACCTTGGTTAATCCACTTAATAATTTTAATATACAATTTACCAAGATACTGCCAACACACAACTCTCCAGAAAGCAAGTTTACAAAAATCATAACTCTTGATATGCGCCAAAATCGCGATCCCTCCCTCACCTTTTCTTCCCTTCTCCCACTTGAGTTTTTCCCTTGTCGTTGCTCCTCTCTTTTCCTCTTGATCCTCCTGGCTTGGCGCACTGCAGACCACACGGCAACAAATGCCAACAGCGAGTATGAGACGTGGCAACGCTCTTGCATGCGCGTGCGCTGGCGAGCGGCGGGCCCAAGCGTGCTTGCAACGCTGGTGTGGCGTGCTGTAGCGCTGGCGAGGGAGCTTTTGACGGTGACGCGTCAAGCGCTGGAAACAAGAAAGGCGGCTAGGGTTTTTTTTCTTGGGTTTGACTCCTTCCCCCATGGCCCCTTTTATCACGGCACGATTTTGATTCGGTTCCCAACTCCCGTACGAATCATTCCCGGAAAACGACTTTAAAATTCTAAAGCATCTTGTTTTCACTTATCTTCTTTTCTCTAATTACGAATAGGTCCTCAAGAGGGTTATTTTTCGGAATATTACAAGAGAGGCCACATGAATGTCTCTTTCTTAATTTGACAAGTGGCCACAGGAATATCTCTTTCTTAATTTGACAAGTTCATCTTGGTGAGAAACAACATTAGAAAACCATGCTATGGATAGCATTGGAGATTGGACATCATTTCCCAAAAGAGTTATGTCTTTTCTGTTTATGGTTGAACGTCCCTTGAGAACTCAGCTAGATCTTCTTTTCTAAGGGCAATAGCAGAAGCACAATATCTCACAACAAAACTAAGTTGCAGTTTGATTTGTTGTTTGTGTATTTTTTATGCTTAGGTGAGTAGCTGTACCATTGGAGTGATTGCTTGATGCTCATATGCTTTGCTGCTGTAATCGAACAGATTCGTCAAATTCACAAGAGAATACGTGTTGTCCGTTTAGAGACAACAAATGACAATCAGCGAATCGTTGGACTACTCATTCCAAATGCAGCAGTGGAGTCAGTACTAACAGGTTTGTTTCTGATTTCCTAGAATTCCTGTTATATGATATTTACGTGGTCAGTAGTCTATAATGGGGAGAATCAGTTATTGTTGTCATCAAACCAGAGTAAAATCACTATACTGTAGCAATTGTAAGGTCAGCTACTATTGTATCATGGAATTTTGCTTGGGAAGTTGATTTCTTTGTCAGCATTTTCCAGTGAGGTTTCATTTAGTACTGGCCTACTGCAAACAGTATAATGTGTGCTAGTGCTGAACCTCTGCAATAAAAGTAAAAAAATAAAGAAAAGGCAATGAAATGATGGTTGACAAATCAGAAGGAACAGATAGAAGTTGAATATGCTAGCAATATTTTCTTAAGGGTGCCTGGAATTCAAATGTTCTTTCCATGTCATCACTGTTGAGAGTATATGTGTCTTTTCCTATATATCTAGAGTGAGTCCTTGTAGTCTCTGTACTATTTATATGCCCCATAGGCTATTGCAATACAAGTAAGCATCCTTTATATCAACATGGTATCAGAGCCAGGTTCTCAACCTAGCTCCTCCGCCGCCGCCGCCACCGAGAGGAGTGTGCTCCCCTCCCAGGGGCAGCCACCTCTTTCAGTTGGCGCTTATCTGCAACACGCCGCCGCCAGAAGGCCTTCCAACCGCCGCCAACCCTGGATCCGGCCGCCGCTGCCCTCGCCCCGCCCGAATCTGAGCGCCTCCGCATCGGATCCAGCATTATCCGGTTGTCTCCACCACCGGCCCGCTCCCGCGTCGACGCCCCGACCGTCTCCAACCTCCTTCGCGCTCCATGCCGCCGGACTGCACCAGATCCGGCCGCCTTAGCCCGCGTGCCTTTGGCCCTCCCTACGCGGATCTGGCCGCCGCCGCCTCAGATCCAGCTACCGCCGCCTCAGATCCGACGACCACTGCCCTCAGATCTGGCTGTCGCCTCAGATCCGGCGACCGCCACCTCGGTTTTGGCCGCCGCCACCTCCGATCCGGCGACCGCCGCCATGGATCCGGCTCCCTCTTGGTCGCTTGAGCCCGGATTCGGCCCTCTTCGACCGCCGCCGCCTTGGATCCGGCCGCCCTGATGTCGCATCGACTGCCTGCGCCTGCGCGGTCTCCTAGCGCTCGGATCTGGCCACCCCGACGCCTCCTTCGGTCGCTGCCGCCTTCGGACACCGCCGTCGCCCCAGGCCGTTTGGCCAATTGGGAAAAGGCCGTTCGACCGTTTGAGAAAGTAAAGGAAGAGAGAGTCAGGGGAGGAAAAGAAGATGGGCGTGGGGAGGAGAAATGAAGAAAAAAAAGCAAGGGAGAAGAAATGGCAATCATTTTGAGTTTTTTTTAGTCTTCCGTTGTGTCCGTCCAAGTCCGTAGCTTCTCTCTTTCAATTCGTCAATGTCGTGCGAGTCCATAAATTCCTTGTCAGTCAACCGACTGCTTTGCTAGCCATGGTCCATCCTCTCGGATGAGTGTGGTCATCTCCTTCCTTTTGCATAGCTGTAGCTGCTGCTCTTCTCCTTGAGCCGCTGCAGATCGTAGAAGTCTTTATGATACCGTCGCTTCTCTTTGAGCCGCCGCCGCGAGCTTCTGAGGCTTCCGCGCTTCTTCTGCACCGCGCCTCCGCTACGCTTCTTATGCACTGCGTCGTCACCGTCTTGGGCTTCGATCTATGCTGCTATGCTTCTATCGGCCTCTTTAGCTTGATTTGATAGCTTTCTATTTGTGTCATCTTCCACATCCTCTTCGTCGTGTTATCACGGTCGACTTTGCTCCCGCTTACCTCTATTTTCCCAACCCTTGCACTTTGTGCTTTCTAGGTTGTTGCACGATTCCGAATGGTTCGTACTTGACACAATTTTTCAAAAGCCGCACGCTATGACGATAACTTTAAAACTTGGACTTTGGATCTTGCCAATTTTAGTGTCAACCTTTTCAAATGTAATGCTGTTGTATATACCTTGCATTTGAGAGGGGGGGGGGGGGGGGTTGTTACGGGTATATGTGTCTTTTTCTATATATCTAGGGTTTGAGTCTTTGTAGTCCCTGGACTATTTATATGCACCATGGACTATTGCAATACAAGTAAGCATCCTTCATAGTAACAATCACAACTTTGTTTTTGTAGATCTTAGATGTTGAAAACTCTATATGGATCCTTGTCACTTCCACTCCTGTCATGCATCAGCTCAATTCAAACCCGTGGTTTATTTCATGAGAATAGTAAAGCTTATGCTATCTTTTGCAGGTTTACAATGGGTCCAAGATGTTGTTGATTGACATGGAAAACTTTTTTTGGACACATTCATATTGGTAGTGTTGATCACTTTTCTGATGTTAGATGCAGAAGCTTTCAGAGGCGCGGCACATTTAATTTTGTTTCTATGGAGCCGGCAAGCTAATTTGTCTAATTTGGTGAAGTTGTTAGCTTAGAAATTAGGCAGGTAAATACAAGCAACTTCTTTTGTATGTAAAATATGCAGTGTAACACCAGTGTTGTTTCTTGCCCTCTCTTGTTCTCCAATTGGTTTATATGTTGTATATTGTTATGTAAAGCAACTATAAGCTCACATGATCTCCAAAAAAGGCGCACCAAACCAAGATGGTGCCATAGTGTTCCCTCCCTGGAATGGTTGCTTATGCGTAGCCTAACAGCACATGGAAACTAAAAGATTGTCTATATTATTTCCTGTGCATAGATGTGCAAGATGCTACGTTTCCATCACTTTTGCATGATTGTGTTTATGTTGAACTGATATCCATAATACATTTACTTGTTGAGTACTGTACTTGGATGGGAACTGTTATGACTGTTTCCAGTGGACGATGACGTTTTACATTACCCTGTTGTTTGTTTGGTGGGGTAAGCATGATAACTATGCTTTTTGAGGAGTTTGTAAAGGTTGATTCCAGTTAACCCTGGCTAAAAGGTCAAAGTAGCCGTTGTGGAGTTGTTGATCTCTTGACCTGTTGAGCCTTAGGCATCATTATATAATGACTACTTTGCATTGATTTTAGGTGATACGATTGGCTCCAGAAGAAAAAAAATCATTAGAGTTCTGCTAGAAGCTTCTGAATTGTTCTTGTGGAGGTCTTATTAAATGGAACACGAAATGGTCGTAAAGTAGGGCTCGTTCGTGGCTGCGATAACCAGACGAGACGGTACAAGTAATTAATCGCGGCCGCAACCCATGATGCGCTACATCTGTTTCGCTGGCAAGTCACCTGGTTGCTTGATATGCTTAGCGGCTACGACCATAATTAAGGCAGGCTAGTGCCACTTCGTTATCAATACGTGAGATTCCTCAGGTGATGTGTCAGACGGCGGCCTTGACATGTTGGCCAATGGCTCCACTCCCCGGCAATCATACAACGCACTCACCTACTCGCTGCTATCTCATCTGGCCACGTATCCATGGTGGCGACTCCACTACTGGGTCAATGTATTATGTGCGTCGACCGAGAGCACTTTCGCCGATAAGCGCTGGGGTTGTTCGGCGATGCCAACGTTCTGGGTGTTCGTTCGTTTCCAGTATTGATGTGGTCAGCAGCATCTTCGATTGACGTTTACCCCCCAAGGCTAAGCTTATCCCCGTGATCATGGAGCTGTTCGGTGCTCGGAACCATGCAATGCGTGATCTTCAAGAGATGATCTGGAAAGATGGTATATCAAGCATGATTCCCAATACCACCCATGGAGAGAGTTACCACCTATTGATTGACCTTGAGCTATACCAGCACAAAGGCTCCATTCAATTTAGGGCCTGTTTGGGAGAGCTCCACCAGCTCCAGATCTACGAAAAACAGATGTATTCCACGAAATTTTACCCAAACGCTTCAGCTCCGCGAAATCTGGATCCACCAAAATTCTGGATCTGAGGGCCAGATCTATGGATTTCATGGAACTCCTCAAGGGGTGCTCTACCGTAGAGTTGGGTGGTAATTACCCACCAATGCCACTGGTTACACACCCCATCCCACCAAAAGTGGTCATTCCCACCAAAACCTCAATTTCGTGGATCTGGAGCTGCTGTACAAGCCAAACACTCCATGGTAGGATCCCAGATCCACGGTGGAGCTGCTGCTCCAGATCCACGTTTTCAGTGGTGAAGCTCTCCCAAACAGGCCCTTAGTATGTCTTTTTGAAATGATACTATAGTGGCTATTAGTTTTTTTCTGAGTTATTTAATAAAATAAAACAAAATAAAATAAGAAAAAAAATAAAAACATTATTAGACTCCACGGATAATGCAAAGAAAAAATAAAAAATTACGTTAAGAGACTAATATATTTTAAATATCTTTTAACTTCTAAAAAGCTGGAAGTTAGAAGTGAGAAAGGTAAAAGCTGTCTGAAGAAAAAAAAACCGAGTTCTCCTAGGGAGAGAGAGATGGGTTTGTACTGCAGAAATCTGAAGCCACGCACGTTGCTGGTGCGACCTTTCCCCTCCCGTGGGGCCGCGCCTGACGGCTGACAGGTCAGCTACAAGCCACGGGCCGCTTCGCTTCACACCTCCGCGGCCGGCCAGCGACCCCGTGCGACCGCGAGCGCACGTGTCCCCTGTCTTGCCATGTCTGAATCCTGGCGATCCTAGTATGCAAGTGGTGGGCCCCACCGATGGGCGACCATGCAGGGCCCAGCGCAGGCAGGCTACCATCCACCGCACAGGGCGGTAGCCGACAAACGAGCCGCCTCTGCCCAGGTCAACCAGCAACAGGCCCCAACCGCACGGACCCGTTTTGCCGTGCGGACCAAGGGCTCCGTAAGGCAACAGGCATCACTCGTCCCTCCTCTCCGAAAGAAAATGCCAGTGCTGCAAATATGCATTAGATAGTTGCTTATGGAAATTGCTATGCATACGACATTTTTCATGTACGATACTGTTACGATGCTGGTAGGCACGTGAGTTGGAGCTCCGGTCCTGGGCTTGACCTCCCAGCTGCGAGGCTCACATCACCGGTGCCAAAAACTCCACAGGCGGTGAGGGAATGGCAGGGTGGGTCCTTGTCTATTGCTGATAGAGTTATCTTAATAAATTCAAGTTTAAGTAGTATTTCTATATATTATATGTCTATGTATTTGTTGTCTAAGACTGTGTTATTCAGGATGGATAAAACTGGAAGAAAGTTTTTTTTGGCAAGGAGGTGAGAATAAAATAAAGTATCATTTAGTGAAATGGCTTTTAATTTGTAGGCCCAAACAAAAAGGTAGTCTAGGCATTCAGAATCTATATGCTTTAAATGCTAGTCTTTTATGTAAGTGGTGGTGGAAATTGAAAAATGAGAAAGGAATATGGCAGGACATAGTTAAAGTAAAGTACTTGGATGACAAAACTGTAAAACATGTCAAGCATAAACAGAATGACTCTTCATGTTGATTTGATTTTCTTAAGATTAAAAGCGAATACCTTAAAGGGAGATATATGATTGTTAGGAATGGAAAAAAACACCGACTTTTGGAAAGATTGTTGGTGTGGTTCTGTTCCTTTATGTGAGCAATTTAATAATTTTTTTGTTGTCAGTAATGACCTTAGTATATCAGTTCATGAGTTGGCTAGTAATGCTTGGAATTTATCTTTTAGAAGATGGTTAAATGAAGATAGACAAACCAAACTAAATCAGCTCAAGAACATTTTGTTGACTATACCTTTGGGTGTAAATGATGATAAATCTAGATGGAAATTGAATGCATCTGGAAGGTTTTTTGTTTAGTCGGTTTATAAACAACTTCATAATCATCTCGCTAATGAAAATCTGAAAGTGCTTTGGAAATCCAAGATTCCTCTTAAGATTAAAATATTCATGTGGTTAATTGGAAACAATGCCATTTTGACCAGAGATGTATTGTTAAAGAAGAAGTGGTCCGACGATCAATACTTGTGGTGAGGTAGTCATTATCTACCTGGTAAATCAAGTTTTCATAATGTTGATTTGTCGGTTGTATGCTGGGCTATGTGGAAACTAAGGAACAAGGCAAGTTTTGAGAAGAAATTGATTAAATCTTCAACTAAGATCATATGTTATAAATGCATATTCCTAAAATTTTGGATAGGACTTCACAAGGAAGAGGTGAAAGAAGTCTTGGTGACCGGCGCTAATATGCTGCAGAGTGAAGCTCTCAGGATACAAAAGTGAAGAGGGCGCTTGAGAAAAGGAAGCTAAAGACACTCGCAAACATAGGATGATAGATTCAGGCTTCTATAAAAAAAGAAGAAAAAAACTAGTTTTTTGTATCTAGCTTGGTTATCAGTTTTTTTCTTTTATTTTTTTGTCGAACTGCATCTGTCTTGGCTATGATTCCCTTACTTAGGTCCCAGTTGTGGCTGTGCTTGGTGCACTTTGACAAGGGACAGAGGGGGAGAGCAGTAAATCTGCAATAGCAGTAGCTAAAAATCATTAAAACAGAACTATGTAAATTCCGTTATGTTGGTAATAGAATCTGAGTTTCTCGTGTAGAGAAAAAAAACATGCGGTGAGCAAGGAGAAGGCCATGGGGCAGCAGTCGTCCACCATGATTTGGTGGAATGCGGCGTGATCATCCTGGCCGAATACAAGTTCACCGGCGACTTCGCCGTCATCGCTATCCACTGCCTCATGATTCATGCAGCTCCCGGCCAGCAACAACAAAGTCACGTACGACTACAACGGCCACACGTTCAACTGGTAAGGGAACTCATCTCCATAGCAGAATCGTCATCATTTATTGCACGCCCAACACCAAAACGTTTTCACATTATAAGGCATTTCAAGACCATGTGAGCAAGGCTAGTTGTAGCCATGGTGTCGGCAAGGATGGATGAGGTATAAAGTTTTGTTCATATTGACTTTTATTTTTAGTTTTTATTTAGAGAAATCAGAAGATAATATAAACAACTAGTTTCTCGAAGTGACTCCTTCATTTTTAGTTATACATGCTTTCTAAATATAACATACCTGGCATCTAATGGTATGCTTGAACTGAAAAATAACTTATTGTTTTGTTGAATTTGCTAGACAAAGGTATAGCTTAAGGAGAAAACTAAATAGTATTTTATTGAAATTGTTAGAGAAAAATATGACTTGCTCACGCCTACTTTCTTCTTTTTGAGAGAGTCTAACATGGTTATCTTGTAGCCACCTTTTTTAATTGGTTTTTAAAAGCAACCTAACACAGCTAAGGGAAAGAAACATGGAAACCATGCCGAGCTTCTCCATTTGGTGAAAACAAGATAAAAACAAATGAAAAGATAGACAACACACTACTTCAGTTGACAGCCGTGTGCACCTAGCATTTATTCACGAAGGCGGGAGGACGGAGGAAGTTTCCTGGCACTGAAAAAGAAACAGACAACTGGAACGAAACGAAAAATAAAAGCCAACAAAGACAATCCGTGATTTTACAAACGGCAATACGTATTTTTTTTTTCTGTGTAAAATTGCCTATCTTATTAATTTTATTTAGAGTAATTTAAGCATGACTATTACCTAAAAGGTTTCTGCCGACCTATCTTTTGCCGTTTGCGCAATAGTTACTGTATACTGCTAAGCCATACTCTTTTGCATGAATGTTATTCGAATCTTCGTTTCGGAAGCGTAAGATGCTCAGCCACCTTAAATATAAAATATATAATACATGACAGTAATATTTAGAGAATATGCACAAAATCTTACCATACAGTTGCTTTTTCAACTAATTGGGTTATTGATGTTAGATCCAGCTAATAGTGAACTTTAAAGAACCATCTGTCGATAACCCATACAGAGACATGCGACTTGTACAAATTAATTACGTACGGAACATGATAAGATCCCGTCGTTACATTGTTAACGCCAGACCCGGCCAATAGCTAAGTTTTAGCGAATCATTTGTCGCTAATCCGTAAAGAGAATGCATACATGTTTTTCCTACCGAATAAAAACATATAGTTGTAACACTTGCAAAATAAATATGTATAGAAGATGTACCGAATCAGAATAAAAACATATAGTTGTAACACTTGCAAAATAAATATGTATAGAAGATGTACCGAATCAAATAGTATCACTACTAGAAAAAAGAGTTATCACATATGGTTCAGAACTGTCATCACAGACGGTTTTCTAAACCATCTGAATTTATGGGTCAGTGATAATCGGAGGTTATCACAGACGGTTTGTGAGCCGTCTGTAATAAATACAACACGAACAATCTGTGATACTCTAACAACACAAATGGCTCCAAATAAAAATCGTCTGTGATACTCTAACATCACAGATGGTTCTAGCCACTGACCATCTGTGATGAGTGAGTATCATAAATAGTTGTAATATAGAACCGTCTGTGATAGTCCTTCACATACAGTTTATACCACGAAATCGTCTGTGATAGTTTATTCTATACCTAAAAGTTTTCTGTTTTTTGGCAAGCCTCAAGAAAGGTTAGCTATGTCCTTTAAAAACAAGCAAATACACCAGCACATTCTATTAGAATACACCATTACAACATTATAAGATAACAAGTAGGTTACCCATCTAACAGAGCAAGAGCTGGATGTCCTTGATGCCAAATTGAGCACCGTCTTGGTAGCCAGCTGCTTCCACGGTACCTTTCAATGAAGGAGAGGTGGCGGTAGCGTCACCTTTGTATCATGACAATGACACTGCATTGGACACTCTTACGACACTTACGACAAGAGTGTCTTATGAAGTGAACTGTAGTGTCACAACGGAGGCGCTAGCTCACGTCGGTAGTCGGCATCATCGACGAACAAGCTAGGAGTGAATGAACTAGAAGAAACTGGTAGAACTCACGCATCTTAGAATGAAATTAGGGAAAAGAGAGAGGGGAAGTAATTAATAAGGGGCAAGAGATGGGAGGAATCGGTGCCTGCCGTTGGAGAGAATGGACAAGTGAGATCAGAATCTTGGGGATGATGTCATGGATCGGTGTCGTGCATTATCAGAGATGGTTTGTTATACGAACCATTTTTGATAATGCACATATTAGATATGGTTTTTTTAATACAAACCGTCTGTGATAATGCAATCAAAGACGGTTTGGAATATGAACCGTCTATGACAACACTTAAAAATGTGCGCCCTACTCCTGCTTGTTGATATTCCGATGCAAACGACCCTTAAACTTCCACACAGTTGGCTTTATGTGCAGCACGATTACAATTTCTTAATACCATAAACTCAATCTCTTCTAAATTGTCCTCTCCCTCATCTTCTTCACTAGATTTCTCAATAATAACATCTAGTATTCTTTTGATCTTCTTCCTCTCATCTATCCACATGAGTTGTTATGCTGCAACCGTACATAGGCAGCCAACAACTTACGTCTAGAGTAGCTCCTCTGCTCACGCCCTGCTCTCTTTCCTCGAGTTGCTTCCATCCGTCAGCTGGACCTTATCATTCGTCGTCGACGGAGGTGTCTCCTTGCCGCTCATGAAAGAAAAACCGCCATCAGCCTCGTTCTTCTCTTCAATGTGCGCAAAGAGGAAGAAGCTCTTGCGACAATGGAGAGACACATGGATAACCTTGTCGATCAAGCAAAAGCGGCTGATTCCGAGAAAGCTTATAATGCATCCTCTTTGAGATTATGGGCCAGGCTAGAGGAGAAAGTGGAGAGGGCAAGGACAATCTTCATGACATTCGAGAACTCAGCCGCTGATCCTCCAACTCCAAAAGTAGAAGAGGAAGCATATGAAGCCCAGAAGATTAAGATCTATGAATCTCTTTTTTGGACTTTTGTAATAAATTTTACTTGAATTTGTCTTTTGTAAAAGTGACTGGTCACACTTGTCTGTTCCAGCTGATCGATCAGTAGCTTCTGTAGTTCATAAGACAAAGGACAAAACACAGAAGGTTCTATTTAAAAGCCATCTGTGGTAATTGACACCACAGACGGTTCTTAATCCGAACTGTCTATGAAAATTCACAGACGGTTCTTAACAAGAACTACCTGTGATATTATGTCTTCACAGACGGTTTTGGGGAACCATCTTGCAGCCTTCAATTCAACGTGGGGTGACAGTCAGTCCACCGATGACAACACAGGCCTCCCGGCTGCTTCCAGGGAGGGGTACATAGCGTCAAGGTTTGCAGTGTACGTAAGGCAGAGTTCATCGTTCGCACTATATATAGGGTTTAGAGATTTCAGTGGGCAGAGCTCCTCTAGCATCGCTACCACACCGTACGGTGAAGGCCAGGGCTCCTCCGCACATCGGGGGGGGGGGGGCTTCCGAGAGTCCCTCGTTTACGACTTCATCTCTGACGGCCCCCAATTCGGTATGTCTCAGTAAGAGCATATTGACGCTTACCACCAGACATTGTATGGTGTACCTCAGCCTACTGCACCATCGCCAGCCACTCAACAGACATAACGGTCTCTATACCTCCTCCGAACCGACACGCAAGCTCCCGAAGAAGACAAGGCCACGCACGCGGAGGCAGACACGACGAGAAGTAGCAGTGGCGCAGATAAGTGGGTCATATCGTATCCCGTGCGATGCGTTTTTGTACTAATATAGGTACTCCTTGCATAATTAGATAAAAATTACACCATTAAATCCACTGCTATATTTTTTCATCTCATTTCCTATATTCAGAAATTCCTGCAAATAGTTTACGTAAATAAATTTTGAGTAAAATTCATAACTAAAAAATACGAGCAAATTACACTGCATCGGGAAGCTCCACAAAAAAAATCCCGTAATTTTTGTGCTCATTTGCTATATCTATAAAATTCTACGAGCAGTGCGTATTAAATTTTCTAATCACGGATGCTAATCACTTAGAGCCCGCCCACTGAGTGGCAGGCCGCATAGAGCCCGGTGGCTGGGCGGCAGGCCTTGGTCGTATGGTGGCCAAGCTCCAGTTAAAACGTGTCGCTTCTGCGGTGTCGCGGCCCGGTGATCAAACGATAAAAACAATATTTTTGCTATTACCAATTATATACTATTATTTTTATGAACGCGGGATGAAATATTGCCATATGCGCTAAAAACTTCGCCGGAGGAGTGTGTGTGTATACAGCCGTGGGTACGCTGGCCTGCATTTGCAATTTGCGTTTGCGCAGACGGCAGGGAGGACTCGGCTGCGCTTCCTTCTTCGGTTCCGCCGATTTTTGGCACTCCTCCCGCGGCGGGACCCACTCCCGCGGCTCCTCCTCAATCATCAATCGAAACAGCAACGACTCCTCTCCTCTCACTAGCTTTCTTCTTCTCGCTCGCTCTCTCTCCTTCTCTCCTCACGCCACACCACAAGTGTCCGGCCTCAGAATCGGATCAAAAGAAGCAACCCGAGCGAGACTCACGCACACAACCACGGCCGTGACCAGAATAAAAGCCAAAAGATCTCTCCCCCCTCTCTACCTCCTCCCCGTGTGCCGTCTCCTCGCGCGCAAGTTTTTTTTCCTCCCTCCCTCATCGTCTTGTGGCTGTGGGTCTGTGGGGTGATCGGGTGCGGCGCGCGGCGGGTGTTTCCTTGACATGGTCGGGCGGATGGAGCGGCAGACGGCGTCGTCCTCGGCGTCCTGCTCCCCCTCCGCCGCCGCCTCCTCCTCCTCCTCCTCCTCGGCCGGCGGGGGCAAGAAGCGGCCCGATATACTAAACATGATCCGGGTATGCCCGCGTGCTTACTATCTTGGCTGCGTGATAAAAGTTTCTCCTTTTATGCATACTCTGTTACTGTTTTGGCGTGTTGGTATCTGATTGAATACCGAGATGTCCGGTTGGTAGGAGCATGTGTAAATATGTGTTTAGACAAAAAAAAATCCTCCAAAATTAACACCAAAATCAACCTTAAATCCCAACAGCCCCTTAGGTACGATGCAGAGGAGAGTTCGAGCTAGTGATTACGAAAATTTAGATTTTTTTGTTTTTACCACCACTAGGGGAGGTTAACTTAGTTGGCTAATTGGCTAAAGCTAGAGGTGCAACATGTAAATCGGAGTCACAGGATTTCAACGTTTGGGGCTGCAATTTCCAAGCAAAGTCCGACTTTTGCAACTTCGCTTCCTTTTTGACTTGGTACGCATGCGGCATGTCATGCCAGCCGTAAGCAACTTGTACTTTTCGGAACTTTGCTCTGCCCTGCGTCTACCAGTTCATGCCAATCGTGAGCTCCAATCTGTATTTACCGGGAATGGTATTGGTTCTCTTAAAGCAAATCAATTACTCTATTTTTGCTCTATTTGTCTATTACGTGCCCCCCCCCCCCCCCCCCCCCCCCAAAAAAAAAGAAAGCAGTATTCGTCTTCTTGCCTGGGGAAAAGTTGCCCCTTGATACAGATATATGTGCAGTGAACCACACCTTGAGCACTGTCTACGTGGGTGTGGTTAACTTCTGGGTATTTGATTATATTGTGGTAAATGACGTGCGAGTGTCAGTAACTTGCAGTACTCGACACTTGTATCCACATGCTTAGAGCCTTACGGCTCCAACTGGCTTAAGGCTTAAGCTTGTGACGGCGGTTTTTGACTTATTTTTGAAATTGCATTATAGCAGTTAGTTTTTTCTGAGAAAAAAAATAAAAAACTATTATATAATTACGGACAATGCAAAAGGAATAAGGGGAAAAAAGAAAAGGCAAAAAAGCTGAAAGAACCTAAAAAAACTAAAATAAGCGTCGACGTATTACAGGTGACTTCTGACTTAAATAAGCCGAAGGCCAAAATAATCCAGAAGGTGAAACCGTTTGGAACAGGGCAACTTAGACCACCCATAAATTAGCTCCTGAAGTGCTGCAAATATCGAGCCGAAGTAAGGAAGATTATCTGCATTGATCCTCAGGATTTGGCCATGTGCGTTGTCTACTAGTTTTTGGGGATTTTTCTATTTAAAGATGAGTACTACTAGTCTCTCACCTGTGGAGCCCAATATTGCTTGTGCACCTTGATTTCAATGTAGTTTCCTTTCCTTATACTAGTCCTTCAGTCCTCCACCTGGACCTTACAAAATGCCTATTGTTCACCTAATAAATGATCAACAATGCGGTGTTAGAATAACATAGCTGTTCTTTTGCTAGCTTTGTACAACTGTGTCTGTAGTCAAATTCTTTGATCAAGTAATACTTTTGATTTGTTTGTAGGAAGGCTTTGTCAATTTGTGCAAAACATTTTGACAGGATAAGTTCTAAGTTTTGCACTCAAAAAATGGTGATGCTAGATTCCATTTCTCGGCAATTGCCATTTATGGTCCTGATTGTTGAACAGCTTTCTTATGCCTGTGACCATTCTATTGAGTCAGGGACGAGATCCTTTTATATATTTTTTAACTGGTTTGGGATTTGTGACATTTGACTATTGGGAGTCAAAAATGTTGCTTTCCATGCCACGTTAAGACCATTTCAGGCTGATACTGCCTTATCACATTGTTCATTTCTCACTGTGATGTTTTCTAGTCATCTTTAGATATGGTGGTTAATCAGCTTGAACCTTGGTCTTCAAAAAGCTATGATTTGGCCTGCATTTTCAAAAGGAAAGAAAAGAAGGCAAATGACATTCCACAAAACCACTTTTAGATTATGTCTTCTTTATCTGTAGTAGCCTGCTTTGTTGATTCAAGATTATTCTATTAGTAGCTTCAGGTTTTACGTGAACAATAGCTTTTGTAATTCAACAAAAAAAACTATACCACAGTACACGACGCATCTGCTAGGTCTATGTAAGATATTATGACCTGCTATGCTGCTGCCAATACAACCTGTCTGTATAGTAAAATATTCTTTTCTGTGAGCCTTTCGTTACTTTTGCATGCTGTTTTATGTTATCATTTTCATGGGATTCCCCCTCGCATCTCCTTTTGTTGGTCCTGTTTTTGGATTGTCCTCAATTATTGTTAATGTTTAGTAAATTGAATATACTGACATTGTTTGGTTTTTCTGATTTCTGCATGGCTGTAAAGAGTGCAACATGTCTTAATTCATCATCTACTGACACTGGCAAGGGGCGGAGTAAACTGTCAAGCAACAAAGTGACACATGGATTCCACTTGGTGGAAGGGAAATCTGGCCATGACATGGAGGACTACCATGTAGCAGAGTATAAGTATGAAAAGAACCATGAGCTTGGTCTCTTTGCCATTTTCGATGGCCATTTGGGAGACAGTGTGCCGAGTTACTTGAAAGCTAACCTTTTTAGAAATATACTGAAAGAGGTAAGCTTTATAATCTGTCTTTCTATTCTATGCCAGCAAAACTAGGAGTTACCCTATGAATATGGGTAGGTTCTTTTGGGCTGAGACTTATAACTTATGGCTGTTGTTTTTTAATTCTGGTTTGTTTGTGAGAGGCAATACGCAGAGAGAAATAGTCACATGCGATTTTGGGCTACAGCTGAACTTGGTATAGTTTGTACTACAATTTACCTGTAGACCCCGTCTTGAAAAAACACACCGTTTAACGGTGTGTTACTGTTCATCCGTACATAAGCCGTAAGCACTAACGAACCCAGCCTATATCTTTTCCTTACCGTTTCTCTTTTTGGATTGCTGCAGCCTCTCTTCTGGACTAACCCTCAAGAAGCAATTACAAATGCATACCGCTCTACAAACAAATATATTCTAGAAAATGCCAAAAAACTTGGACCAGGCGGTTCAACAGCAGTTACTGCTATTGTAGTTGATGGTAAGGATATGTGGATAGCAAACATAGGTGACTCAAGAGCTGTTTTGTGTGAAAGAGGTGCTGCTAATCAGCTCACTGTTGACCATGAGCCTACTACAACTAATGAAAGGCAGAGGATTGAGAAGCAGGGTGGCTTTGTAACAAAATTTCCTGGTATGATTTTTGGTTGTGTAATTGTCTCATCATTTTTCTTAGTCAGACAAAATATATTTGCATGTGCCTTATTGTATTCTATGGCTTGCTCACAGGTGATGTTCCTCGGGTAAATGGCCAACTTGCTGTTGCGAGGGCCTTTGGTGACCAAAGCCTCCAGGCTCACTTGAGTTCAGAACCTGATGTTAGGCATGTGCCTATAAACTCAAGTATAGAGTTCGTCATACTTGCCAGTGATGGACTATGGAAGGTTTGTACTAGAACTGCTTATCAATTCTTTCCTACATTAATCTTGTTCCTTTGCACGCTTCAGAGTTTTTAAGCATCTGTTGTGAAAGATGTTTGTACACTCAAATCGTGAATGCTATCTCCCTTTTCATTGCGCTTCTTTAGTCCTTGTCTACTTGCATGTTTACCATGTTCTCAAAAAAAAATGATTATCGTTTGGTTTGAGTTGTACATCTTCTAGTTTCTTGCTGGTTCATCTTGTGATAAATGCATGACCTGCTTCCAGGGTGATTCACCTATATTTGAGAATTCTCTTCTTAAAAATATGTTTGCAAATCAGTTCCTAAACCTCCACCTTTGCTGAATGAAGGTGATGAAAAACCAGGAAGCCGTTGATATTGTGAAGTCAATCAAGGACCCCCAGGCAGCAGCAAAGCGACTGACAAGCGAAGCACTTTCAAGGAAGAGCAAGGATGATATTTCTTGCATTGTGATTCGTTTCCGCTGCTGAATCGTCCTCTGTGGCACACAAATCTCCGATCATTTCTACATGATGTCACCTCGAGGAATTTGTCTGTATTCATCTCTTTGTTCCAAATTTCTGTAGTGGCTGTTGCACCTATAGTAGCTGTGAACAGACTTAGAACTAAGCAGGAAATGGAGACTTCAGACGGGTAGTAGTATGTGCTCATTCATCTGTGCGTATATACACCAGCATAAATTGCCCATCAATTTACCGGGACATGCAGAATATCGTTTTGTACTTGTTGGTTGTAATGGTAGTGGACCAATGTTGATAAGGTTGTCTTAAAAATTACGTTTCTGCCTACTCTTATCCTCCGTTCCTTGTGCTATTCTATCTTAACCCCTCTAATTCACTATCATCTTATCTCTCTTCACAAATCGCTGTAGGTCTAATGATCGTAACCAATTGTTCAAATGTTAGGTAATAATAATAATGGCAGCAACGAGACTATAAGGAACATGATAGAAACAGCTCAAGCACACACAGGATTGCTAGAAGCATAGCAAATAGATTTAACATCATCGAGTCTACACCATCTGGAGGAGCACCAGTCAGATCGAATTGAAGATACTAGACATCCAAAGGACTTAACCTCCAACATTTTCGATAGCCATGGAGCCCCTTGAAGTTGATGACTGGCTAAGAGACAATGAGAAAAAGTTGGATACAATTCAGTACAATGGCCGTGAAAAGTCTTATTTGCTTCTCACCAATTACAAGTGGTAGTAGCAACTTGGTGGATGAATTTTCAAAGAATACACCAGAGCAAGGACGAGATCATTTGGAAGAAGTTTTGTGATGGTTTTTTGTGATGTTTATATTCCATTTGGGTTGATGAAGGCTAAGCAACGTGAGTTTTGAGCTCTTTACCAAGGAAATATGAGGGTGACGAGTACCTACATCAATTCAACCACTTAGCAAGATATGCACCTAGAAATGTCAGCACTGAAGAAGACAAGATGGACAAGTCTTATGAAGGACTACAACAGTCACTACAACTTCACGTTGCCAGTTTCGAGTATCATGATATGCAGACTCTAGTGAACAAGGTATTGTTAAAGGAAGAAAAGAAAGAAAATCTTGAAGAAATCAGAAAGAGAGAGATGAGAGTTCAAGGTAGATAATCATCAAGAGTCCCACAGAGAAGGGTGGTACCTAGGTCATCTGTGCCAGCTTACAGGAATCAACATCCAACCCCATGCCTCAGTGGGACGGCCTTGTGTCCAGTACTTAGCTTCCATAGGTTTCGTCCTGACACGTCGCCCGCCTCGAAGGCTCAAAGAGGTGACCTAGTGTCTGCTACTTCACCTCCACAGGCTTTGCTCTGACGCGGTACTTGCCTCAAAGGATATGCCTTGGTGAGACGACACCATGTTTGCTACTTCACCTCTATAGGCTTAGCCCGATGGGCCGTTCGCCTTAAAGGCTATACCTTAGATAGGCATCTCCGCGTCCCCTACTTCACCTCCACAGGCTTCGCTCTGACGCACCGCCGGCCTCAAAGGCTATGCCTACGGGAGGCGGCCCCGTGTTCGCTACTTCGCCTCCACAGGCTTCGCTTTGGCGTACAGCTTGCCTTGAAGGCTATGCCTCGATGAGGCAGCCCCACGTCCGTTACTTCACCTCCCCCGGTTTCACTCTGTTGCACCACTTGCCTCGTAGGCCATGCCTTGGGATAGGGAGGGTAGTGCCGCACGCAACAAAAAAGATGCCATAACAACCAAAGCCTTGTCCTAGTAGCACTTTCATCGTGGCGGGATTTGAGCACCCGCGCATCAATTACTTTGGTCTTGCTTTGAGCATCTGGCATGTCCATCGTGTCCAGCTTGTTGTGCTTGGGCACGATAATTGCTGAGCTAGCAAAGCTATAATTGTTGTCAGAAATGGAACAATGAAAATCACACCACACAAAGGACCAGCGAGAAGTAGCAATTTGGCACCCGTCCTCACATGAAGCTCCCGCGTGGCATGAAGCCAAAGACTTGGCTAAATCTCGGGCGTCTGCATTCTCGTTGAGCTGAAATTTGGCTAAGTCTTTAGTGCCCTGCAAAAAGTGTCCTACTAAGTGCACGTCAGAAATATTTCCAATGTACAGCAGCGAGCATATTCGTCAACATGATAGAAGACCCCAGCACTCTTCTTTGCCTCTCGAGCGCCCTTCAAGGCACCCAAGAACAAGGGGTTAGCGTTGAGGAATCCAACCAACTCCATACGTGCCAATCTAACTCCATGCGCGTAGCACTTGGTGGCCACATACGTCACAAACTTGGCATCTTCGTGCTCGCCCTGGCACCACGCACCCTTGCACCCAGTGTCTGGCTACTTGGCGCCCACATGCCTGAGTGCCCAAGACTCAAGCGACCAGCGCCTTGCTGTTCATGCAATCTCCCTAGCACCTCGCACCTGGTGAGCCTTGACACTGTAGGCCCATGTGCCCGGGGCGCCCTGCGCTCGACGTCCCCAATGGCGCCCAGCGCCCGCCTGCCTAGCGCCCACACACCCGAGCGCCTAAGAGCATGTACAATGCAAGATGCTTATATATGAGTGTTTAAAGAGAGAGAATATAGCCACATCATCAAGCATTCATGCAAAAGTTATTTCCTCCAATGCAAGCATCTCTTCCATAGGTGCTTAGATGCTATATTATCTATTAATAGATATAGTTATACACATAAGCACCGGTGCTTATTTAAGCATCGATGCTTCAAAATAAGCACCTTACCAATCCTATGTGGCAAGAAAAATTAATTTTTTTATTACTAAGCATCTCTCTAAACGCCTGTATTGGACATGCTCTAAGACTCAGGTGACTGCGTCATGCACCCTGGCGTCCTCACGCCTAGCTGTCCTCACGCCCGCGCACCTGTGCACCCTCGCGCCCTCGCGCATGCATGCTCGTGCAACAGCGTGCCCTTGCACTAGCACGCATGTGCGCCCAACCGTGTCGTGAGCCCTGGCACCACGCGCCCCAGCACCTGGCTACCCGTCATAGAGGTGGGAATTGGGCCGTGCCGTGCCGGCACGGCCAGAGCCCACCGTGCTTCGGGCCGCTTCGTGCCGTGCCGGCTCGGCCCAGTCATCTCGTCGTGCCGTGCCGTGCCGGCCCACCTCGTCTTCGGCCAGGCCCAAGCACGGCCCAAAGCCCACCGTGCCGGCGTTCGTGCCGTGCCAGCCCAAGCCCAGCCCAAAGCAACTATACACGACGAAAGCGACGGCGACAATGGTAGCGATGGCCGCCATCTTCCTTTCTCTTGTACCCGCCTTATTAAAAATCTACTTAAAATTCGATACTATTGTCTCATGCCATTCTACCTCCGAACTTGGTCATCTAGTCCAATGGTATGCATATCTTGGTGCAAATTGGACTGTGGCGTACGTGGACATCTAGCTCATTGCCCGACAATCTAGCATAGAGCTGTCCAACTAGTAAAATAGAAAAGCTCAAGGAGAGTCATGAGTGCAGCGTACTATAATTAAGAAATCAATTTTAAATAGTTTCTGAAACATTTAGTAACTACTTGGAATACACACCAATAACAATATATCTCTGTTTATATAATGATTAATTGTAACATACGTGGGGTGGTTATCTCATTAATTGCTCGAATTAAAAAGGCAGTCGGTGAAGGAAGCTATGTTAGAATTAGAAGCATATGTAGTAGTAATTTGCTTACATAAAATAAAATCACAATGGGGTGAGCTATGTTGTCAAATTATAATATATGTTAGAATATGTTGATTTAATTGATCTTCTTCTCCAGCAGTCCAGCCCTATGATTTTACACAAAGAAGTAAGAAATTCGTGAGGATGCGACATTGGGTTCGGTGGTGGTGACCTAAGGAGGAGCAACGTTAAAAATACTCATTATTTTTGTATGATGATATTTCTTAAGAAAGAACAATAAAAGACACCTTATATCACAAAGTGCAAAAATGAAGAACAACAAAAGACACCTTATATCACAAGTGCAAAATGAACTCAGCCTAAATCACGGCATATCTCAGTCACTTTTTTCATTCATTATATTAAGATCCAATAATCCTCATCTTTCTCCTCATCTCATATATATATACATCACACATTCACATCTCCAAAACCTAACTCAATCTTCAAATTTGGCATTCTAAGGACTACTTTGTATAGATGTACATGTCACAGCGGATGTATATGATCTTTTCGTGATGAAATTAGAATTTACGAGGGCTAGAACAGAAAAAAATCAAAATAGATAAAAACCTATTCGTAGATTTCAGAAAACCTAACGGACTAAATCGCAAAATATCTAAAAACCCTAACCCTAAAATCCTACGCCGCCGCCCAACTCATTCCTTCCCCGATTTCCCCCCGATCTCCCTGTCGCCCCTCTCCTTCCCAGATCTCCCCCGCCGCCCCCCTCCTCCCCGCCGCCCCCACCTCCCCAGATCTCCCCCGCCGCCCCCTCGCCCGGTCGCCCCCTCCACGCCGCCCCCCTCCTCTCCAGATCTCCCCCACCGCCCCCTCCTCGCCTGGCCGCCCCCTCCACGCCGCCCCCCTCCTCTCCAGATCTCCCCCACCGCCCCTCCTCGCCCGGCCGCCCCTCCCAGCCGCCGCCACCCCCCTCCTCCCCCGCCGCCCCCTCCTTCCCCTCCTCCCCAGATCTCCCCTGCCACCCCCTCCTCGCCCGGACGCCCCCTCCTCCCCCTCCGCCTCCTTTCCCTCCCTCCCCTGGCCTCCCTTTCCTCCCCCGACGCCTCCCTCCTCCTCCGGCCGTCCCCTCCTCCCCCGGCGCCCCCTTTCCCCCCGGCCGCCCCCTCCTCCCCAGCCGTCCCCTCCCCCCCGGCCGCCTCCCCCCTCCTCCCCTGGCCTACAGTTGCTCCGAGCGACGGCGACCTCGACTACTCCGACGGCGACCTCGACTACTCCGACGGCGAGCCCACTAGCGGCGGATGCCGGGCGGCGACTGGGGCGGCGACGACGAGTTCGTCATCGATGGCTCGCTCTTTGAGCCGCCGTCGCTGGGTGTCTTTGCGCCGGAGCTGCTGCGGCCACACCGCTCCTCCTCCTGCGGCCATCGTCCACTCATCCGAGCCCCGGTGACCGGTACACCTCCTTCCCCTCTACTCCCTCTTTCTGCTCTGATGTGTGTGATGGGTTGTGGTTGTGGCCTTGTGGGGAATCTGGGAATGGGATGACCGTGAGAGATGTCGACGGGAGGGGGACTGGGGGAGGCGAGGTAGAGGCCGAGGCGGCCCGGCCGCTGCCGCTGGCGTGCCCGCCGTACCACCCGTGCCTGCCGTGCCGCTCGTGCTTACCGTGCTCCCCCGTGCCGTGCCGGCCCAAGCACGGCACGATCTGCCGTGCCGTGCCGCCCACCGTGCTGGTTTGCCAGGCCCGGTCCGGCCCATGGTTCGTGTCGGGCCGGCATGGCCCGCCACGTGTCGTGCCGTGCCAGGCCGGCCGTGCTTTGAGCTGACCCAAAAAAGCATGGCCCAAGTCCCAGCTCTAATTCGGCACCGCGTGCTCAAGACTCAGGCAACTAGCGCCCTGTCGTCTGTGCACTCACCCTGGCGCCTCGCGCCTTGACACCGCACACCCCTGTGCCTAGCGCGCCGCTACGCCCGATCCCCCCTATGACACCTAGCTGCTCAGCGCCCACACGCCTTGTCATCCTCACGCCTGGTCGCCGGCCCTTGCACTCACATGACCGTGCACCCACATGTGCGCCCTAGCGCTTGCATGCCTAGCCGCCCTTGCGCTCGTGCGCTTGCACACCCTCGTGCCAACCAACTTGGTCTTCGAAAGGCCACCAACACTAATCTATTTTTCAAATGCTCAGAAGTAGACAGCAATTCCACGTGCCATTGGCTCCTTGCCCATGCTCGACACCCTGTGCTTGCAAGCAAACCACTTCTCTGGTCTGGTACCTCCAACCATTTTGAACATGTCCAGGCTGCAATCCATGTATCTTGCAGGCAATTATAACCTGAATGGGACTATCCCTAGTAGCAACAAAGCTTCAGCCTACTCATGCTACAAATATTATCTCTCTCGGAGAACAAATTCACGGGTCAGATTCCAAGGAGACCAAGTCTAGCTCTATGCTTTCACCTTGAAATCAATGCCTCTTGCAACTCACTCTCTCTGCATCCCTCCCATGTGAGAACATGCCACGTCCAACCATCACAGCAGGAGGCATTTATGAACTATGTCACGGTACACTAACCGACCACCATTGGGAAAAGAAGCAGCAAAGAGCTATGCTATTATACCAAACCCCACCACTACAAACACTTGCTTGTCCGCTTCACTGCGCAGTCCATTTCCCAACACCAGTCTCAGAGCACACTTGTCCGCTTCCCCGAGTCCGAGGTGACGCACATGGTGCCGCCCCCGCCCCTTTGCATGCTGCCAAGCGCCCTGCGTACTCCACAACGCCGAACTCTCTGAGGAGCATGGGCATGGCATACCAAGTCGGCGCTGTTAGGTTAATTTTGTTATACATGTGTTTTGCTAGTCTTTTTTGTATCTATTGTTGTTACGATCAATATTAAAACTACGTCAAGTATTGTAACTCCAAATACTCTGTGATCGTAACACCGTGGTCGATAGTCGATGTCGTTATCGATAGTTAATGGTTGTGATCAATAGTCGATAGTCATGGTCGATAGTCGATGGTTGATAGTCGTAGTTGAGAGTCGATGGTCGGTAGTCGTTAATGCATACTCGGATGAGTACTGTGGGTGTTATACTCGGAGGAGTACTGTGGACGTCATACTCTGAAGAGTACTGTGGACGTCAAACTCGGAGGAGTACAGTGGACGCCATACTCGTAAGAGTACTGAAGTACCCGGAGGACTCGAAGCATGTGTACATGTGGTCGTAACACCCAATATCGTAGTGTCTGTGTGCGTGGTCGTAACGACCAGAGTAGTAGTCGTTGGCGTCGCGGTTGTAGCACCTGCGTGTCCATGGTCGAAGCTCAAGTGCAATAGTCGAAGTCAGGCCAAGGATGAAGCAATGGTCGTGGTCGTGCAGCAATCATTGTAGCAAGCGTCAACACAGGTGGTCGTGAATGACGCAGGCCATACCTTGGTCAATAAACTACCCGGTATGGGCAAGCAGTCGGACACTGTAGCAGTCTTGGACGATTGTGTGAAGTAGCATGGGTAGGCGGCGGTCACTGTACTAGTCGTGGGCGGTTGAGCGAAGTGGCGCAACTAGAGTCTTAGTGAGTGACCTGAATGGCCGGTTGTGTCTATATATACTTTGTAAGTCGTTGAGAGTTTTTGAGCCAGTGTATAATAGAGAAAACATAGAGGAAAAAGGTGCATCAGTTTGCATTGTATAATCATGCCTCACTTCGTGTGTTCAGTCCTGTTATCTACTCCACCTTGTCATTCTCACCTCCGACAAGCTATCTACGATCGTGTATTAGAGTCCATAACTAAAGCGTGCACCCAGCCTCTGCGACCTGCAGCGCCAACGCCTCGGCGCCCTATAGTATCTGCGTCACGCTCGTCAGCGCCCTGCAGCATTGGTGAACTGCTCGACCGCGTCCCGCGCGAGGTGCCCCACAGTGCCGACGCCTCCACGCACTACAGCTTGCGCGCGCATCGCGTCCTAGCGCCCCATGACCGGCTCCTGGCGCGGTGCTTGCTGGCGCCCCATGTGCAATGCCTCAGCGCCACACTCGCACGCCTCCTACTCGTCGGATGTCGCGTCGCTCGCACCCACACGAAGCACACCAGAAGCCCCGCCGCGCTAGCGGCGAGCCCAGCGCACGCACGACCGCACCGGCGGCTGGCCTCACCACGCTGTGTGAGCCTTCTTGCGGACGCTCTCACTGGTCGCCGCGCAATCCGCTGTCCGCGCGCAACCGCCGAGAGTCACCAGCGCCTGCAATCATGTGCAAAAGACTAAGAGCGCCGTCGCTTCCATCGGTTCGGTGGCAGGGACCCAGGGTTATGACCTTAGCATCACCGGTAGAAATTTTTGTACGGATAACCCATTTTTTATTCGAAAATACAGAAATATACCCGCGACAAAATTGTTTACACAAATAGGCTCGAGTCGCCAAACCATTGGGCGATTTACGCTTGTCGCCCCACCAAAACGCGACTTATAAAGAATCTGGTAACCGTTGGGCGATTAAATGCAATCGCCTCCCCGTTAAGCGATTCAATTGAATCGCCCACCCGTTCGGCGACATAAAGAAGAGTCGCCCAACGGGGGGGCGATTGCATGTGAATACAGCCCGACGGCCGAGCCCCTTTTCTTCCCCACGCCTGCTCGCCATTCACTCTCTCCACCGCGCGAGAAGACAGAGCAGAAGAGAGGAAGGAAGAGGAGGAGGAGAGGGGAAGAAGAGAAGGAGAGGGGGAGGAGAGGGAAGAAGAGAAGGAGAGGGAGAGGAGGAGAAGCCGCGGGATTTGCAGGTATTTTCCTAATTGTAGAAAATTTATTTTAGAAAATTTGTTTAGATAAATTTAGTTTAGAAAATCTAGTGTAGATATTTAGTTTACAAATTTAGTTTAGATATTTAGTTTAGAAAATTTAGTTTAGAAAATTAGCTTAGATATTTAGTTTAGATATTTAGTTTAGAAAATCTAGTTTAGAACATTAAATTTAGAAATGTATATGCAGTTTACAAATTTAGATGTACAAATTTAAATGTAGAAAAATATAGTTTTTTGTATAATATTTGTAATGCATTATTGTGGAAAATTTACTTTAGAAAATTTGTTTAGATAAATTTAGTTTAGAAAATGTAGTGTAGATATTTAGTTTACAAATTTAGTTTAGATATTTAGTTTAGAAAATTTAGTTTAGAAAATTAGCTTAAATATTTAGGTTAGAAAATCTAGTTTAGAACATGAAATTTAGAAATGTAGATGCAGTTTACAAATTTAGATGTACAAATTTAAATGTAGAAAAATATAGTTTTTTTGTATAATATTTGTAATGTATTATTGTGGAAAATTTACTTTAGAAATTTATTGTAGATCATTCATGTACAAATGTAGATGCAGTTTACAAAATTGAAATGAAGAAAATTTAAAGGTAGAAAATTGTTGTGTCGAAATTTTGTATACTATTTTTCATGTATTATTGTAGAAAATGTAGTGTACGAATTTACATTTAGATAATTTTACAGTTATGGCGGGTGACTGGCGGTACACGCTGTTGGACGAGCACTTGGACCGCGTGCACCGCGCTTCCCGTCGTGCGCCGCCACCGGGGAGCACGGACGAGTCGACTGAGCTAGGAGTGGTCCGGACACGCACACCTCGTGTGGCCTGGCGACTCGACCCCCGTTGGACTGCCAGGTTTGCACTACGCCAACGTTTTAGTATTACCATAAAAATATTTAATGCTGACCTTCACTTTATTTGCAGGCTGCGGGATGCCGGACTTCTCCCTCTTGCCCGGATGGTGCAGGCCACGGATGAGGACGGAGGTGCCTTGGCCGGGGAGGGGGACGAGGCGGGCGTGGAGCGATCACGACGCTTCCCGTTCGACCGTTCCCTGCTGACGGCTTTGGTGGACCGTTGGCGGCCCGAGACGCACACTTTCTATCTACCAGTCGGGGAGATGGCGTTGACCCTGCAGGACGTGTCCGTACTCCTTGGCCTTCCGGTCGCGGGAGACGCTGCCTTCCTACCGGAGGCTCCCGCCGAGTGGCGCGAGGACCTGCTCGGCAGATTCCAGGGGGTCCTTCCACCGGCCGATCAGCACCACATCTTTGACGAGAGGCAGAAGCATGGATCGACGCTGAGGTGGCTGGCACAGTACCGGGTACGTGGTGTTTCAAGTCGATCGCGTCTTCGAAACTCTTATTTGTGCAATTACATACTAATAAAAACTTGTTCGCATTCAGGTTGAGCGCATGGTTGCAGATGCTGACGATTACCAGGTCGCGCGCCACCTGGAGGCTTACTTGCTGTGGCTGTTTGGTTGGGTGCTCTTCACCACCAACCACGGTAACACCGTTGACGCGCACCTTATCGCTTATGCGAGGGCGATTGCGGACGGCGAGGCCGTCCAGATCAGCTGGGGATCGGCCGCACTTGCCACGACGTACCGCGGCCTGTGCGATGCGTGCACGAGGATTAAGGCGAACTCGATCCTCACGGGATGTCCCCTACTGCTGCAGTTGTGGTCGTTCGAGCGCTTCAGTCTCGGACGACCTGTACTAGACGACATGGGTCCCTACGGGGCCGAGATGTACCCGGGGGGAGACATCGACCGGCCGACGATGGGTTCTATTTGGTGTCGTCGACGAGTGAGTTTTATTTTATCGTAGTCAACTTATTAGCGATCGTCGTACTAAAATAATTTGCCTTTCTTGCAGGTACAGTTCGCGCACGTACAGGTCACGCGGGCGTACCACCCCTTCGTGGAGCAGTTGGACCGCCTCGCAGACTCCGACGTGCGCTGGGAGCCTTACGCAGCGGAGGCAGTGCAGGCCCGTGCTCCTGACGGGCTGTCTGCACTGTGCTGGCGTGACCAGGCTTTCTGGCTGACCCGCCGGAAGCTCGTGTACGGCATCTACGTGGAGGACTACGCACCGCAGCGAGTCATGCGGCAGTTTGGGCTGCGGCAGGCACTTCCTGTACCAGTCGGGCCGTCGATTCCGCCCCGCGTGCACGCGTGAGTGATCGCTTCTGATATTTTTGTACGTACTTACTATTGTGATCGCAAGTACTTACATTACGTAATGGTTCCATAAACAGGCACACCACGAAGGGCGTCAAGAAAGGCACGGACTGGTCCAGGAGGATGCAACCCTGGATTGCGCAGTGGGAGGGTGCGCTGGATGACCGCGTGGAGGAGGACCGGCCATACGACATAGCCGACTACGCGGAGTACCTCATCTGGTACCAGGGGCGGACTCGTACCAGGCTGGTACATGTCGTTGACCCACCTGCCCCACACGTTGCCGCACCGACAGACGCGTACCCTGCGCACTTCGCACGCGACGCTCACATCGCGGTACGTAACTTATAATTTCAAAAATTCTCAAATGGCAATATCGTTTCGATGATGGACCATTCTATGTCTTTTTGTCCAGGCTGACGTCGGTGCCGCGCTGTGGTCGGAGTCCTCCGCACTAGTGCAGAGGTGGGGCACAGGTGGGGAGTTGACCCGCGAGGAGGCCGTCAGCTTTGCGCGACGGATGGAGGCAGGGTGTAGACGTATCGTCAGCCTACTGTCCTGCACGAGGCTACCGGTGGTCTCCACACCTACGGCCAGTGCACCCCGACCACCAGTGCCACCCCGACCACCAGTGCCACCCCGACCAGCGTGGCACTAGTCCGGAGGTACTACGTGGACACGTCCACCTCCCCCGGAGCAGCCAGGGAGTTCTGCTTGGTCACGGCCTCCTACGTACATCCCCGGCTTCCACACGGATGATTTCATGGCGCCATGTACGGGTACGCATCGTCCAAGCTTGTTTTTATCCTAAGACGACATGCAACAAACTAACGATATTACTATTGCAGGTCCTTACCAGCAGCAGGGACGCTTCTCCCCGGGCCACATCGAGGTGGACCAGTTTTTTGCGGACTGGCCTGGGCCGTCCTCCGACGCAGCACCGGAGGTTATCTCCGGCAGTGGCCTCCCCGGTGCACCGGAGGCCACACAGCCGGAGGTGCAGGTGACTCCACCGGCGCAGCCGCGGGTGCGAAACCCACCTTATCGTTTTACTTTTTCGGACCCTCGTCACCCGCCGCCTCGTAATCCGTTGCACCGGAGGACGGCCAAGCGGGGCCGTATGGCAGGACGCGGGCGCGGTGATGGAGCACCTTAGGGTGGGGAGTGAGGGGTATATGTCATGCATGTAATGGATAAATACGCGGCATGTTACTGCGTTATATTATAAAGTTCATTTAAATTCAAACAATGCTATTATCTCTTCTTTTCGTATAGAAAATTATTTCTATATCAAGTAATGTGACAAATATTAAATACCAGTTCTTGTGTGACTTAATTACGAAATTACAAAATAATGTGACATATACCAGTATATGTGACTATACCACATTTTTTACGAGTTTCAAATTACAAAATTCACAAAACCCTTAACAGGATCCATGCAGTCGCCTAGAGGTAGATTGGCGAGTAGGCGTGGGGAAGAAAAGAGGGCTTGGCCGTATTCACATGCAGTCGCTTCCCCGTTGGGCGACTCTTCTTTATGTCGCCGAACGGGGGGCGATTCAATTGAATCGCTTAACGGGGAGGCGATTGCATTTAATCGCCCAACGGTTACCAGATTCTTTATAAGTCGCTTTTGGGTGGGGCGACCAGCGTAATTCGCCCAATGGTTTGGCGACTCGAGCCTATTTGTGTAAAAAAATTTGTCGCAGGTATATTTCTGTATTTTCAAATAAAAAATGGGTTATCCGTACAAAAATTTCTCACCGGTATGCTAGGCTAGAGCCCACAGTTTAGAAGGCCCGCAAGATCGCTCCCGCAGCACTTGGGTCCAATCCGGGTGTAAACAATGAAGAGACCCAAAATGTCATCGCTCGTTGCTGCCGTGCAGCACGTTCAACCTAATTTCAGCCGGCCGCGCCGCGCGGCCGTGTCGAACGCGGAACGCCAAAGCGCGCGGTCGTGCGGTGATGCAATGTCCAGCAGGTTGCCCACGAGTCGAGACCAGGGTTTTTAATACCCGTTTTTTTACCAGAGGGCCAATACAAGCAAAATTAGTGATAATAAAATTTTTTAGAGAATTTTGGATCGAAATTTTCAAATAAAATTTAAATTTCAAACTATTTTTCCCGAAATCACCAATGATTGGCCGATAATCGGTTAAAAATATCGGTTATAACATTTGAAAATAAATTTCGCAAATAATTTTTTTCTATATTTAATAAAATTTATATAAAATAAGTTTTTTTTGAAACGTTTGTAATTTTACCGGGAGCGAAATGGCTGACATTTCAACCGTGGTCGGGACTCGCGCGCAGCCTGCTCTTCGACTCCGAGGCCGCGCCATGCACAGCCAGCGTTGTTGCAGCGCCCGCACCCCACCCGACACGGCCGCGCGCTGTCGCGGTGCTCGATTCCATCATCACCCGTTTTCTCTCGACTCGATTGGACACGATACTATGATCCACGTAACATTACACGATGCTATTATCACCATTACAAGAGCCAAAATACATCTCTCGCTCCTTTCATCGATCCCTTCCACACAACAGTACATTACAAGAACTGTACAGCAGGCACACGAAGGCCAAAGAAATTAAATCGTAAACCAGACATGTAACGTACACGTACACGATGGCACGATGCGCCATCCACTTTTTTTCCACGAAGAGCTATAGATCGGTACCCCTCGCGTGTCTTACGTTCCATCACGCACCTTCCCAGCGCACTAGCTTCACCCGAATATGTAGCTGCTCTCCACGGCCTTGAACACCGTGGGCTCCTCCTCCATCACCTTCACCATCTCCGGCGCCGCATGCACGTACACCACCCAGTCTCCGTCCCCGCGTGCGCTCGGCATCGGCATGACGTACCCGGCGCCGGCGGGCCACGGGAAATGGTACGACGCGAACGCCGGCAGGCCCGTCCCGAAGTCGGCCTCACCAACCGGGAAACCCATCCCAGACGACACGATGCACGCCGCCGCCTCGGTGCCTCCGGTGCCGCCCAAGTACGCCCTCGCCGCGGCAGGTTTGGGCCGCAGCGCCTCGACCCAGTCGACGAGCCCCCTGAAGTGCTCGCCGGTCGCGGCCTCCAGTACCCATCGGTGCACGTCGTCCGCCACGTCGGCGAGCGTCATGCCACGTAGGTCGTCGGTTTCTATGACGCCGTATGGTATGGTCAGCACATTGCCGAAGTAGGCCTTCATGCAGCCGTCGGGGGACAGGCGAGTGCGCCCGTCCACGACCACGCCCATGCAGCACGAACGTTGTCTCGGGGAAGCGGCCCTGGAGCAGAGCTGCCACAGGTGGGCCGTGAACGCCTCCAACTTCGTGCGCCCTGGCCCGGCCGAGGCCTGCAGAGTGGCGATGTCTGCAGCAGCTATGCGGTAAATGCGGTTGATGGCAACTGTGGCAACGGACGGAGGTGGCGGTGCGGAGCTGAGAGGGGAGAACAGGCGGTCAATCAGGGCGTCAGTGGACGGCGTGCGCGGTGATGGGTCGCGCGGGGCGACTAGGGAGCGGCGGAAGGACGGGGCCGGAGGTGGGGAGCCACCACGGGCGGCTGAGGCCCACGCGACCAGGAACATGTTGAAGGAGTAGGCGTCGCAGACGCGGTGGTCGAAGGTGCAGCCAACGACGGCGCCGCCGCACTTGAACTTTGTCACCTGCGCAGGTGCATGTGCCATGCACGGAGTTAGAATGTCAGCTATGATTTATGAACATCACCTGGAGTCTTGAAAAATTGCATCCGCCTGATTGACATTAAAATCATTTTGAGTTATACGTATCAATTAGTTCACCTAAACTTTTAAGGTGTTAAAGAAATAAGAGTAATATATACTCATAGTTCAACAAGTTGCACGTCTAATTATCTAAGTCACATACATAGTATACGCACTATATCTAAGGTTCTGCCGCATCAAATTATCTGAGTCACATTAGGTTGGTGTGGCAATGATACCATAGTAAGTTTATGCCGAATTTACAAGTAACCACATCCATCTACTCTTTATATTCCAATATCTAGTTAAATCTTAACACCATCTGCGTCTGGCATTGAGCTTCCCTTTTCTATCATCACCAGGGGGATGATGTGTATGTACATGTAAGTTAGCATTTTATAAAAAAAAATGTATAAACTACTAACTTTTTGTGACACCCCGGCTCATGTGTGTGTGCATATGAATTTCTGGGTTAGTCACACCTTGCTAGCTAGTTTACCTTGAGAAGCACTTATATATAAGTCTAGGAGTTCCAATGGTAGCACCTCTGGTTAACCGTTTTGCGCGAAGCGATGACGAAAGCACAAGCGAGTTACTACATATGCGTGGTCTATCCAAAATGTGGTTAGATGACCCTAGGGCGTTACACTTTTGTTGAAGGATACAATTGTTTCTCCTATGTACACGCGCGGCTCGAGCAAATGCAATTTCGTTCGCACGTGAAGCATGTCCAGTACGTCACCTATATGTCATACGGTCCGTGCCAATTTTGAATGACGTAATTAGGCCACGTCCAACGCAGGGATTAATTGGGTGCTTAGGGTAAATTAACTATTGCTTAATTGGATGCTTAGGGTAAACTGACTGGTCACTTTGCCACGGTGACCAAGTTGCTCTGGAGTCGCAGCTTAGGAGGAGTCCAACGCTAGGAGCAAGTCGCAGGCGCATAAAAAATGCTCCGAGCTGGGTGGCGCTCTGGCAAAATAATCTTTCAGTCAAAAAAATATTGTTTATATTGGAGGTTATGGTTTTTGTATAACTGTTTTATGATGTAGCATTGTTTCTCTCTTTTCAAGTATTTATCTAAACATCTTTGCATTGGGCGTGACCTTAAAGCATCTATTAATAAGTATAGGCTGTTTTTTTTCACTTTCAGTCAGTTTATGCTTGTACGGACTACAGTAACTAGCTATTAAATAGTACGTTTTTTAAGACGAAGTCAACAAGAAAATTATAATAAAAAAATATACTGAGTTCAATTGTACCGGCCAAAATTCTATGTAATTATTTTTCTGTGTGTATTATCTCTTATGAACAGATAGAATTCAAATATTTAAAGCAAAAGCCACAAGGCAAAAAAAAAAAAAACCCTCCATAGTAACCGGTGCATGCATGCAGAATTGCACCGTCCAGCGCGCAGGGAAAACCGTGACATGGTCACAGAGTTCACGACAAGACAGAGCGCGGTGCCGGCTTCATAACATGATGTGGTAGTTCTACTGAATTCCTGATTCTAAGTGTCCTTCTGGTAGTTATATTTCGTGAAGCTGAAGGATATACCTGAACTGTCATCACGCCGGCTTTCTTCGCGGGCACCAGCTTCTCGACTCCCTCGTCCACCATGCCAATCCGTAGCTCCCGCAGCTCGGCTTCTCCCGCGCCCGCCTCCGCGAAGTCCACGCCGCGGCCGCTGCACAGCAGCTCCGGCTCGCCCTCGCCGTTGGCCACGACCTCCCCGGCGAGTGGGTAGTACGCCACAAGCACCTTGGCCAGCGCCTCCTTGAGCGCGGAAGCGGTGGGCGCCGGGTGGAGGTAGCAGAAGAAGACGCTGACCTCGAGCGGCGGCAGGAGGAGGTCCAGGTTGGACAGCGGCAGGCGGTGCTCCTGCAGCGGCAGCGCTGGCGCCACCGTCGTGTCCGACGTGATCGTCACCTCGTGGCCGCCGTGCACTTCGGTGATTTCCGTCACCATGTTAACTGTGTACATGATATGTGCGTCTATGACTACTGATCGACCACCGAGGGAGAGAGAGTGAGACTTATAATTAGGTATGCAGGTTTGAAGGGGAAACTGGATGGTGGCGGGGGTATTTAAAGGGGGAGGGTCAGGTAAGCGGAAGTAAGCTACTTAAGAGTACAATGTATTATATATGGGTTTTGTTAAACATTATCTGGATATTTTTTCCTAACTATCATCCAGATTTAAGACCATTATATTAGAGATCCAATGGCTATGAATTCTCCCCCCTCCCTTTGAATTCTACCCCCTCCCCCTTGAAAAAAATATCACCCCTTTAAAAATAAGGGTTCCTTGATCTCTAATCTAAAGGCCACAAATTTGGATGATAATTAGAAAGAAAACATCTGAGTGATGCCTATACACTCCCATTATTTATATAATTCTTAATTCATTGTTGTAGCATAGCTATAACAGTGAGTACAGGATATCCTTCTTCATGAGAGACATAGCACTAAAAGAGCTAGAAAGAGCTGATGAGTAAGAATGAGTGGATCTGCCCCTCATACCCCTCTTGGAGGCTTACCTCTTAATAATTACAAAGGTAAGGGTACATTGGTATATTTCATTATACATATGTTCCTATACTATCGGGCCTATTACATACTGGGCCAGTTGCAAGGCTCCGCCACGAGGGGTTAGGTCACCCCTACAACAGTACTCCCTCGACAGTAAGCGCGAAGGTCCCAATGGGTGAGCTGACATGACCAACAATCCCAGCCCCCATCCCCCGCTAGTAAGCACGGAGGTCCCGATACGCGAGCTGATGCAATTGGTCAGCACACAAACACATAGTCGTCAATCGGGCTACCCCTCCAAATCGGTGCTACGAGGAGGGTGACGCCCCATCGAGGTTGAGCTTTTGAGGCGGAGTCGTGGGTCAGGTTGCCCCTCCGAGGCAATGGCTACGAGAAGGGTGGCGAAGCCTCGCGATGTAGCTGAAAGTGCCCCGTCGAGGTCGAGCTTTCGAGGTGGAGTCGTGAGTTAGGCCACCCCTTCGAGGCGATTGCAACGAAGAGGGCGGTGAAGTCCCACGATGTAGCTGGAGGTGCCCCGTCGAGGTGGTGCTTTTGAAGCAGGCTCATCAGAGTCTCGCCCGCGAAGTGGTCAGACAAAGTCACGCCCATGAGGTGGTCGAATGAAGTCTCGACCGTAAGATGGTCAAGCAAAGCCTCTATGACCACCAGGTGGTCGAACAAGGTCACGACCGCGAGACAGTCAAACAAATTGTCAACGAGCATGAGGTAGTCGAACGATGTCATGACCGCAATACGGTCAAACAAAGCGTCAATGACCATGAGGTGGTCGGACAAAGCGTCTATGACCGCGAGGCGGTCGAACGAGGTCACGACCGCGAGGTGGTCAGACAAAATGTCAACGACCACGAGGTGGTCATACAAAATCACGACCACGAGATGGTCAAACAAAGCGTCTAGGACCGCGAGGTGGTCAGACGAGGTTACGATCGCGAGGCAGTCGAATGAGGTCATGACCGCGAAGCGGTCGGACAAAACGTCAATAACCACGAGGTGGTCGGGCATAGCGTATATGGCCACGAGGTGGTCGGATGAGGTCATGACCGCGAGGCGGTTGGACAAAACGTCAATAACCACGAGGTGGTCGGGCATAGCGTATATGGCCACGAGGTGGTCAGATGAGGTCATGACCGCGAGGCGGTCGGACAAAATATCAACGACCACGAGGTGTCAGGCACAACGTCTACGGCCACGAGGTGGTCAAAAGAGGTATCGACCACGAGTGGGTCGGATGAAGCGTCTACAACCACGAGGTGGTTAGGCGATGTCACGACCACGGGACGGTCAGATGAAGTCATGACTGCGAGATGGTTGAACGGGGTCTCAATCGCGAGAGGTCGGATGAGGTCTCGACCGCGAGACGTTCGAACGGAGTGACAACCATGAGGCGGTTGGACAAAGTCACGACCATGAGGTGGTTGGACAAAATGTCTATGACCACGAGGTGGTCAGACAAAGCGTCTATGACCATGAGGCGATCGGACAGAGTCTGTGACCGTGATGCGATGGGACGAGGTCGCAACCACAAGGCGGTTGGATAAAATGTCAATGACCACGAGGTGGTCGGACGACGTCATGACCACGAGATGGTTAGATGGAGTGACAACTGTGAGGCGGTCAGATGAAGTCTCAACCACGAGGTGGTCAAACAAAGCGTTTGTGACTGTGAAGCAGCCAGATGAAGGGTCTACGACCACAAGGTGGTCGGATGAAGTCACGACAACGAGGTGGTTGGACGAAACATCTAGACCACAGGGTGGTTAAACGAAGTTACAACCATAGGGTGGTTGGATAAGGTCATGACTGTGAGATGGTCGGTCGGACGGGGTGTTGACTGTGAGACGGTCGGACGGAGTAACGATCATGAGGCGGTCAGACGAAGTCTCGACTACGAGGCGGTCGGATGAAACGTCTATGACCATGAGGTGGTCAGACAAAGTCACGACTGCGGGGTAGTCAGACAAAGTCACGCCCACGAGATGGTCGGACGAAACATTTACAACCACGAGGTGGTCGCACAAAGCCACAATCGCGGGGCAGTCGGACGAAGTCACGACCATGAGGTGGTCAGATGAAACATCTACGACCACTGAGTGGTCAGATGAAGTGTCTACGACCACAAGATGGTTGGACGTTCCATGCTATTAGCATGCCACACTACCTGGTGAGGCACGTGAAGCGCGCGGGCTCACTGGTGTTGTCGCTAGTGCAGGGGACTCGGCGGTGCTCACACCTGGCGACTCCTTTATACTCTGTAGAGTTGCTCGGGATGACTAAACTCCTGGTGCTTTATACTCTTCAGAGTATGTCGTGAAGCGTGGCCACCGAGCAATTTTTTTATTATACTCCGTAGAGTTGTTCGAAATGGCAACGTTCTCGGCACTTTATACTCCGCAGAGTACAGAGGGGCGCGAGGCCACCATGCGATATGTATACTCTGTAGAGTTGCCCGGGACGGCTAAGTTCTCGGCGCTTTATACTTCGCAGAGTATGCCTGGATCTGAGGCCACCGTGCGATTTTTTATATTTTGTAGAGTTGCCTAGGACAGCTAAGCTCTCGACGCTGGACTTAGACGAGCCGAAAATAGTGGAGAGATGTGCTACGGTCATGAAGCAATCGTGGCAAGGCCTAGCACCAAATCATGTTTATGGAAAGGGCCTACGATCATGAAGTGGCCATGGTAAGGCTCACGACCATATCATGGATGAAGAAATGGTCTATGATCATGAAGTAGTTAGGGCAATGCCCACAACCTTATCATATTCATAGAAAGGCGTACGATCATACGGTGGTCATGACAAGGCAGACAAACATAGCATGTTCATATAAGGGGCCTACGACCTTGTGGAGGTCGTGGCAAGACTCACGACCATATCATGGCTGAAGAAAGGGTCTACAATTACGAAGTGATCAAGGTAAAGCCCACAAACCTATCATGTTCGTAGAAAGGCGTACAATCATGCGGCGGTCATGATAAGGCAGACGACCATAGCATGTTCATAAAAGGAGCCTATGACCTTTGTGGAGGTTGTGGCAACGCTCACAACCATATCATGGTCAAAAAACTGATGGAGGCCAGAGGGCGCGAAGGCTGGTGGAGGCCGTGCGAGGCTTGATAGAGGCCAGCGAAGGCCACTCAAAGTCTAGCGGAGCCAAGGTTGATGAAGTCGGAGGTGTGGAGCTGAGACCGACAGAGGGCGGAGGGTGCAAAGGCCATAGAAGGCCAGCAGAGGCCACACGAACTCCATCGAAGGTGAGGCTGATAAAGTCAGAGGCGCAGAGCCAAGACCAATGGAAGCTGGAGGGTTCGAAGACCGATAGAGGCCAGTGGAGGCCACACAAGGTCCAACGGAGTCCAGCGGAGCCAAGGCTGATGAAGTCTGAGGCGTGGAGCTGAGACCAATGGAGGCCGAAGGGTGCGAAGGCCAGCGGAGGCCAGATGAAGTCCATCAAAGCCGAGGCTGATGAAGTCGGAGGTGCAGAGCCAAGACCAATGGAAGCCGGAGGGTGAGAAGGCCGGCAGAGGCTAATGGAGGCCATGCGAGGTCCGACGGAGGCCACACAAAGTCCAGCGAAGCCGAGGCATATGAAGTTGGAAGCATAAAGCCAAAATCAATGAAACTTGAAGGGCGTGAAGGCTGGCAGAGGACAGCGGAGGCTATGCGAGGTTTGATGGAGGCCACGTCACATCCTACGGAGCTGAGGGTAATGAAGTCAGAGGCGCGGAGCCAAGACCCACGGAGGATAGAGGGTGCAAAGGTCGACAGAGGCCACACAACGTCTGATAGAGGCCATGCGAGGTCCAGCGGAGCCAAGGCTGATGAATTCAGAGGCGCAGAGCCGAGACTAATGGAGGCCGGGGACCCAAAGTTTAGCGAAGGCCACGTGAGGTCCGATAGAGGCAACGTCTACATTGGGTTCGGTGGAGGTTTGGTGAAGTCCACATAAGATCATGCGAAGTCTAGTGAAGGCGACGTCTGCGCGGGGTTCGACGGAGGTTCTGTGAAGTCCACCGAGGATCGTGCGAAGTTTGGTGGAGGCGGGTGCCAATGAGGACATGACCACGAGGGGTCAATCAAGGGCTAACAAAGTCACGACTCGAACGAGCATCGATGAAGTCACAACCACGAGGTGGTCAAATGAGCGTCAGCAAAGCTTCGACCCTAAGGGATCGGATGACGTCGCTGAAGGTGCGATAGATGTTGATGAAGTTGGCGGCGAGACGAAGGCTTTGGAGCGGGCACTCCGTTCCTACGCTTTGGACTGGTGTCAACGAAGTCTCAACTGTGTGAAGGTCATAGTTGTCGGTGAAGAGTTGACCACTGCGCTGTCGTAGTTGAAGCCTTAAATGTCTACGACTACTGAGTGGTTGGATAAAGTCTCTGACCACAAGGTGGTCGGACGGGCATCTACGACCACGAGGTGGTTAGATAGAGTTGCGGAGGCTCGACAAGCTATGTCTGATGACTGTACTTATGTATATGGAGATCTCGCGCGGAGGCCGATTGGTGTCTGACGATGAGAAACGCCGCTCTAGCTCTGTAGCTCAGAGCCAGTCTACATCATGCACGCAGGTCGACTCCCTGGTGTTCGGCGACAAGAAACGCTGCTCCACCTTTGCAGCTCAGAGCCAGTCTACATCACGCATGGAGGCCGACTCTTTGGTGTCCGGTGACGAGAAACGTCGCTCCACCTCTGCAGGTGCGATGGGATAGCCACCGAAAGTAGCCCCGGATACGGCAGCATCTGGGGTGTTCGTGGTGCGAGCACTCTAGTGGTAGCCTTCTCTAGCGCCTTTCCTTGCACAGCTTCTTGCGTGAACCCCATGGACGACGCCAACTGTTGTAGCATAGCTACAGTAGTGGGTACAAGGTACCCTTCTCCATAGGAGACATAGCACTAAGATAGCTAGAGAGAGCGAGAAAGAATGAGTAGATCGCCCCCCTCATACCCTTCTTGGGGGGCTTATATACATGAATGAGATAAGATGGGAATTTCCTATCCTACCCCTTAATAAGTACAAAAGGTGATGGTACATTAATACTTTCCTTTATACATATGTCCCTATACTATTGGCCCTATTACATATTGGACTAGTTACAAGTCTCCGCTATGGGGGTTAGGCCACCCCTCCAACATTTATCATTTTAGTATTTTAGTTAATTGTGTATGTGATATGTGCATATATGACTACTGATCGCCAACCAAGGGGGAGAGAGATTTATAAGGGCATGTATAATGGTATACATAATTGCTATCTGTAATACACTCCATATTATCTATAGATGGCACTAAAGATATCTCTTATAATATATTTTTTATGACACAATGTGTCTTGTTTACGTGTTATAGACAACTATTGCATGAGAGATGGTTCAATTCTCTATGCTCCATCTCTATTTTCTCCCCATCATCTTATAACTTATGTGGTAAGGTTTACATGTAACTGACTTAGATACCATTATATATGACCTAATTAGGTACAGGGTTGAACGGGAAACTGGTTGGTGGCGGGGGTATTTGAAGGGAGAGGGTTAGGTAAACGGAAGTAAACTACTTAAGAGTACAACGTACTATATATATACTTCTTAATTTATCATTTTAGTTCGTTATCGAAAAAATCATTTTAGTCAATTGTGCGCACTTCACTAATAGACTTTTTTTCTTGCTTGCAGGGTCAATTTGTTGTTAAACTACTTAGAGTACAACGTACTATATATATAATTCGTACTTAATTTATTATTTTAGTTCCTTATAGGAAAAATCATTTTAGTTAATTGTATGCACTTCACTAATCGGCCCTTTTTTCCTTGCATGCAGGGTCAATTTGCTGTTATTTATATGTCTTGTTCGGTTGGTGTTTCCCTTTTGTTTTAGATCAGAAATCAACGCTTGTCTGCTCCTAAAAAAAGAAGACGAAAACGATATGATATTTGGAGTCTTTTGGTTGGGGAAAGGACCAGTCACACGTACATGTGCTGTTAGGCAGATATTACATCTTTTAGGATGGTTTGTTTCTTTCTGCGATTGCTGAGTTTTTATCATATATATAGCGTCTTTTTAACATGTATTTATAGAAATAATCATATATAAACAGTATTGATAAAACAGCACTTCTATCGTTCGGTATCCGATAGCACCCAACAGTCGATACATGGCGCCTGCCATCTAGCCAACAGACGGCAGGTACTTGCTGCTCGGCCACAAAACGGCAGGTGATTAAGTTGGCTAATTAGCCAGCTTAATTACCTATATAAATTCATAATTTTACGTTATAATTTTTTGAATTTTTAAATATAGCAAATGAGCTCAAAAAATTACAATATTTTTGGTGGAGCTTTTTGAGGCACGTGGTACGTTGTGTAATTTTTTAGGCCATTTGCTATCTCTAAAAATTATTGAAATGACCCATAATTAATCAGGCGATTAAGCAGTTATACGCCGCTCCAAGAATTTATAGAGGTAATAAATGATTGTGAAAAATTACAAAATTTTTAATGGAGCTTCCTAATGTAGTGTGTTACATTGTATATTTTTTACATAATTTTGCGCACTACTTTGCTATCTTTAAAAATTCTTGAAGTGGTGCATAACTACTAAATCACCTGGTTAATTTTGCGTCGTTTTAAGAATTTTTAGCGGTAGAAAATAGACTCAAAAAATTGCAAAAAAACACAACATACCACTATGCCTCGAGAAGCTCCGCCAAAAAATTCGTAATTTTTTGAGCTCATTTTCTATATTTACAAATTCAAAAAATTGTAACATAAAATACGAATTTTGGTAGGTAATTAAGCCGGCTAATTTGCTAGCTTAATCACATGCTATTTTGTGGTTAGATGGCAGGCAACCTATCGTCTGCTAGCTGGGCGGCAGGTGCCTGTCGTCTGGTTGGACGGCAGGCGCCACGTGTCGATTGTTGGGCGCTGGAAGCGCTATTTTTGTCAATCCCACTCGCATACGGCTATTTCTACAAATACACGTTGAAAAGATGCTATATATCACAAAAACTCGCGATTGCTCCCTTGTAACTCCCCTTTTTCTGTCCTCAAATTTGTTTCAGGTTTGTTTTGAAATATTAATTGGAGTGTAAGAGAGCATTATTGATGTTGGCTTAGGGCATGTATAATAATACATGTCAGCTATCTATAAGTCTATGTCATATAAGATTTTGGATGATGTGTAAGAGAGATAAGGAGGAGAGATAAAAAATATTATCTATTATTTAACAGACGATCTTATATATAGCTTTCTACTTTATATATTATTGTATAGAGAATTCATTAATTATATGAGGCCACTAAATATAAATATATAAACAATTCATTGTATAAACTATCTTTAATTCTATCTATAGATGATATAGATATATATTAATTATAGACAACTATTGTCTATACTATTGTATATATCCTTAGATGGTGTTGTTGCATGGTGAACGTGGGATTAGTATCCCATGCCTTTACGATTGTTACGGCACAATGCCGTTATCCAATCCTAGGCGTTTATTTCCAACGAACGGTGTGGATTCGGATCCATTTGCTTTGTGTCTCTCGGGATTAGAAACAGAAGGAACCAGACAAGCGAGCTCATGGAGGATTTCGCCGAACTGAGTCTAAAAATATCGTTCTACCCATTGTTTTAAAATTTAGCCTCTAAATGCGCGGAAGATCTACAAACAAATCTATTTTAAAAAACAGACATTCAGAGACCAAATTTTTTTTTAAAAAAAATTACGTGCTCAATTCGACATCCCCAGGCACCGGTCGGCTGCTCTCCTTTTACGTGACCAGAGGTAACGGTACCTTGTCGGTCTGTGGGTGTGACTTTAATTTGTGTTGAGACTTGAGAGTGCTTGATGTTTTTGACTTCTTGTAATAACTGAATGGGCAGCGAAATACTCCCCCTTTTTGTTCCCATAAGACGTGTTTTTTCAGAGTCAAACTTTTGTATATTTCAAAGTATGTATGGTTAGTGACACAAAATGGCTTTGTTATATTCGTATTTGAAAGTGCGTTCATATGCATGGATTTGTAGTTACCAACAATATATAGTAAAAGAAAGGGGGACAAAAAAATAAAATCCCTCCGAAAGTCAATGGCTTTTCCACTTAGTCCCTTATCTCATTTTGGTTTATTAACACCCTTGCAAGTCATCCTCAAGCAGCAGCTAGCGAGCATCATAGCAAGATGTTGGGAGTGGCGCCATGAGATGCTTGCATGGACCCTCATCTTACGTAATTATGCTACATTCATGAGCAAATAAGAAAATGGCGCGGGCTGGGGTGCGGGGTGTACACAATAATAAAATGATTTACCTATAGAGGTGTTTATAAACCAAAATGAGATATAGGGATAAGTGAAAAAAACAGTGACTTTTACAAGGGGTTTTAGATTTTTCCTAAAAGAAATTAACATTTTAAGTCCAATTTTAGACACTATGCTATTCTAACTACACCTTACATGTTGCATCTCTCTTCTGTCCGTTCTAAGGGAGTCCCCCTTGGATAACTTTTACTAGCCTCATAGGCGCGGCGCCGCGCCAGCCACCGTGTGTACCGAAGTGAAAGAGGCGATAATTCGTGAGGAGTTTTTTTTAAAATTTTTTTAAAAAAATCGAGGGCACGTGTGTATTTTCAAAAAAGTCGAAGGTCTTTTTCGTAAAAAATCGAGGGCCTGTACGTAATAAACGAGGCCCCGTACGTAATTTAGAAACCGCGGGGCGCTATCCTGCAAAGTGGAGGGGCTTGAAAAAAATTGGTAGGGACCTTTTCCCGAGAACCAAGGACCTTTACGTAATTTCGGAAAAACGTGGGGACTTTTTCGCAAAAGGACTCGCCCGACCGTACCGAGATTCCCCCGCCACGCGCCGGCGCGAGCGCACGCAGGGGCGACGTGGCGGGGCTCTCCACACGGCGTTTCCCTCGGTCATAATGGACGGAGTATTTTCAATAAACAGTGGGCTACAAGAAGGGTGGTGGGCAGGTGATACCATGCATGAGGAGGCGATGAATCAAGTTAGGTTTTGGGGTGATAGTCAACAACGACAGCATGTGAAGAGGATGGGGTGATAGTCAACAACGACAACATGTGAAGAGGATGGTGGAGGCGGTGGGATTGTAATGGTGATGGTTAGGATTGATGAGGAAGGAGGAGAAGATAGAGTGGGGCGTATATTAGAGAGAGGTGATGAGATCCGCTAGATCATGATAGGTGAGCTTAAAATTTGAGTGTGCCTAGAGAAGAAAAAAAACGGAGCGGAGCTAGCTAGCTAGCCTAACACCTTCAGACCAAGGAAAATCCTACAGCCGAAAACCGGCGGCTATCAATGTTGTTGGTGGCCCCATAAAAATTCAAACTGGGTAATAGATTTTAGATTTATCTAATTATTATTAATGTATAAAGAAACTGGCAGCACATATATGGCTTAGATTTATTCCCGTAACCTTATAGATAACTTTTAGTTTCAATATAGTACAGTAGAAGCATCTCCTACTATTTTACTGGAAAACTGGTACATTGCCCGTGCGTTGCAATGGAATCCAAAAAAAAGATGATTTATAAATATAAGGATTCTAAACCATACAATAAATATCAATATCAGCAAAACAATCATGTGCATTTTCACTCACTGCATTTTCTCAGTACTACCTCTTAACAAAATTTCAGAATATTCTCTACAACGCAAATGAATAGTGCCTTAATTCCCAAGTCCCAACAATCCAGGGATAAAATAGGACGGACCAACCACCAACTCCTTCTTTTATAATAGTAAAGAAAAAAGAGCAAACTCTACCTCTAGAAGAGGCACATCATGGATTCGAGTCTTGGTTGTGCCAATTTTGAACTTTTTATCTTTACATCTAAAAAAAATCTAATTTCAATTCAATAATTTCGTCTAAACATTTGGTATCGGCTGGTTACTAATTCTATCGCTATATACCGATAAAATTTGTATACCCACAGCATTTTCCCTATTTCAGAGCATGACGTCGTTTTAGTAGTAGGGATGGCAGCGGGCCGGGATACGCTTCGGATGACGTCGTTTTACCACGTTGACGTTTGGTTAATTGGTCACCTGTCACAACCACAATAAGGTAACCATCATTATCAATTGTTTCTCTTCCGATGACAATTCAGAACTCACATCTTTTCGGCTGCGGTTTATGACTTTTGGTTGAAATTTTTGAATTTTGGCTGTTTACGGTACATATTACAGAGAGACAAATGCTCACTTGCAATTTTGGCTGGTACAGATATTGGGCTTTTAACGTGTAGATCGCTTAACTTGTATACCCCATCTTGATAAAATACTCCGTTTGAAAGTTAGGTACTGTAGCAAAAACCAAAAGCCGAAAGCCATCCGGCTTCTCTCCTGCCGAACAGGCCTAGCATACTTCGTAGAACTCTAGATCAGTGTATGCATGCTACATGTGGACATGTGTATCAATGTATTAGTCTGGTTAGAACATAAGAATTCATATGATTTTTCAAGGAAATTAGGTAAAGGCTTGTTCTTTTTTGCTGCGGCTTGTAACTTTTGAGCTGTTTGTACGAGAGATTACAGAGTAACAGAAACTCACGTGTGGTTTTTTCCGATATAAATGAAATCAGTAAAGTATGTATACTACAATTAACTAGTAGATTCTATCTTCAAAAAATACTCTATTTAAAAGCTATTACTGTAGAAAAACCTAAAATCAGCTTTTAGAAGCTGAAAAGAACAGGGACGAACGGGAAATCTGGAAAGCCGGTATATTTAACAAGCAACATCAATCATCTAGTTAAGGAGTGGTCAAGATCGATGGTCAGAGTTGTGCGAGCACACATACATACTTCAGCATGTAAATATATGAAGCTCGAGCATTAGAAAATTAGATTAAAATACCAATGGAGAAAAGGGCAATTACATTTGGTTAAATGGGCAACATTGACTAGCTATAGTATAGTACTACTTCGCAATGTCACTAGAGCGAAATATGTGAAAAAAAAATTATACTTAACTAAGGCCATTTCAATATGATGCAATACTTAGTCCCTACTCACAACTGAAAGCTGCCAACGCCAACTTTTCCGTGCGTGGTAGTTCAGGCTTGATCATGCATGCAATTCATGGATCGATCGATCTATCACTAGCCTAGCTAGGTGAGAAAGAAGGCAAAGAGGTGGTGATCGCGATGCAACAATGCAATGTGCCTAGATCGCTAGCTGCTTGATTAATTTGTCTCGCCAGAAAGTAAGTTCAAATTAAGTGTATGCATGCCTCGTAGACATGAAACATGTACTTCATGCCAAAATTAATAATAAACACAACAGAATATGCGCAATTGTTAGGTAGCCTCCTCTTACTTATCGTCGCCTACGTGCATGAATAATTATATATCTGAGATGCTCTAGTAGGTGCCCTTCCGTTAAACAAACCACAAATTTATCGCGTACATACGTGCATGCAAGCTTGTTGTTGGGAGGTTGAGTATATATATGCAATGTCCATATGGTTTTGTCTGACCAGTGTATATATGTTGGTTTGGTCTAGTCAACACTTCCATTTGAGGCCGGCACGTATCAACTAGCAATCTCAACCACACCGGTGAATATGGTGATCGGTTCGGCTGAAAGCCTCATGGCTTATGGCTGAAAACGCTGTAGCTGGCTGAAAAAAGCACTGTAGCTGACAGAGGCTTATTTACCATAATTAAATTTAAAAAATTTAAAAATAGAAAAAACATATTAGCCCATCACGTATAATGTAAACAAATACGAGGAAAAAAAGAACCGGTAAAAAAACTCAAAAAAAGTTAAGTTGTGACTTATAATATTTATATATAGAGCATTTAACACATATCAACCATCCAAAAAATACCTCTACATAGTTAAAAACATCTTTACACAACAAAAAACTTTAGATGAATTAAAGTGTCTCAAAAAATGTAAACAAGGTAAATTTTGCATGTGGTTCTGAATTGTCTTTACAATACAAAATTTTAGAATGATTTTTAAAATGTCTCTAAAAATGGTCTCTAAATTATATATTTTTAACTTTAGAGACAAGTTAAAAAGAATCTCTAGAAAAGCGTCTCACCGTGAGGTTTTTCTTGTAGTGGATTGATTCGAGAGAAATAAAAAAATTTCATCGACCGGGATTGATCAGCGTAGTTGTGGGCATCGTCTCAATCCTAGCATGCATGTATATGGGCTTATTCTTTTCAGCTTCTAAAAGCTGTTTTTTGGCTTTTTCACAGTAACAAGCTTTTAAACATAGTATCTTTTTAAGATAGAGTCTACTAGTTAATTGTAGTACATATTGTACCGACTTCATTTATATCGGCAAAAACCATACGTGAGTTTCTATTACTCTATAATCTCTCACACGAATAACTCAAAAGTCATAAGTTTCAACTGCTCACTGACTTTGAAACTAAGCATGCTCACCAACTTTGTAATTCTTGTTATTAATTATATCGCTAGGGCGACAGGCTGTGTAGATTAGGAATGTTGTACTCACTGCCGTCCTGCAACTTTCAAGAGATGGAATGTCAGATCTGTGGATCACTATATGCCAACCAAATCTGTCCCAAGTACTGCTATGACTACTGTACCTGGGTTTCTTCACTTTCCATGTAGTTGCATTGACTACCAAGGTTAAGAGGAGCAATTAATTAGAAGTTTACAACATAGACAGTGTGTTTTTGTTTGATAAGGATTTGTGGTGTCTTGAGTTTACGACGTCAGCGGCAATATAACGCGCACTCACATTGAGCGGACACATATGAATTAAAATGGTGCGGAGAAATTAATGTAGCTAGGAGTATTATTCTACGAGAATAATCACGTTCATTATCTCTAGGTTTTGTTTTTGAGGAACCGCGCTTATATATTAGCGACGGCGCCTTTGCTCATGCATATGCATGCTTCCATTCAAATCAATAGTAAGGCCTTGATCAACTCGGCTTTGGCTTCTGGCTTATTTTTTACTATTCATAAGTTTCGTCTTTTTCTGAACTTTTGGCTTTTTGTTGAGCTTTTTTGCCGGTTCTTTTTTTTCCGTATTTGTTTGTATTATACGTAATGGGCTAACATATTTTTTTATTTTTAATTTTTTTAAATTTAATTATGCTAAATAAGTCTCTGTCAGCTACAGTGCTTTTTTCAGCCAGCTACAGTGTTTTCAGCCATAAGCCACGAGCTTTTCAGCCGAACCGATCACCACCTAACTAGTGGTCATCGAGGCCAATTTGTGAGTGGGGAACATCCACTACGTTTAGGATTGGATGTACATAGCATAGAGGAGGAAGCGTCTCAGTCTCACGGTCACGTCCTTGATCGTCGACAGACAACACAAAGCACGCACGCAGACACTATCGCAAATAGACGTTAGGTGCACCAACACCCTAGTCCCTAGCTGGTCCATCCAACGGCTTAAGGAATACCCCAGTGTTGGTCACTCGTAGAGTCGTAGCACACCATTGGTCCACTCTTGGTCTTATCCCCGGCGCTTCTGGAGAAAACCGGGTTTCGTCAGCAACCGACCACAATGACAAGATGTGTAGTACTGTATGCATGCATGCATGCTACATAAGTACATATGGACCTGGGCACGAGCTTCACTAGCTAGTTTTGTTAGAGCTAATGATTAATTAAGGTCGCATTACCTTAAAAACTTCGAGAGAAAACAAACCCTGCACGGATGAGGTACCAAGCACGAACCATGGGCCTGTTTAGACTTGGGTCCAATCCGTGTGTAAACAAGCAAGAGGTCCCAAAGGCCCAAGATTTCGTCGCTCGTTGCTGCCGGTCCGGCACGTTCCAGTACTAGGGGTGGATATCGAGTCAACTCCTCGTCTTATCGAGCTTTTTCTAAAAATGACATATTTTGATTTAAAATAATTTTACATATAATTTAAAAGTATTTTTAGAAACGAGCTAACGAGCCGAGCCGAGCCGAGCTTAAACAAAATTCAAATTCATTTGAAATCAACTCATTTTAATGTTTAGCCAATTAACAAGTATAATTGAAGCAATTTTGAACCAAACCAACGAGCCCCACTAACAAGTTTTTTTTTCCACCCCTACGTTCCACCGAATTCCAGCCGGCCGCGCCGTGCCGAGCACGGAGCGCCCGCCAGAGCACGCGGTCGTGCGGTGACGCGGTGCCCGGTTGGCTGCCGACGAGTCGTGAGCCGTGACTGGCGCGCGCGCGCTCTACTCCACTCTAGCTGCGCGCTCTCCGAGCCACAGGCAGGCAGCGTTGCAGCGGCATGCGCCCGTACACCACCCGCGTGTTGCCGCGGCGCAGCGTCGCGCGCTTTCGCTTTGCTTCTCGTCAGGGTAAATTTCGTGTACCCGTGTGGGTATGGTTTTTTTGTACGACCGATGATTTTTTATATTCTTTTAAGATGATAGTGCACGGTGAAAATGTTAATATAGATGATGCATACGATTTTAAATTTGAGAAGATATTTTAAAAAACACTCTATTTATTTCAGCTTTCAAAGAAACGGAAATCAGAAAATAAAATAAAACAAAAGGAACAGGGACTGTCTGGTGCGCTAGCATTTGCTAGGAATAAATACTCTGCAACAGAGTAGCAAACTTAAAACAGCACACGGTAAGTTTTAATATTCTGATTGGGCATATCCGTTTTCTCCCATCTGATGCAAACCTAGGGGTAAAAATGGATCTGTATTTAGTCGGATTATCCGGCTACCAAATCCGGATACTTAATATCTGAATTCGAATAGAAAATAGATTCGAATTTGGATGTTGAACAGACGATGTCCCGCATGTCGGATGTGAATCCGTTATGACCTAATGCCGATATGGAGCTGGATATCAGAATAAGATCCGGATTCGGAGTCGAAGATCCAGATTCGGAGTCAGATATCCGGATCCGGCAGATATAAAGCAGCAGGTGGCTAATGTGTATCTTTTGCATTTAACCTCTAAATTAGACATATTATATATGCATTTTGATCGTCTCGATGAGTCTGTCGTCATGGTGGACTCTAATTTGGTATTTCATATTTTTTTATTTTAGTACATCCCCCAATAAAGCTTTTTGTATACTCTTTTTAGCTAAATTTGATATATTTATAACCAATTTATTTGTAATATATATATAATTAGTTAGAATTAGTAATAAAATAACACCAATGATCAATGGTTACGTGATAACCTAGAGAAAAAGAGGTACAAATATTTCCTATAAAACTGATATCAATTTTCTAAATTTCATTGTGCCATATGATAGAAGTTGTCCTCAGGAGTTGTATTATACAAATATGTGAGATGGATGGTTCATTTGTTGCTGTCAATATTTAATGCACAATTATATGTTAGAGTTAGCTATTTATCAATTAAAAATATTAAAATAATTCGGTGTCATATTTTAAATAAGAAAGGCCATAAATAATTATTGGAATCCGAAAAATAGTCGAATCTAATCTAATTTTAAGTATAATCCGATCTAAATTTGTATCTAATATTTGTTTAGTCCATATTTGTATCTAACGTTTATCTGATTTGTATTCGAATCTAAAAAAAATAAGATGTAAATATGATTTGAACACTATTGATCCGTCTGCACCTAGCATTACACGACGTTATATCACCATTACAACAGCCCCATTTACACCTTTCGATCGTTCCCTTGTACACAACGGTACATTACAAGTGCTATACAGTAGGTACACGAACGCAAAAGCAAATCATAAACCAGACATCTAACGTACACACGATGGCACGATGCGCCATCCACCTTTTTCCACGTACGTAGAGAGATCGAGTATCTTGATATCTTCCCAGCGCACTTCACCCGGAAATGTCGATGCTCTCCACGGCCTTGGACACCGTGGGCTCCTCCTCCATTACCTTCACCACCTAGTCGCCGTCCCCGCGCGCGCTCGGCATCGGCATGTGTACCTGGCGCCGCCGGGCCACTGGAAGTGGTACGACGCGAACGCCGGCTGGCACCACCCGAAGGCGACCTCGCAAACCGGGAACCTCATCCCCGACGTTATGACGCATGCCGTTGCGTCCTCACCGTCGCTGCCCCCCAAGTAAGCTCTCGCCACCGTGGGCTCCGGTCGCAGTACCTCGACCCAGCCGACGAGCTCCCGGAAGTGCTCGCCTGAAAGTCCCCAAATTTTGAGCCCTTTTTGAAAATTTTTGGAAATTCAATTGAATTTGGTTCCTTACCCAATTTGGCAAGAAAGTGAGAAAAACCGTTTTCTTTTTTCTCCCCTCCCGCCTTCGCCTATGGCTGGCGCCGCCTGCGCACACCGCCTTCGCCGCGCCTCCAGAAGAGCCAGCGCAAGCCGTCGTCGTTCTCTGCACGTGCAGCCGGGACAGCCACCTCCCCGCTGGAGCCTGCGCCTGGATGCCGGTCCCGCACGTCAGTGAGCCGCCCCTGTTTTTCCCCTCTCGCGCAGAGCACCGGAGACAGCGCTTGTCCTCGCCGATTCCACCGCATGCATTAGAGCTGTTTCCCTCCCTCTGCGGTCAAGGAAGCACTCAAGAACTGCAAGCTCACATCACCACCTGGCCCTCCCTCGCTCGGCCTCACTCCAGCGCAGCCCCCTTCTCCTCCCTTACCGAAGAAGGCACGGCCGAACCGCCTCGCAGCTGCGCCACCTGTACACGCAATATAAGCGGCTTTCGCCACTGTAGATCACCCCCAAACTGACCCCTGCTCCTCCCCAACCCACCGATTGAACTCTCGCAGCCCCAGTCGCCGGAAATCGCCGCCCCTGCGCCGGTGAGCCCTAACACGCAATCCGGCGATATACTCAATTAAAATCCAATTGCTTCCTCTGGCATGTGTACATCTACTCCCTGAGTCCAATGGAAAGCTCGCCTGAGCAAGGGCGATCACCGGGTGGCCGGGCGACGAAGACCGCCGTCGACTGAAGAAGGCTCACCGTGGCCAGCCCACTGGAGACTCTCCCGAGCTGTGCCACGACTTCCCCGGAGTTCTTTAGACTTCGTAGATGGTTGAACAGCAGCCAATCGGGTCGCAAAGCCGCCGGAACTCCCCAACGTCGCCGCGCACACCATCATCTTCCCAGCTGCCCGCGACCTCCTCTGTTCACCCTGCTCCCTTCCAAAGCCCTCAAATGGAACCTGCACCAGTAGACGTCTCTTTTGGCTAAGGCCATTTCCCGGGATCGCCACCACCCTCGCCCCTCTGACGCGGACGGCCGCCCCTGTTTTGCCGCCAAGACCGAGAGAAGGAGAGGAAGACGATGAAGCTCGGCCGTCGATCCAGCTTCATCCGAGCGTCGGCCTCCCCTTTAAATCCTGGCCGTTCTCTTCGCACCTTCGCTCCATCCGACTGCCCGGACGCGTCGACCCACCCTCATCCGCACCGTTGACGCCGCCCACGCGTCGCCCATCAGCGGAAGTGCGCTCGCCGCACTGGCTTCGCCCCGCTCACGCGCCTGGGCTCCGGCCTGCTCGGCCGAAGGCAGAGCTGGGCCAACGGGCCGGCCGAGCCCGCGCGGGAAACCGGCCGCCGCCGCGTTGCGCGCGCAGGCCGGGCCGCACTGTTCATCGGGCCGAGCCCATTACTGTTCATAGTGATTAAAAACTCGGAAAAATCCCCAAAAATAGTAGAAAAATCTAGAAACTTCCCAAAAATACAAGAATACACCATCTTGACCAGAAAAATACCCTAAGTTCAAATTTGGCCTCTGTTTTGCCAAATTCAAATGTGCTAAATTTGAATTTCCCTCTTTTGCTAACTCCAAATATCCCAAATACAGATTTCATCGATTTAAAAGTACCTTTTCTAGAAAAATGGCCATCCTCACACTTCTGAAGTAGTTGGTTGAGATTTTATGCTAATTGGCTCTTTTTGAATTGATTACTTTGATTTGGACACATTTTGAGTTGGAACTTATGTTATGATTTTATGTGTTTACGCTAGCATCCGACGTAGAAATGGCAATGGGTACCCGATACCCGAATACCCGACGGGTTTTACCCGATAAAGAGACGGGTATGAAAATTTTTATGTACCCATGGGTACGTTATTGGGCGAAATCCTCTACCCGCTGGGTAGACGGGTGCGGGTGTGGGTATATACTACCCATACCCGCCTACCCGCGGGTAATGAATACCCGCATTAGACAACTAGACATCTCACTCAAATGTTAATTTTATTATCTACTTGTTGATTGTTTATTTGTTTGTCATATGTTGATATGGTCATGTCAAGTATGTTTATGTGATGTACTAATTTTGATCATTAAACGCTTTTGTGCTTGGTATGTATGATTAATGAATGTCTAAATTGATGATATTCTTATGTGTTGAACTGGGTATGCTTGCAGGTACGGGTTACCCGTCGGGTAGTAATACCCACGCGGGTACGGGTATGGGTAAATTTTCCTACCCGCGTGCGGATACGGGTAACCCGACGGGTAAATTTACACCTAACGGGTACGGGTATAGAATGGCAATACCCGATGGGTATTTACCCGTTGCCATCTCTAATCCGACGTAGTCGAAGTCCTAGTTCCGGAGCCGGAGCCGACTGCTCAGATCTACGACGTAGTAGAGATTTCAGACCAGCAAGGCAAGTCACATGTTTTTGAACATATTGAATTCCCATAATGTTTACAATACTTAATTACTATATGTTGCATTATGGATAATTGTGAAATGTATGTGCTTAAATAAAATGTTTAGAATGGCATGCTATTTAGATAATCCTACCACTGATAAAAAGCCCTGTTTAACTTGATGGCCACATTCACCTTGACAACCGTAGTAAGAAATAACATATGATATAAAGATAACCATGATCGTCTCATATAACAATTTTATACTACTAAGGTGTTGGCCGCAGGCCGGTAGGATTTGCAAACTGATACTAAGGTAAAGGGGTGCTGTGGGAAATCACGTGGTGATCTACGCCCACGACTTTACCTTAGGGAATTGAGACTGGGAAGAGTGTGCTGTGGGAAATCACGCGGTGATCTACGCCCACAACCTTACCCGAGTGAGAGGCTGGTATCGATGGGTGGTGGTAGTGCCAGTGGGCACAGAGGGAGACGTAGTTGGATGCCTCAGGTGAAAAATGTAAGAACGAGAACCTTGTGCCAAGTAAAAGACATAGTCAACGCTCAGACCACAGGAGTTGACTTGTCAACACTGGTCTAGTAGCTGCTCCATTCAATTGAAACTCTACAGGCTGAGATGACAGGTAGACGGGGAGTTAGGTATGCTGCGGGTACCTAACAACGGTAGTATTCACTCACAAGCGGCTAAAGAAGTGTATGTGCGTAGGGGTGAAAACGGGCCGGGTATTTTCCGCCCGCCCGCCCGCCCGTATTAAAGCGGGTCAAATTCGGGTCGTAAATTCGGGTACCCGGAAACTTATACGGGTATCGGATCCGAATACGGGTATTTTTTGGCGGATACGGTATCGGGTTTGGGAGGTCGGTATCCGACGGATACGGATTATCCGGTATAAAATTCGGATATTACCCGCTTAATATTCGGGTATTACCCGGATTACTGCACCAAGAAAAGACTGGGTTCAGTGGGCGTATGGGAAATAGGATCGCTGCACCAAGGTTGCTGAAGCTTACTCCACTGGATTCATTTTTGGCTGGGACTGACAACAAACTCCATGGCGGGCAGTTCTCATGGGTAAATTTCAAATTCCTATCTGGGCACATAATAATGAGTCTTCCTATTGCTAGTCCAGTTAAGACTTAAGCCTAACAGAATGCAAGTGTTCAGCATTCACAATGGCAGTTAGTAGCTTGCTATAGTTATAATGGAATCTGACCACATCATTCTCACAAGAGGGAACTTTGTATCGATTAAATACCAGTTTATGGGTTCTATCATGTATGGTAACTATGATACTAGATAGCATGTCGATCTCAAAGTGGTAATGTCATGACTTTTTCGGAAAAACTGATAACTTTGATAATCTAGTTATGCCTAACAAAATGCTGTTTAAAATGTGCAAGATTAGCAATTCATGTAGACTAGTAATCAGTTAATGCACCATGCACTAGTAAAATGTGCAAGATCAGCAATTCATGTAAATTGTTGCATTATGGATGTATGGAATGGTTGCATTGCTATTGTCTATGTGGTATAAAATGGTTGTTGCATCGACTTGATATCCGAATAAATATTCGTAACTGATAGTGTCCGTATCCGTCTTCGTACGTATTTGTTCCATATTTGTGTCCGACATTATCCGTGTTTGTATTCGTATTCGATACTATCCGTATCCGACCCGAATCCGATTAGAAAATGTGGGTTAGGATATGGGAAAGATGAGATCCGACCGTATCCGACCCGATTTCACCCCTATATGTGCGCAATTGTAGCCGTGACTAAGTGATGCTATCGGGTAGAATCTATATAACGAACGGAGCAGTGAAACGACCTGGCTTTCTTAACTCTGTCGCGGGAGTTAAGGGATCGTGTGGGTAAAGTTGAGCAACTCTGCAGAGTGTAACCAATGGTATTCGAATACGCCGTGCTTCCGGTTAGTGAAGCTGTGTTAATTGGGTGATTCCAATAACGAGGCATAAGTAGGATTGGAGATGATTTAATGTGATAACTGGTGAACTGATTCTGTTAATCAAAACCCCTGATCTTAAGGAGCAAACATCTTCAAGTCTTACTTGCTTACAAATAAAACTGCACCCAACCACTGTAATACAACCAATATACTCCCACCCTTGGAATACCATGCATATAGTAAACCAGGGTTTACCCCTGTGACTTGCTGGGTACAGTGGTACTCATGACTTGCTAAACACAATTAACAGAAGGCCAATACTGGCAAGGTGACGCTGTCGAAGAAGACGCTCCTGAAGAACCAATCTACTTTGAGGAAGATTGGGCTTAGGATTTAGCCGCGCTCAGACCGTTGATCCTTTTGTGTGTATATGGTGGTGTATGGGCTTGCGCGCCCGCTGTGTACATTAACAACAATATAATAATGTAATAAAGTTGGTACGTTTATGTAAGCTGGTACTGTTGTGATGATCACATGTAACCCTAGAATGTCATAACTGTACATTCCGTACGGTTACGATATTCCGTACCGTCTCCAGAAATAGGAGCGTTACATCGTCGGTCATGGCCTCTACCACCCACTGGTGCACGTTGTCCGCCACGTCGGCGAGGGCCATGTTGCGCAGGTTGGCGGAGCCTATGATGCCGTACGGTATGCTCAGCACGTTGCCGAAGTAGGCCTTCATGGCGCCGTCCGGGAACAGGCGAGTGCGCCCGTCCACGACTACGCCCATGCAGAACGAACGTTCACACGGGGATGACGCCCTGGCATGGAGCTGCCACAGGTGGGCCGTGTCAAGCTTCGTGCGCCCGGGCCCAGCTGAGCTCTGCAGTGCGGTAACGTCTGCAGCGGACACGCGGTAAATGCGATTGAAAGCGGCGGCTGCCGTGGTCTCTCCTTACTCTCAAAGTTTCTAAGAGATTAACAACTAATCTAAAGATTAACTTTATAAAGTATCCAAATATCTCATACCTAAAAAAATCTAGAGAAGTTATCTACAACAATAAGCATATACCACATCCCTCCTACAGACTGGACTCTAGAAGTGCTAGGATATCTAAGTGCAAGAGTTATCTAGGTGCATCGGTCATCATCATGGTAAGAGATGGATGAAAGGTAGTAGCTATCTTACTATATTTACAGGGTGAGCAAATTAGGTACTTGCAACTCTTAAACCTAGGCAACCATCTAATAAGATCCATGCTACCGACTTTAGTCAAATGATCGAACCCTATATGACCAAACCCAGTGGTGGAGCTAGGATTTGATTACGCCCCGGGCTCAACAATTGAATGATCTAGGCTATCTGGGCTGGACCATAAAAATATCACCTAGGCTAGACTGAATTTACCCGGGCCATACACTAGATATTTTTTCACATCTCGGGCTGAAGCCTACCCTGCTTAGGGTGTGACTCCGCCCTTGACCAAACCTACGATGTCATATTACTAGATCAACAAAGTCAGAAACCACAAGATACCTAGGACTAGACTTGGGAGATACAATGAAATTAGCACTAAAGACCTTCTCCAACATAGAGATCACAAATACAAACTCACCAGAGGAATCTAGAACTCTACACTCATCTCTATTGGACCTCATCTCTAAACCCTCACCTATAAGTTGAGAAATAGATAGCAAATTATACCTTAGCTTACTCACCAAAACGATGTTCTTGAACATGAACTTATTGTTGACGCGTATAGAGCCCTTAGCCATCGCGGTCCCGGTAGAAGCATCCCCAAATGTGATCAACTCGTCATTGGATGCACGAGTGAGGGAGGAGAGCCAATGAGAATCTCCAGTCATGTGTCAAGAACACCCAGAGTCAACAAATCGCACGTCTTCCTTCCTTGCTTGACGGACCTATAGGGTTGAAATAAAAGAAATTGGTGCCTTAGTGCTAGGGTTATAAAATAAAGACTTAGGTATCTAGTACTTAGTCATACGACGAGTAGGAATAACAGTAAAAGCAGAAATAGAATGATTAGTATAAAAATTATGAGAATGTACACACTACTACAAACAGTATTATCACAGACGATTCAAAACCATAATCACAAACGGTTTCTGAACCGTTTGCGTTTATTTGTCAGTAATAATAACTGGTTATCACAGACGGCTCCCACACCGTCTGTGATAACATACAATACAGACGGTTTTTCAGAAAAAACGTCTGTGATACTCGACTATCACAGACGGTTTTTTGTATTAACAGTTTGTGATATGAACGATATCACAGACGGTTTTTGTTATTAACTGTCTGTGATATGATTCATATCACAGACGGTTCCGTGTTTAAAACCATTTGGGATATATACACAGACGGTTTGGTGTTATTCGTTTGTGTTTAAAAATGTTTACAAATAAAACTGCATCCACCTAAAATGTTAAAACCCATATATCCCCATCCCTTGGAAATCCTAGCATGTAGTTATATAGCATTTTTCTATATGACTTGTTGAGTACGGTTGGTTGTACTCAATCCTATTTCATTTTCCACTAACACAGAGATCAGAAAAAGAAAGAATGTTATAAGTTTTTGTGTTAGGGTTACGACTGCACTCAAGCATTTATGTGGAAATTTTCTTTGGATTTTTTGAGTGTAAGTAAATTTTAGACTTAGACGTCTTTAAAACTGTTAAAGTTGACCGTTATTCAAACTAACTTTGAAATGCTCATGAGTAGGCTATGATATTTTTTTTAATTGTAACTGAATTTCTAAACTATCATGAAAGGTAGCCACCTTTCTATTCCAAAAACGGAGCGTTACAATGCGTTCCTCGCAACCGTTCACTCGCTCGTGGTGTCTCTGTGCTGTGGGCCAGCTGTGCATCTGTGCGAAGGCAACGTCTTAACGCACAAAACGGGCCCCGTCTGCGCCCTGCACGCCGTGGTGCGCCCACAGGTACTACAGATTTGGCATCTTATTAACCAAAAGGAGGCCTCCCAAATCCCAATCATTTGAGATTTGGACCTACCAAATTTTGTGTGTTTTCCTCTTTGATTACCGACACCAACGGCTTCTAATTGTGCCACATGCCTTCTGTTGTTAAGGGTGCAGTTTTATGATGTAACCTTTAGACGATATACATTCACAAATAAAACACCCCCAACTACAAATAAAGCCCCCAACTAAGGGCTTGTTTGGAACAGTGGAGTTTCCCGATTCCTGCCGAAATGATCATTTGGAACGCTTAAATTTTGTAGGAAACGGTTTAATTCCCTGCAGATCTGTAAAAAATTCCTACATTTCAACACACCAAGCAGCTAATAGATAGCATAAAATATCATAAAAGCTGCTTAGCATTTAACAGCTATAGATAGCATAAAATATCATTGTATAAGCTATTATCTATAACTAATATGTTTTTATGCAATAATTAAAAGATTATGGGTTTATATACAAACAACTTAAGAGATAACCTCCTGTAGGAATTGTCATTAGTGTTGTTTAAAGATGATATAGAGGGCTGCTATAGAAAACATTTGTTTATACCATTGCATATGCAATAATTACACATCGATAAGTTGTTAACTATTTCCTCCATCCAAATTTATAAAACGTATTTTCTATTAGTATATAGACCAAGAAGATATTAAAAATAACTAGACTACCTATAATTATTATCTATAAGTATTATATTTAATATATGCATGTAGAGAATATATAATAAAGTTCGATATTTATTATGTATGTAGAGAAAATATATCATTAATTTTATATTAAAATATATAATATATCTTATATTTATAGATAAGATTATTAAAATAATATGCACTGTAAATTTAGATGGAGGGAGTATTTTCTAATAGGTAGGGTTAACGTTAACCCCATAATTAACACCCTTTTCTTCTCATGCCAAGGGAGAGAAAGTGAGGCGACTCCACTCTTTTCTTCTCTCTCTCCTCCCGGGGCTCTCTTCTCTTCTTCCTTCGGGTCATCGCCTTCGTCTCCCCACTCGTACAGTCGTACTCCATCCCCATCCTCCTCCTACCGCCGCCGCCTCCATACACTGCCGCCAGCTCCGCGCTCCCGCTCCCTCCCGATCGACCCCCGAATCGACCGAAACGGTGATCTTTACGAGGTGGGATTTCGTGGGGGTGCCTTTTGGTTTAATTCAGTTCCTGGAGGTGTTTTGAGGTGGGGATTTGGTCGAGCTGGGTTATTTTGGAGGTTTTGGTGTTTTTTGTGGGGTTTGGTTCAGTTTTTGGAGGCCCCTGTGCGAGGGAACTTGAGATTTTGCGAGGAGCTCTTGATTATTTTGTGCGAGGAAGCTCGTGCTTTCCTGATGGGTTTGGTGGAATTGGTTGGGGATTCGGGGATGTTGATGAAGCTTTGCCAAATTATTGTGCTTCTGAGCATTATGGGAGGAAAAGCTCCCATTCCGAGTAAGGGTTCGTCGTCAGCTTCCGTCGTTTGAATCGTTTCTTGAATTTTTAATATCGCTATTAGGTGTTTTATTAGCGAAAGTTCTTATCTTTTTAGCTTCATCGTAGTTGCTTGGAGCAGTCTAGTTGTTTCCTACTACTGATGGATTCTTCCTGCCCAGATTATCGGCTTCATTGGAATCCGTGTTACAGACCGAGCAGGGACGAGAGTTGGAGGGGCAGGAAAGGTTGAAGGCTTGATTGTTGGAGAATGGTGGAAGCCCCCAAGTTCGCCGGCATGATTGGCGGTGTTGGCGGCCATGACAATGGTGGGAATTTTTGCGACATGGTATACTACCGGAAGCTTGGTGAGGGCTCAAACATGTCAATCGATAGCCTTAACAGCCTGCAGACCAGCACACATGGTGGCTCCATTGCAATGTCTGTGGACAACAGCAGTGTTGGGTCGAGTGACTCCCATACTAGGATGCTCGACCACCCAGGCCTCAGGGGACCTGTGTTGGCCAATTACTCAGTCGGGCACAGTATTTTCCGTCCCGGTCGGGTGTCACATGCCTTGAGTGATGATGCACTGGCACAGGCGCTGATGGACCCAAGGTACCCAACTGAGACACTCAAGGATTACGAGGAGTGGGCAATTGATTTAGGTAAGCTCCACTTGGGAATGCCCTTTGCACAGGGTGCCTTTGGGAAGCTCTACAAGGGTACCTACAACGGGGAGGATGTCGCCATTAAGCTTTTGGAGAGGCCGGAGGCTGATCCAGAGAGGGCTGGGCTAATGGAGCAGCAATTTGTGCAAGAAGTTATGATGCTTGCAACCTTGAGGCACTCTAACATAGTTAAATTTATTGGAGCATGCAGAAAGCCAATGGTTTGGTGCATTGTGACGGAGTATGCAAAGGGTGGATCAGTTAGGCAGTTTCTTATGAAGAGGCAGAACAGGTCAGTTCCACTAAAGCTGGCTGTGAAGCAAGCATTGGATGTTGCAAGGGGCATGGCCTATGTCCATGGTCTTGGGTTCATTCACAGGGATCTTAAGTCAGACAACCTCTTGATTTCTGGTGATAAATCTATTAAGATAGCAGACTTTGGAGTTGCTCGGATTGAAGTAAAGACCGAGGGAATGACACCTGAAACAGGAACCTATCGTTGGATGGCCCCGTAAGTTGAACGGACCAACTAGATGAATGCTATTTACTATGCTAGTTCTAACTACTCTCAATACTTTATTCCAATTAATAGAATTTTGTTTAATTATCGAACATCAGCATTAATCAAGAGTATGAAAATATCAATCAAGCAATTCCATATTTGCATGCTGGTCATTTATTATTTTTTGGGGTTTGCAGTATTGATATATAGTATAGTGTGTTGGTATCCTATGATAGTTGTGTACCATGTGATAATTCATTATGACATGCAATGTTGTTGTTATCCACCAAGCACAATAATCTGTTGGGTCTTTATTGATATATAGCACTTTCTGAACTTCAGTGTTACCTTTTTTCTTCCAAAGTTCCTTTGCATGGTTTTTGCACGGCCTGCAGTATAGTGAATACTCAGGTTGTGCAAATACATGTGCTGATTTGTATGTGCATTTGTCATATGATGCTGTCCAGGATTTTTCATTTATGTTTCATATTTTTTTGTTGCTTCTTTTACTAATTGAGGTTGAGGCTGTGTTTGCATAGCAGGAATGCAAGTTAATGCTTTGTGTTTGGACATTTGTAAGCTTTGATCGCAGAAGAGATGTAGGTTTATGGTAGAGCAGAAACTGATTAGCAAAACCATGTGGGTTTATGGTAGTGCAAAAACATCATACATGCTTTCCTTAAGCCGGATACAGGTTTTGCCATATGGTGGCTTATATGGATTGCCTCACTTTGGGAAATGACATTCACTGTAAGGGGTTGCAATCTCCTTCTCTTTTTGTTCTAAAAAAAGTCTCCTTCTCTTCTTCACCTAGCTTTAGAAACTTCTTGTTAGTCTTTCAATATGTTTTTTAGTCCTTGCCAGTGCTTACTAGTTACTAGTGCATCTTGTTAGCCGTGTGGTTGCTGCTAGATACAGATTAGCCTTACAGAATACAATCAGTGCATGCATAGCTCTTTGATTATTCCTCTTTCTTCTGCAAAGATAATCATGGGGTCTTGAGAATTAGCACTAAAAGAGTAGGTTGTAGGGTCTTCAGAATCCAAGCCTCGGACCAGTTGTTATTCATTTAGGTTTTAAGTTACGTAACTTCGAGTAGAACATCAGTTACCACTTTAAGTCATTTTTAACATAGAGGATTTCAAACCCTGCTATTATAAGACCAATGGTTGCTGGTTGCGGTGTTCTGGTACTTTTTCTTCTTTTGATTCAATTATTTCAAAATTATAATCCATCTTTATGGAGCATTGAAATAATTAGAATTACAACTCACATGATCATCTTGTTGGCCAAATTAAAGCTATTTCATGGGCATGGCAGGATGATTTAGAACAACTTGATTTACACTATCTACTCCGGAGTCCGGATTTGGTTTGTTTTCTTGTGCAGGGGATAGTCGACTTCGTTTTTCTACAGATGCCTAACACTTATGCTGGCTAGATTGTTCTGACTCTTTAAGATCGTTATTTAATTGAATTGCTCTAGTTTGTTTTATTATATAGGTAATATTTAATGATGTAAGCATGTAAATCGTAAGTTACAGATATTATTTTATATAGAAGGAAGACTGATGGCTGATTTATGCAGTTTTAACCGCAGCATGTGTATCTCCAAGTTGAATCGTGTTTGGTCGTGAGTCTGTCCATACCACCCACACATGTTTTTGAGTTTTTTCCCGTTGGTGACTAGTAGTACATTCATCATTCATATAGTGACCACAGAAAATTTTAGTCAAACAATAACCTTCTTTGCTTTTTGTAGCTGAAAATAGAACATGGAAAAAAGAGTAAATGTAATTCCGTGTTCATTTAATAAGTAAAATTCTTCCTCTTCTCCAGTAAGAGATCACAGTTAACAAAAGTGGCACACGACGTACATGCCTTTTCAGTACAAATGGTATTGAATAGAATTAAGGGTCTTTGTATGAAATAGGACATTTAATATGCCTTGTTCTGCAAGCTGCATTGTATATCCATGCTTCATTGGAACATGTGGCTGCGTAGAGAGACAGCCAGAGTGGCAGAGTAGTATCTGCAATACTGATTCTGAGCCATCCCAAGCGCTTGCGTAGCCATGGCCTATTCTTGTGCGCACGCACACTCTGGGCATGAAACATCTTGATCCACTTGCTCTTGCCACTGTTTGAACAGATTTGGGGTATCGCATCAGTGGAGCCACAGTAGGATGCGGCTTCTATGGAAGTAGATATTAGTGAGTCACATTTTCTGCTATTGGAATGCATCTTTTGAGAGGTATGATGAAATGCGTATAGCCATGAAATCACGAGTAGTGGAGTCGTCGTGGTTTCAAAGCATATGGCGATTCTAGGACCTAGGTCACAGTTAAGGTTGGATGTATGGTTTGATTGATATACCATACATGCCCATCATTGGTTTGTATAACCTAACGTTGGAATTTACGGCTGTATGCCTGTATGCTAGTTTCTAGGCTGCACTTGCTAATTTGCATGAAATAACTAGATGATGTGCCCCAAAACCCTAAAACAGTACCAATCTGCAATTCCAGGTCAGATGCTACGGTTTGTGTTCACACATGTAAAATTTTAGTCTAGTGGCACATGAGATGCATGCTACTAGTAAACACTGTGCTTCGTATTAACCTAGAAAACAACAAAACAGCGGAAAAGCCAAAACTTGCCAGTATTCACCCTTTTTTAGAACCAAGGTTTAGTTTATTACTAACTATTGCCTTTTCTGGTATTTACTTTTATGGTAGTCAAATGATGCTCTTCACAGGCTATAGGCCAAGTAGTCTCTTTCGGTTATATTTTTGTACCATTTGAAAATTTAAAGCATTCACATATATACGCCTTTTTAACTTGATTCCCGATGTGTTGACTCTCATATTTTTGATTCCTGATGTGTTGACTCTCTTTTTTCCTTGCAGAGAGATGATTCAGCACAGGCCGTATGACCAAAAAGTAGATATCTACAGCTTTGGCATTGTCCTGTGGGAGCTGATAACTGGCATGCTCCCTTTCGCTAACATGACAGCAGTGCAAGCCGCATTTGCTGTGGTGAACAAGGGTGTCCGTCCAGCCATACCCCAGGACTGCCTTCCCGCCCTCAGTGAGATCATGACCAGGTGCTGGGATCCGAACCCTGATGTTCGTCCTCCATTCACTGAAGTCGTCAGGATGCTGGAGCATGCTGAGATGGAGATCCTGAGCACTGTCCGCAAGGCCCGATTTCGGTGTTGCATCTCCCAACCGATGACTACAGATTGAATCAGACAGGAGAGCTGAGAAGAACTTGATGGAAGCATAATTGAGTGTATTTATCGTATATTAGACTTTGCTGCTGAAGTAGAAAGCCCCACCTGAGTGTATGACTGTGTGTATATACTCAGGTGTTAGCCGGTTCTATCTTTCAAATCTCTCTTAAGAGTATACCTAGTTTGCGTTATCAGGCTGTTGGGATGTGTTAGGGTTAGCTCTTTGTCCTTTTGCCGAAACATCGTGCAGGGCTCATTTTGTTGTAACCGCCGTATGTTCCTGCTGCGCTGTTCATGTGTTATAACCCACCTGCTGGAACATGCACGAACTTTGTTGCTTCAGAGTATATAGTATGTATAATTTCCTATCATGGCTTTGATCCAGTGGCAGAGTTCTGAATGCTGATAAGTGATAATTGCAAATGTTCAGTAATTTTGCATTGCCCTTTTCTTAGGTTCAGGTGTTCGTGCCACTGAAAGGAAATACAACCGAACAATGTTCACTCAGCTTGTCATATTCCCTTTCCAGGGCCGGCTCAACGTTTTCAAGGGCCCTAGGGTGAATTCGGCTCTATGGGCCCTTTATTATCAACTGAGCATTCTTACCTTAGCATGCGTCAACTTCCACTTCGAACATCGATTCATAGGATTTGCTACCTCGAAACCCCATCTACCACATTTTCTTAGCAGCGTGATGTATATACACAATTCTCAACCTTCTCATATGAAGAGATCATCGAAATATCACCACATGAAACAAACTGCATAAACGAATTGACAACATAACATATCTGAGATAAACACACCAGAAAAACTAGTTGTAATAAAAATCACCAGGAAACTGAACACAACTCATGCACACAACTCGGACAAAACACAGGGAGGACACTCATGGTACTACAATAGTAAAACGGCAAGCCCATGAGCCAAAATGAGAAACCGTTTCCTTTTACATAGAAGGTGCATTCAATTTACTACTACAGATTTGATAAAGAAACTAGTGTAACTGCTCTGAACAAATAAGCTACAGTGATCACATTTAACAGAAATCTGGATAGAGCCCCCTGCCCTGCAAGATTATGATAATATGCGGAATTACTACACCACACGCATTACTCTTCCTCCATCTTGTCTGGAAATTAATGTATCTATTCATCATCATTTTTTCCTGAAATTACTGGCTCCACTAAAATGCGGCTCATCAATTCACCGGCACGAGAATTTAGCAGTCTCACAGAACAATTAGCATTTCTCCAATCAATTGCATAACTTTGTGATTAAATGATATGTATGTGTATGCAAATAGCAAACGTACACCGGTGATTTTGACGAGCTGGCTGTCGGCGGCGACACGGAGGCTGCAGGCCTGGAGCCCGTCTACGAACAGCCACAGCGTGCGTCCGGACGCCGCAGCCGCGGCATTCCACAGGAGGAACGCGGGGGCCCTCTCTGGCCCGGGGCCCTAGGCCGGCGCCCCTCCGGCCTACCCCCAGAGCCGGCCCTGTCCCTTTCCTGGCCTCCTGACTAGTTTACAATAACGCAATTGAAATGACTATGCATATAAGTGGGAGTATGTACTCCTAGGAGTATAGAATCATTTTTCAAGAATTTTTTTTTGTATTTTTAGGAGTACATACTTTCATTTCTAATATACTATTTAAACGACTATTTTATATCTCTTTATCACTTTCAGTATATTTAAATACTAATTCTAAAATATTTTAATGTGATTTGGTTAAAAAAATTACCGGAGCCCTTTGACTCGTCCTATCGAAAAACCTGTGCGTGCTATATCGAGGGGAAAATTTATGTTTTTGCCACCCTTATGAGGTGAGGGGCAACAGATTTGCCACCCTGACCCGTTGTCAGTGACTCAGGCGGTCCTACATGTAAGTGACAGAGTTAATTGGCCAATCTTAAGAGTGGCAAAAACATGAATCTCCCGGCTGTTGCACGTAGGAAGGAACTAGGAACGAATTCTGTTAAGAAATTTCGTGTCAGCGCCGCTACCGATTAAGAGGCAGGCATCTTGGGGTTGACATAGAACCTCATATATATGATACATGATTGTCAAAGTAAATAAATAAATAAATAATAATATTAAAAATCATAAAAGAAAATAAAAATTAATAAAGAATCAATAAAAGCTGAAATAAATATTTAAAATATGAGACCGGTCTATTTCTAATCAAAAGAGAAATAAATAAAATGTCATAAATAGTGGCAAACCACGATGCTGAAAACTCGAGTGCTCCCATCCATGCATGATGTTGTCACTCCACTAGCCTTTTACCTGAGAATGAAATGAGCAAGTGCGGGATTTGAAAATCTCAGCAAGTACCCAACAACGGTCACAACACAGCGATTAAATGACAAGTAATGCAAGCAAGAAATTGACACAGGTTAATTGTAATGAAACCGGATTATTGGAAACACTGATAAATGTCAGAGATAGAGGTGACAGGAACAATGAAATTAAAGATAATTGTTATTTAGTAAGTTGTGACAATGACACCGGCGATCACTTCCTACATACCCAGTTATACGAGAATAGTCAGGCACATTAGTGTCCTCAACTATAAACCGTCGACGAGGTGTAATATTCTGAGTAACGAAAGTGTACGCCTCCCATACGTTACCAGGTGGGTGGTAATCTTCCATATATGTGGATGACCCCAGACCAGATAATCGTTATATTGTCAACAGGGATAATTGTTATTCAACAAGTTATGACAGTGGCACTGGCGATTACTCCCACATACCTGGTTATATGAGAATAGTCAGGCACAATGTTGTCCTCGACTGTATAACCGCAGGCGGGGTGTACTATCCTGAGTAACGAGAGTGTACGACTCCCTGTACGTTACCAAGTTGTTGGAAATCTCTCTTATATGTGGATAACCATAGACCAAGTAACTGTTATATTGCTAACATGTTATATGGTATGAATTTAAAAGAACTAAGGAAAGGCTAAGATAAAATTATGAGAAGTGAAAGGATGTGCTAAGGTTGAAAATGGAGAGACACAATTCCTAATATGAGGGCGATGTGGAACAATAATACGATGATAGTGATATAAAAATTATTCTAAGGAAGTATTATAACATAGCTCATGCAAGGGTTGACAACCATCCAAGTTTTATTACGTGGTGAGTGATTATTAGTCAGATTAATAGGTGTTGTATAAATGTCATTCATGACACATATGAAATCATACAAATAAAGGATCATGATATCAGGAAAAATAAATATAGTAGCTATAATGTTAAAAGATTGCTAATGGTTTAAACCTACATTTGAAACATGTTCATATGCTACCCCATTAATTATTTAAGTATGAATTCTAAGACTAAATAAAAGCATTAATTGTAGAACATTATTAACCAAGTATTCTAATAAATCTAAAGGCTTGTGAATTAAGATAACTTAGAACATCATAATATAAATACAGTATTGAAAGTCTATAACCAGGCAAACATTAATAGTATGATAATAACCAAGTATGCATTAGTAATATGATAATAACCAGACAAGTATTAGTATTACGATAACAACCAGGTAAGTTTTAGTGATATGATATTAGTTAGGTGACTTTAGTAATATGATATTAGTCAGGTGACTTTAGTGATATGATAACAACCAGATAACTTTGGTGATATAATAGTAGCCAGGTAATCTTGGGTGATATGATAGTAGCCATATAATCTTTAGTGTTAGGATAATAACTAGGTAATTTTTAGTGATATGATATTAGCCTGGTAATCTTCGGTGATATGATAATAGCCAGGTAAGCATGAGTGTTATGATAATTGTACTCAATGGCAATATGACAAGTAATCTGAAAACGCGTGGTATGCGAAACAAAAAAGTCATGGCCGCGGGGTACTTGCCTTGAGCACGCTCGACAGACGTGCTGCACGAAGGATCCGGGGTGCGCAACTGTCCAGACGTTCTCTTGAAGACCACACGCAAACCTACAAAGTGGAGCAAAGATGAATCAGATACGGTCCAGTTGGAATTGACAAGAGATGACATGAGATTCGCTTGATTAAGAGAAATAGGTTCGTCCGCACCCTTTTGTCGGGCGAATCGTTGTTCGGCTGGGCAACCATGTTCCACGGCACAACCCAACAAAACCAATGTGCGAATATATGATTCGGCTGCGCATTCGATCGGCCAACCACATGACCGTGAAAGCTGGCCGGTCGCCGCCACCCGTGCCGCCGCCTGCCACAGCCACCCATGCCATGCGCCGACCGGCTGCTACGCCGAGCCACCATGGCTGGCCGCCTTCGCCTGCCGCCTGCGCCATGGCCGCCGCCTCTGGCTGCGCCGCCTCCGGCCACGTCGCCCGCACGCTGTTCCTCGTGTAGTGCCCGCACGCCTCTGCTGATCGGCACCACCACCTGCCACCGTCGCCTCCCAGCCTGCATGCTGCCGCAGCCCGCCGCGTCGCCTCCGGCCTCTACGGCCTGCCGTCGCTCGGCCGCCTGCACCGCTGTGCCCGCCTGCACACCGCCGCATGGCGCTGCGCTGCACTCGTGTCGCCACCTGCACGTGTCGCAGCCACCGCGCCGCCTCCGGCCTCCACGGGAGAGAGATAGAATAGATGGAGATCAGAGAGATATGGATGCATAGATAAGGTAGGGAGAGATATGGTTACAGATAGGAGAGAGATGGATTTTTGATACACCGAGATTGTCGTTCTGTTTTTCTTTTCAGGGTGCTACAGTAAACTTCGCGGCGAGCTGCGAGGACCCAGGCGCGCGGCTCGGCCGCGGCACAGGACGGTCAGCGTCTAACGGCCGCGCACGAACGGTAGATGTCACGGACTCTCGTGGTGCGGAAGGCGGGCACAGCTGCTACGGCACGCGGGCGCGCCGAGTTTGGCCGTGCGCTGCGCACGGGTGGGGTGGAGCTATCGGCGTGGCGTGCGGGGTGGAGCGCAGGGCCGCGGCGCGCGCGGGCCAGCTTTGGGTTACCAGCCGCGCGCGGGTTCAGGCGGGAGCAATCGCGCGCCCGGCCCCCGTCTGTGGGGTCGTGGGCGCCGTCTCCGTCGTCCGCCGAATGGTTTTGCCGCGCGCGCCCTCCACACGCGGCATCCCCGGCACGTACCGGCGGCTTGGACAGTTGGATTTACGCATCAGAGGCTGGCCCCGGGGAGGCCGCGGAGACAGAGCCGGGCACCTGGGAAGTGGTCTCTCCCGACTGTCGCGGCATTGAGCTGTTCGGGTGTTCGGCACCGGACAGTTCGCCGTCCTCGTGGCCATAGCACACGCCGCGTCAACGCAAACCGTTTTCGGTGCAACACCAATCACACCTTCTCAGGAATCAGGATGGAACTTTTCGAGAGAAGCTGCAACTATAATTAGTGAAAGCCATCGTATCAGGGACTGGTTTGCTTAACCCAGTGCGAAATATCAACAGATCGATCGTGCGCATCGGGACAAAGGTATGCAGTTTTTTCCCCAATGAGCCGACGACATTTCACGGATGCGCATTATTCTCGAGCTGAAACGACTGAATAAGAAGAGAGTTGCCACTATACTTCAAATCCTGTTATGTATAGCACCAGCTGGCTCAGAAATCAGAAATTACATTACAGTGAACTGGAACGGAGGAAGATATACTATAGGACCTGTTCTTTTTTGCTGCGGTTTGTGACTTTTGGATGCGGTTTGTGGCTTTTAAGCTGTTTGTATAAGAGATTACAGAGTAACAGAAACTCACGTGCGGTTTTTGCTGATATAAATGAAGTCAGTAAAGTATGTACTATAATTAACTAGTAGATCCTATCTTAAAAAATACTCCATTTAAAAGCTAATTACTGTAGAAAAGTCGAAAATAAGCTTTTAAAAACTGAAAAAAAACAGGGCCTATTTTTATTCTACCATCACGGTCAGCTGGCTGTTATTGATGATATCAGGTTGAAAAGAATATGTACGTTGCAGACTTTAGGGAAAAAAATCAGGTGCCTCCAGGACCCCCGTCCAGGCAAGGCCTGTAAAAGAGAGAACATTAACTAAGCAAGCAGTGGTTCAAACTTAGTCCAGATGACTGATTATTTTTCAAGCTATACCATCCCTGAAATTAACCAGAGGTACAGAATTATCCATGCTAAAGATATATACATAAAGATATACCAAGGTGCTCTATGGAAGAACACAAGGTGGCAACTGCGACTTTTAAGAAGAAATTGCACAAGGCAAGGCACCTTGCTGTCCACATCATCAGCATCCATGCTGATTGGAGGATGATCACACATTATGTTTCACCTTCTCATGCTCAGCTTGATGCCCATCTTTATCTTTATCCTTATCCAACCTCGTTGTTTTCACCCCCACGGCTGCTCCCTTATGCTGGGATATTGGGAAGCATATTGGTGGAATATTACTTAACTAGATGCACACACAAAATGCCAAAGATGCCATTCCTAGGAAGCCATGTTGGAGTTGGAATGGACCTCTTTGAAGCATCGATGCTTACAAACAAGACCATAAAAACATCAACTGTTGTTTTCTTTCTTGCCATCGACACGAAGAGGAGAGATGGCAGGAGGCGAAGAGGGGAAGAAACATGTGAAATTGCTGCAATTGGCCGGTGTTGAAGCTTTTCTCTCCAGTGGAGGAAAGGTGAGAAGAATCGTAGTGCTTGGTAGCTCTAATCTTCAACTTCAGCTTCTGTTCTGTTGTTCTAAACAAAGTTTATTTCTAGTTCTTTCAAGACCTCATTCAGACTGAACTGGAAACAAACGTAGATTATTCCGTATGCAAGATTATGCTTGGATGTTATAAAAATACAACGTGGTATGCTTGCAAACTTTAATTACAGCAAACAAACATCAATCCATAGAAGTCCTCCAGGAGAAGGTTGTTGTGTTCCATAAGCAGAAACTGAAATCTTTGCCTATGTTTAGACTGCAAACATGACATACTTCTTCCCAAATAGTATCACTAACTGTTCCCTTTGAAAAATATACAACGGGGCGATACTGCACAAAAGTATGTTGCTCTTGTTTTCAACAAGAAAAGAATCTGCTGTTCTTCCAAATATGCCTCACTGAAAGCATTTGAAATCTTGCATGCAAAAACAGGCAGTACCTCTGCCCTCCATTGAAGGGAAGACGACCTGCCTCTTCTTCTCAGCTCAGTGGTGCAGGCCATGCAGGAACTTCACCCCAAAGTTACTCCAAATCTACATGGCCCTCCAGAACACCGGTAATAATATTGAGATAATCTTCATATCGCTTGACCGCGACGAGATCAGCTTCTTGGACCACTTCCAAGGGATGCCATGGCTCGCCTTGCCATTTGACACTGACCTAAGGCGAAAGTTGTGTACAAAATTTGACATCGAGCATATCCCTGCGTTGATTCCTTTGTCACCAACACTATCTGATGGGTTTGGAGTCGAAGAGGATGCAGTGAAGCTGGTTGAGGAGTACGGAGTAGATGCATACCCCTTTGGTGCAAAGAGGAGAGGGGAGCTGGAGGCTATGGATGATGCCAGGAGACAAGGAGGTAAGCTTCAGGAGCTTCTTGGCTGCAAGGACAGAGACTATGTCACAAGTGCAGATGGCGTAAAGGTAACCGATATCTCGTAACTATAAATTGGTAATATGTTTGATAATGCATACAAAAGTTTCTAAAATATTTAGGACATGATTCAGGTAATACTACAGGCTAGATACAGACTCTGTCGATAGGTACATCCTTTTTTTTGGTGGGGTGGGGGGGGGGGGGGGGGGCGGCATGTAAAAAACTAAAGGCAGAGAGGGAAGATACAACTAAAAGGAGAGGAGAAAGCGCAGTTAGACTGCGAGAGGGAACGAAAAGACGATGGTTGTCAATGTAGCGGAGTCGGGAGTGAGTTTGAGACCGCCGAGCGCCAACAATTGAGTTCTTGCTTGAGCTTGTCCACGAGTGCGTTGGTGCCTATCTTGATGTTGTTGAAAACCCAGTCGTTACGTTTGCACCAGACAGTCCAAAGGAATAGGAGGACTAGTGAGTCGAAATTGTTCATGCTAGCTTTAGGAACCTGCTTGCTTCTTGAGACCCACCAGTCGAGCAGTCGGTCTTGCGATGCCGGTGGAATGTGATGCCTGCCGAAGAGACATAGGAACTTTGCCTAGACTTGCCAGACCCAAGGGTAATAGACTAGCAGATGGTCGATTGTTTCTGGGTGTTGTTTGCAAAGTGGACATAAAATATGTGATGGCACTCCGTGCCTCACTAGACGGTCAGCTGTCCAGCAACGGTCTTGAGTAGCAAGCCAAGTGAAAAACTTGTGTTTGAGAGGAGCCTTGCATTTCCAGATGAGCTTGTGGGCTGCGAAACGGATTCCGCCGAGGAAGAATGCATTGTAGGCGGACCTAGCATAATACTTCTCCGATGAGTTTAACCTCCATATCATCTGGTCATCGGTGAGCGGTTGGAGAGAGATGGAAGTGACCATGTGCCATAAGGTGAAATATTCTGCGATAACCTGAGCAAACAAGGTTCCTTTTATAACTTGGGCCCAGGAATTATGTGGCAGAGCTTGTGTAACAGTGATGGCTCTCTTGATTTTGTTATGGACAAGTGAGGCAACACATGGCGCAATGTCTTTGGGTGAGCTTCCTTCGATCCAATTGTCAGTCCAAAACAGAGTCCGGTTGCCATTGCCAAGGCGAACCTGTGTTGCCGCTTTAAACATTACATGAATAGCCGGTTCATGTGTGACTTGGAGGCTCGCCCATGCATGTGATTGGTTTGTTTTTTGGCCCCAAATCCAGCGTAGATGCAACGCATAGCCCATTGTCTTGAGGTCTAGAATTCCTAGGCCACCAAGGGACAAAGGCCTGCACACGGCTTTCCAACCCACAAGACAGTGGCCTCCCTGCACGACTTCTAAGCCCTTCCAGAGGAATACGCGGTGTCTTTTTCTCAATTGCTTTGATTGCCCAAGAAGGTAAATCGAGTGAAAGAAGGTGGTAGATGGGAGCCATAGAGAGGGCTTGTTTGACTACGATGAGACGACCGCCAGAAGATAACATGTTTTCTTTCTAAGATGAGAACTTTTTAATGAAACGGTCGACCAAGTGTTGAATTTGAGCTTTGGATAGCCTGGCTAGAGAAAGAGGTAGACCCAGGTAGTTCATCGGAAAGGAAGATAGTTGGCATGCAAGCTCTTGTAAGGCCAGATTGACCTCTTCCTGCGAGCAATAGATAGGAGCAACGATGCTCTTCTGAAGATTGGTGCAAAGACCAGACGCATGACCAAAGTTAGAGAGGATCGTCTGGACTGTTTGTAGGTCCTGCCGAGAGGGAGCTATGAAACAAACTACATCATCAGCGTACGAGGATATGTGTTCCTAAAATCCTTGGATGCCCAAAGGAGATAAGGCTGCGAGAGAGTTTGCCTGAGGGAAGTAGGCGTTAAGAATCTCCATCACCAGCAAGAACAACATTGAGGAGAGCAGGTCTCCCTATCTAAGACCGCGCCTTAATTGAATGTGATCCCCAGGACGTCCGTTCAACATGATTTTGGAGGATGCGTTAGCAAGCCACATTGAAATCCATTCGTGCCAATGCGCACCAAAGCTCATATGTTTAAGGATTTGTAGGAGGAAGGGCCAAGAGACCGAGTCGAAAGCTTTAGAGATATCAAGCTTGAGCATCAGGGAAGGTTTCTTCTTGGCCTTAAGGTTCTTGGCAGCAAGGTGAACTACACATTAGTTGTCATGAATTGTTCTACAAGAACTGAAGGCAGATTGGTTAGTTGATAGGTACATCCTATGACAGGGAACAGAACATCTTGCAGCAAAATAGAAAGCCAATATAGCAAGGAGCCCAGCAGTGTGATCTAATACAAGCTCACAGTCATTGGCATCTTAGTAGATGCCGTTAGTTTCACTATGCTTTGCTATATAGTTCTAGTCATATAAAGCATAGAAACACTGGAATTAAGTGCAGTTTTTTTTTGAACAAACTGTATAGCAAGCAACATGAGGTAAAATGTAGCCACCAGTGGAGCACAATAAATGTGATTGTGAAGTAAAGCATGAACCAAACAATATTTATCATTGTTGTGCCGTGGTGGTGTGTCACATTTATTTGGGTTGCAGCCATGTATCCTTTGAATTCTTCATTTTAATCCATCTAGTTAATTTGGCTCAGCTTTGCAGTTTCCCCTCCTATGATAATTCTTTCAGACTCCTATAGCTGACCTTATTGGCAAGACAGTCGGGCTGTACTTCGGGGCACACTGGTGCCCACCTTGCCGTGCCTTCACAAAACAGCTCAGGGAGGTTTACAGTGAGCTGACAACCTTGAGACCTGGAAGCTTCCAGGTCATCTTCATTTCCATGGACCGCAGTAAGGAAGAATTCCAAGCAAGCCTGACTGCAATGCCATGGCTTGCTATCCCCTACTCTGATACAACAAGGCAACAACTTACTAGAATCTTCGCTATCAAAGGCATCCCAACACTAGTGATACTTGGGCCTGATGGTAAAGCTCTCAAAACAGATGGCAGGACAATAATTTCAAATTACGGTGCAACGGCATTCCCTTTCACAGAATCTAGAGCTTCTGAGGTGGAGGAACTGCTCAGGAAGGAAGGAGACAGCCTGCCTCGCCGAGTGAACGATACCCAACACGAGCATGAGCTTGAGCTGGACATGGCTAAGGCTTATGTCTGCGATGAATGCCATCAGCAAGGGAGGTATTGGGTGTTCTCCTGCAAGCAGTGCAACTTTGACCTCCATCCCTCATGTGTAGGAGAAAATACTTCAGGCAACATTTGATACATGTACAATTCGAAGATACTTAACAGCAATGATGCATGATTGCATGTTGTATTAATTCAGTTGTAGTGACAACGTGACACTGAAAAAACACTGTTACTATAGTCTATTTAGTCTATAGAACTCGATGAAAGCAATAGTACGAGTTCTGGTTTGCTGAATGCACAACTACTATGCAGACCCTCTCAAGGAAATAAGCAATCAGTTCTAAAGATTTCAACAGCACTGTTTATGATAAGATGATTTTATAGATAAAAAATGTTCATGTGGCTATCTAATCTTGACAGGGGAATTTTCAAGAACTCATCCGAGAGGTAAATCGTGCCCCCACAAAGCACCTCATATAAACAGCACTTGCAGTTATTTCATCAAACACATAGCAATATAGCTTGCAGCCTTAAGAACACCAAGTGGAACCCATAAAAATTGCGAACTTTACACACTGAAATCAGTCAGATAGCTGTAGAATCCTAGTTGCACCGCGTAAAAGGATTCCAAACGCAATTTCAGGATCTTTAAAAACAACGGCGGTTCAGGTTTGAAGAACTCATGACAACAAAGCAAAGTATTATTGCAGAAATCACCTTATGATGAACGCTTCAAGAGATCAAATGTGGCCGTAGATGGAAAAATTGCGAGGATTCTCTGCAGGGAAAAAGGCTTTCTTTATCCAAATAGCATCCTGGCGGGTTTGGCAAGGAGAAATTAGGGAAGAAGATAAATAGACTGAGCAATTTAAAACGGGGCAATTACACTGAGGCCCTCGAAATTTTGACTTATACTGCACATATCCCCTTCCATGTTTACATAAAGGGTCTTTAGTTTGTTAATGGTTGAACTTATGCCCTTTTGTTAATTCATTACTCGACTTTCACTGAGCGGTAGATTCTAATGAGATGTCGCTCTACCGCTTCTAAAATCGGTCATTCCAACCAGTGATGACATTTGATTCTGAAACTCTATTTTTATTCGTTTAGAATTAACTGTTGTCTTCGTTTAACTTTTTAATACTACGAATTTATCTCCACTATTATCGAGAGAAATAACATAATTAAGGACACGTGTTTTCCTTATCAAAATACACTCGTTTGCCAAACAACTTCTACTTAATCAAGCTACAGCTGGCAACCTTTAGATTGGTAGTGGTTCAATAACTCATTACGGAGAAGTGAAAGCGGTGGTAAACTAGAGGCACATAAATATATTATCTCAAATAAGATATAAGAAAATAGTGCATTATATTAAAGTAGTCATAACACGCCATTACAACATGTAATTGGTGGGATCAATTTTTAGTCGTTAGCCAGAAAATTCTTGAGGCATGCTGATCGGATCATCCTGAATTGTTAATTCAGGAGTTGTTGGATGAGGGGCTCAGATTAGTACAAATCTCACTGACAATCCAGAAAGTAACAGTACATACACTTATCGCTAAAAAAATGGAAAGTGTTGCGAAGTACTCCATATACACTTATCAAATCACCGTCGGTTCGAATTGTAAACCATCAGCAGCTGCACCTCCTATTAAATAGCCGGGTTTTTTTAGTTTAAAATTAATTAATGCTTATATTATCTACAATAATTAACGTTTAAACAGTGTGTTTTTTTAAGATAGGATTAATAGAAAAATTATAGTAAAAAATATACTGAGTTCAACTGTACCGCCCAACATCGTATGCGATTATTTCTCTCTACGAACTGTCTCTTATGAACATCTAAAATTTAAATATTTAAGCTATAAACCATAAACTATCAGCTAAGAAAGATCCACACAAGTTCACCGAGTTGTTGTATACCAAGTTTTGTAAAATCCAATTAATCAACTGAAATTCTTTTTCCGTAAGTAAACAGCTACTTCTCCTAGTCCGAGGGGCAAGCGATTCTTCAATCCTATGGCTACGAGTCTGATCATATTTACATCTCACCCCTCGCGCCATCTCTATATTTGCGAAGCACACCTTCCACCGCATCTTTTTCCTTCTCGCGTCGTCGTCTCCATTTCGAAGCAAACTCGGGACACCCAAACCAAACCCTCGCACTTCCCACCTCCTCCTCGGCGGCGGCGTACGGGCGGTATAGGCGGCCATGGCGGCGGTGGCGACGGTGAGTTCGGCGAGCGGCATCCTCGCGATGCTGCAGGAGCCGGCGGAGGAGCTCAAGCTGCACGCGCTCGCCAGCCTCAACTCCGTCGTCCACCTCTTCTACCCGGAGATCTCCACCAGCATCCCCACCATGTGAGCCCCGCCACTTACCCCTCATCTCCCCTCTCTTCCCCTGCGCTGCCTAGTTGCCGCAGCCTCGGCCGCCGCTGTCTCTGTTGTAGTTGCTGCTGTGCCTGCGCGATTCGGTCCGGGCTCTTGGCCTGGCCGCGCTTTCTAGTGTTCCGATCTGGTCTTCTGATCGATGAGGATTGTGGAGGAAGAGTTGCCCTAGATGCTGTTGCTGTCGCGCGATTCGTTTGGTTGCTCTCGTTAGGTTCGATCTGGAGTTTGTGTGAGGGAACCGTAGGCTGTGGGTTGGCTCTGATCTGTCAACTTGGGGGTTTATAATTGTTGAGGATTTTGATTTGTTCGGCTATCGTGCCTGTTATATACCAAGGGAAATTTTGCATGAAGTGAAGATTTGTACTATAGGGTTGGGTTTTTATTCTCTTCCTTCAACATAATTTATTTAATAGGGGCTTTTGTGGTTCTGTTGAGTAACAGATAATTTGGTTGCAATATGTTAAGCTTGGGGTCTGATAGGTAGTTATGTGTTTTGAGAAGTTACTCTAGATAGTTGTTACTTTGGTTTAGAATATAATTTTTTGTTTCTATAATTCTTATTCCACTCAGATTAGTATAATGTGGCAAATTTAACTTTGCTTTCTGTATGTAATTGTTCTTCGTCTAGTTGTTACTTTTGTGGAATGGAGAAGCTTTAGTTTTAATTTGGATTTAGTTTGTGGAGCGGTATACTTTGTATGATGAGAACATATAAAAAAATTGCTTGAGCCTTTTGCGAATGTGATTGTCTATGATTGGCGGAAATTAATGTCTAAATTTCCAATAATGTAATTTAATTATTTGTTTTTCCTTTTTCCTGCAGTGAGAGCTTGTATGAAGATGAGGAGTTTGATCAGAGGCAGCTTGCTGCGCTAGTTGTTTCTAAGGTAGCACCTAACATTACATTAGTTTTTTTGGAAATATCATTTTTGTAATGTTTATATTGATGTTTTGTATATCATGTAGGTATTTTACTACTTGGGTGAGCTAAATGATTCACTGTCCTATGCACTTGGTGCTGGACCTCTATTTGATGTTTCTGAGGATTCAGATTATGCTCATGCTCTTTTAGGTGAGTAGTTGCCTTAAGTTCTGAGTCACTCTAGATGTTATTTCCACATGAAATTTCTTTTGGTCATTAGATTGAATTGGTGGTTCTTTTCTTTCAGCCAAAGCGTTAGATGAGTATGCCAGTATCAAGACGAGAGCTTCTAAAGCTACAGAGGAGGAAGAAAATGTGGATCCCAGATTAGAGGCAATAGTGGAGAGGATGCTGGAGAAGTATGATAATACTATATTGTTTCCGATATCCTTCTGTATATCAGATGGGGTGTTCACCAAATGTTTATTCTTTGCTTCAGGTGTATCCTTGATGGGAAATATCAACAGGCCATGGGTATGGCTGTTGAATGTAGGAGACTTGATAAGCTGGAGGAAGCAATTGTTCGGTGTGATAATATTCACGGGGCTCTTTTGTATTGCATCAACCTTTCTCATCAATATGTTAATCACCGTGAATATCGCTGTGAGGTACTGGCATGTTACACCAAATCCTATAGATAGTCTTATTATTTTGTTGAATGGAAATGCAAAGATTATTTTAGACTTGGATGGTGTTTTGGCATATAGGAAGTTAGGAACTTCTGCTAAACAAAATTTAATTTAATTTTTTATGAATTGACCAAATAATTCACTTTATTGTCAATTACAGGTTCTTCGCTGTCTTGTTAAAATATACCAGACTTTGCCAAATCCAGATTATCTGAGCATTTGTCAGTGTCTTATGTTTTTGGGTGAGCCTGAAACCGTTGCAAACATATTGGACAAGCTGCTCTCAGGAAGCAAGGTATGTGTTTGTTCTTTAGTCTGCTCAGCCGCGTTTCTTAACAGCATTCTCAGTTTTGCTTACTTGAGATGTTATGTTCTTTATTCAGGATGATGCTCTTCTTGCATACCAAATTGCTTTCAATCTAGTGGAAAATGAAAATCAGGCCTTCCTTTTGAATGTGAGGAATCGTCTGGCCTCACAGACTCCTCCACAGTATAACCCTGACAGTGGATCAGCTTTGCCGGATGATCAAGCTGGTAATGTGGGCTCAGGTAGCACAGAACCAGCTGGTGATGTTCAGATGAGAGATGATACAACTACACCAAATGGAAGTGCTCACACTGTGGATCCAAATGAGGTAGCACATGCTGATAGACTTGCAAAAATTAAAGGAATACTGTCAGGGGAGACATCTATTCAGCTGACGCTACAATTTTTGTATAGCCACAACAGGTAAAGTGACTTTTACTTTATAAATGTTGAATTGTTGATAGCTAGCATCTCGTAACTTATATACCTGATATTGACTTGATGGGGCTGTTTGTTTCAATAGGTCCGATCTTTTAATTCTGAAAACAATCAAGCAGGCTGTGGAAATGAGGAACAGTGTCTGCCACAGTGCAACTATTTGTGCCAATGCAATCATGCATGCAGGAACAACTGTAGATACCTTCCTAAGAGAGAACCTGGTATTAATCTTTTTACTTGTGTGGTCATGTAACATTTTGCGACTTTGTACTGTTTCATGTTGGTATTATCTTGCAGGAGTGGTTAAGCAGGGCAACAAATTGGGCTAAGTTCAGCGCAACTGCTGGACTAGGTGTGGTTCATAGAGGCCACCTTCAACAAGGCCGAGCTTTGATGGCCCCCTACCTACCTCAAAGTGGTGCTGTCGGTGGTGGTAGTCCATACTCAGAAGGTGGTGCCCTCTATGCTCTAGGTTTGATTCATGCCAACCATGGTGAAGGAATCAAACAATTCCTCCGTGAAAGTCTTTGCAACACCAGTGCTGAGGTGATTTTTTGTTTTCTCTCCTGTCCTTTGCACCTAATATCATTCATTTCATGTATATTTTGCTTACTCCAAACCATGTTATGCAGGTCATCCAACATGGTGCCTGTTTGGGACTTGGGCTTGCAGCTTTGGGTACAGCAGATGAAGAGATATATGAGGACATAAAGAATGTTCTTTACACAGACAGTGCTGTGGCTGGTGAAGCAGCCGGTATTGGCATGGGCTTGCTTATGGTTGGAACAGCCAGCGAGAAGGCTAGTGAGATGCTTGCTTACGCACATGATACACAGCATGAAAAAATTATCAGGTCAGTGCTGTTTAATTACTGTTGCACTACTCCTCAAGATGCGTCCTGTTCTTATGTTGACATCTCTTTCATTCTAGGGGTTTGTCACTTGGCATTGCATTGACAGTATATGGCAGGGAAGAGGAAGCTGACACCTTGATTGAACAAATGACTAGAGATCAAGACCCCATACTACGTTACGGTGGTATGTACGCATTGGCTCTAGCCTACAGGGGAACTGCAAATAACAAAGCCATCCATCAGCTGCTGCATTTTGCTGTGTCAGACGTCAGTGATGATGTTCGGAGGACTGCAGTTATGGCTCTTGGGTTTGTCCTATACAACGAACCCGAGCAGGTCTGTAGAATTTAGATGCGTTCTTGTTTAAATAGATGCCTTATCCAATTTGATTTCCAATGATCAACATACATTAACCTTTTCCCAGTTGATTAAGCAGCCATCTTTTGGGAAAATTTGCTAAAATAAATAAGCATCAATAGCTTTGATCCACACCTTACATCTTCTGTTGTGATCATGCAGACTCCAAGAATTGTGTCCCTGCTGTCTGAATCATACAACCCACATGTTCGTTATGGTGCAGCTTTAGCTGTTGGGATATCCTGTGCAGGAACCGGATTAAGTGATGCCATTTCCTTGTTGGAGCCTCTTACATCAGATGTTGTTGACTTTGTGCGCCAGGGTGCTCTCATTGCTATGGCAATGGTCATGATCCAGACTAATGAATCCTTTGATTCTCGTGTTGGGACATTCAGGCGTCAGTTGGAAAAGATTATTCTTGACAAACATGAGGACACCATGAGCAAAATGGGCGCCATACTGGCTTCTGGTATTCTAGATGCTGGTGGTAGGAATGTCACGATCAAACTTCTCTCAAGGAACAAGCATGACAAGCTCACTGCTGTGGTTGGCCTCGCAGTTTTCAGTCAGTTCTGGTATTGGTATCCTCTCCTGTATTTCATCAGCCTGGCCTTCTCGCCAACAGCCTTCATTGGGCTCAATTCTGATCTGAAAGTGCCGAAGTTTGAGTTCCTGTCACATGCTAAACCATCCCTCTTCGATTATCCCAAACTGACAACTCAGCAGACTACAACTTCAGCGGTCAAGCTGCCAACAGCCATTTTGTCGACATATGCCAAGGCAAAATCTAGGGCGAAGAAGGACGCAGAAAGCAAAGTTAACCAGGAGAAGACAACGGAAGATGCTGGTTCTACTTCGGGCAAGGCGGCTAAAACTCAGGAGAAGGATGCTGATGCAATGCAGGTAAGAATAGCTGATGCCGATTATTTTGTTTGGTTTTACCTTTCTTTTTCAATGTGTTTACATCAAATAATAATACAAAACTTAGCTGAAATGAAATCAGCACATAACCAAACCTTGGTAGTTAGTGTAATGTATTACCACTACCAGCCGTTTAGTTAGTAATCAACTCAGCTGTTCAGTACACTAGCATGGTGGTGGGCTTGTGATCCACTATCTAGTTGAAGTTTCTGTTTTCACATCAGCTGTAGATATTCGAAGTTAGTCTGAACCAACTTCATTCGCATGATAAAGGTCTCCGTCTCTTTGAATTTACCTGTCTCAATACTTGTTCCTAGGTTGATAATGCGGCAGAGAAGAAGGCTCCTGAACCCGAGCCAACCTTCCAGATCCTGACGAACCCGGCTCGTGTCATCCCTGCCCAGGAGAAGTTCATCAGGTTAATCGAGGGCAGCCGATATGTCCCTGTGAAACCTGCTCCTTCTGGATTCATCCTTCTCCAAGACATGCAGCCCACCGAGGCCGAGGTACTCGCACTCACCGACACCCCCTCAACTGTGGCCACAAACACCGGCAGCACTGCAACTTCCGCCAGCCAACTTGGGTCAGGCTCATCTGCCATGGCTGGCGACGATGAGCCGCAGCCACCACAACCCTTTGAGTACACCTCGTAATGGTAGATCCCTGGATCCATGTAGGAGGCTTGTATCGGCGGTTTGGGCTCACAAACCCCTTCACCCCTGCTACACGTTGCTTATTCTTTTTCGAGTATGTAGTGCGGAAATTTGTTGTTGGTTGGAAACTTTGTAGAATCATTAGTAGAGAATTCACTCGGATGGGAATTATAGGATGAATGTTCGGAATTTGCGATGTCGGCTGGGTCAAGCCCCGGCTGCATCTTTTCCTGTGATGTAATTTGCTCAAGATGTTTTTAACACGCTTTGATTCTCCGTTGCAATGCTGATATTGCGCCATTTTCCAAGGCTGGGGCAGTTGGGATTGTTCCGATTGCCGTTTTCTTTCCGATGAGCATGACATCGTGATCCAGGAAGAGAGAGCAGATGCTTGCGTTGAAACAGGATGTAGGGTCTGTTTGGCAACGGCTTTTGGCTGAAATTTTTAAATTTTGGCTGTTTACGGTATAGATTACGGAGAGATATACTCACGTGTGATTTTAGATGGTACAAATGTTGGGCTTTTAACGTGTACATCGTTTAACTTGTAGATCCTGTCTTGAGAAAATACTCCGTTTGAAAGTTAGGTACTGTAGCAAAAGCTAAAAGTCATCAGCTTCGGAGGAAAAGAACAGGTCCGCATTTCCTTCATTCATGGAGTCTAACAAGTCCAGATCACAGAACAGGCTAGGCACTGGATATTCAAAACTGCCACGGGCTCTGTGACGACGTTGGGCTGCTCCGGCTCAGGTCGGCGGCAAGGAGGCCCTTGTAGGACACGGCGGATGGCGGCGGCCATGGCGTGCGCGCGGTAGGGCCCGCGAGGAGGGTACAAGGCACTCCGGGAACCCAGCCCTCGGTTTAGGGGAGCCGTTCGATGAAGCATTCGCGGCCAGGATTCAGGTGGGAAAGGTTGCGACGAAATTTATAGACACTGTTCTTTTCAGTTTCTAAAAGCTGTTTTTCGGCTTTTCTACAGTAACTAACTTTTAAACGATGTATCTTTTCAAAATATGATCTACTAATTAATTATAGTACATACTTTACCGATTTCATTTATATCGGTAAAAACGCACGTAAGTTTTTGTTACTCTGTAATCCCTCGCACAAACAGCTCAAAAGCCACAAGTCGCAGCTAAAAGCTATAAGCTTCAGCCAAAAATAACTTGCCCATAGAAATACACCTTGTATGTTTTATTATTGGGAAATAATAGTATCTGTACGTACGGCAAGATAAAAAAATCAGATGCCCTGTTTACTGGTGACTAACCGACCGCTTCGTGCTAACCACGTATTATTCTTTATCTTTTCTTTTTGCCAACCACCTTTTCCCTTCTTCCTTATCTCTTCTTGCTTCTGGCTATAGCTTTTCTCTATTCTGGCTCTTTTGATTTCTTTGCGCCTCCAGCCAAATCCCTATGGCGCCTTCGGCCAGCGACACCTTGGGCTCAGCTCTAGGCGTCTCTCCAACACCACCCCATAGCTCCTCCCCTTGGTTAGCTGCTACTAGCTCCCTCCTCCACATGGCTCGACTGGAACTATCAATGCTAGCGAGGGCGGAGAGCACGTCGAAGGAAGGCGGCTGCGGGGCAGACGCGGGGGACGAAATTAGGGAGGAGGCCAACGAAGCCCCAGTTCATACCTATAGCGGCGGCCTCAGGCTAGTAGGGCTTTGTCACTTCCCTTGCGTTGTTTGTGTGCTTGTACCTGAGTTTTTGCTCGTTCTCCCCATGTGTAGTTCGAGTGTTTTGGCTATGCTATATTATGCATATATTTTTTGTTGCAGGCATTTGCTAGATTGTTGTAGACATTCATTTAGTTTGTTGCATTGAGTTCAATTAAAATGTTACAACCTCGCAATCTATGTATTTGATTTTTACACGATTTTGTTTATTGCATATATATTTTTATTTTGTTGCAACACTTCTCTCTAATATTGCACAATTGTTGTGGCCCATTCTCAAGTTGTTGCATTTTTATTAAAAAAATGTTGCAAGCATTGTATAGTAATGTTGCACAAGTTTTAGATTTTTTTTTGTTCATATGTTGCATGATAATATTGCAATCTTTGTCGAAAAATGTTTGCATACTATACATACACCCCTTGGTTGGATCGAAAACAAAATAGGAGATTGGATCATATAACCACTTTTTAGTTGGGAAATTGAGGATTTACCCTCCACATCTCAATGACACATGAGGTCATCATAAGTCACTGACACGTGGACCAGGAGGGTAAATCCTCAATTTCCATCTAAATGGAGGGTATATGTTCAATTTTTTCAAACAAAATATGCCATCCAAATCTGATTCTCGATTGACCGTTCGATTATAGTTTAGCGGCCCCAGATTGAGGCGGAAGATGTTGGTCGCGGCCTTGTTATGTGCTAGACCCTTCACTAACACAGTACCTTCCCAGAGCAGTGGGCGGTTCAGATGGCGGCGGAGAAGGATTTATTCATCATATACCCTCCTTATAGATGGAAATTTAGGATTTACCCTCCTGACTCACGTGTCAGTGACTTATGATGACCCCATATGTCATTGAGGTAGGAGGGTAAATTCTAAAATCCCCAATTCAAGGGAGGGTATATGATGAAGATCCCCAGCGGAGAATGGTCCTTAGAGGAAGGTAGGTAGGACGAGCTACTGTGTCTTCGGCGGTGACGACGATGAGGCCTGCCTACTTCGCCGAGCTCGAGGGGAACCGTTCCGCGCGCGCTCTCGCTCCTCTCCGTCCCCGCCCACCGCTGCGGCGTCGCGCCCTCGACACCGCTCTCTACGTGCTCGGTCGCGCCCGCCGGTTCGCCGTCACCACCGCCATGGTCGGTCGTCCTCGGCCGCGTCGCCAAGGTTTGCTGCCCTCCGCGACCGCGAGACCGCCGCCTCTCTCGGCCGTTCGCTGCACGCATGTAGGACGCTTGTCAGTTTGTCACCCGTGCAAGCACACCCAGTGGCAGCGTGCTTACGTTACGCGCACTCACCGCTGGCCCTGTTTTGGCACGACAGGCGACACGACCAAGAATCCAGAATTCCAGATACAGCCAACGAACAATCGTACCATGAGACGCAAGTAGGCGGAAATCTCTAGCCATGTCAGAATAAACGAGCATCGCTACATCCTCCATTCCATGTCGAGCTAGTAAACAAATATCCTAAACGGTTGTACTCAAATGATTGACTAATCAAGGTCGACCTCAACCACATTCTCAAGTATGACTTCTAAGAGCAAGTTTAATAGTATAGATAGCTGCTACCTCCAATACATTTTCATGTCATCAATAGATAATGATGTAGCCAACTCATACAATAAGCTGACTATAAGTTATCTCTACAAGAGCTCTCAATCATTTAATAGAGTGATCATTTAATACATGCATGGGTATAGCAATTAGAGCAAGTCTTATAATACAGCCTTCAGCTGGCTGTATGGATACTTACAGCCCACTTATCAGCCTACTCATATAGTAGTTACAGCCAGCTGAAGGCTGTATGATCTACCCCTTCCTCTCACAAAGTTTCGTGGTTCTTGTGCTTCAGCTGGCTGTAAGCTTACAGCCCACCTCTCTTCTCTCTCCTCCTCTCTCTCCTCCACCTCAGCATACAGCCAGCTTACAGCCTCTTATAATACTTGCTCTTAGTCCTATTGGTACATGCATGGATAACACCTCTTTTCTTGTGCTATAGCTTGACTCTTGCATGGGAGCTGGCTTGGCTCTCTCTCTCCTATTCTCTCCCCTCCACATAGGACTATGCTGACATGAATTCCCTTGTAGCTAGTACAGTCTGCCTTATTAAACTTGCTCTAAGGCCCTGTTCAGTTAGACTAAAAAGCTATAACTTATGATTGAAAATGCACTTTAGCTAGCTAAAATTTCACTGTTTAACATAATTAAATTTAAAAAATTAAAAATAGAAAAAATATGTTAACTCATCTCGGACAACGCAAACGAATACAGGGAAAAAGAACCGATAAAAAAGCTAAAAACAAACGAAAAAATCAGAAAAAGACGAAATTTATGAATAGTAAAAAATAAGCCAGAAGCTAAAACTGAAATAGCGAGGGACTTAGCCTGGACCACTGGATGTCACGACCTACGTGAAGCCAAGCCACGTCAGTCAGCAGTTCGGATCACACAGTGTAGTGTAATGCGGAAAACCCACAATCCCCAGAGAGACAAAAAACTACAAGGGACAAGTTATCGGGCCTGTTTGGCAACGGCTGCGGCTTATGGTTTTTGGCTGAAATTTTTGAATTTTGGCTATTAACGGTACAAATTACGGAGAGATAGATACTCACTTGCGATTTTGGATGGTATAGATGTTGGGCTTTTAACGTGTACATCGTTTAACTTGTAGACCCCATCTTGAAAAAATACTCCATTTAAAAGTTAGATACTGTAGTAAAAATCAAAAGTCACCAGTTTCGGAGGAAAAGAATAGGCCCATCAACTGACTATTAGACACAAGCTTTCGCCAGAAGGGTTACATCACGCTGACATGCTCTTGCAGGCCTAGCTAACTGCTTGCCTGTTCTCGCACGTTCCCTTGCACAGTTGCACCTAAAGTTGCTGCTGCATCCAGGGATGGAGCCCACAGACCCCAAAACTTTGACCCTACAGAAAGAGTGATAGCAAGCGTAAGAAAGCACAATCTGCAAGGAGCATGTAGTTCGTAGTTGTGATAAGACGTGCTAGCCAAAAAAAATGTTATTGCTGAGTACAGCAGGTGCAATTTGCCCTATGAACAACGAAATGTCACCTATTGTTCCTGGTTCTTGAGTTCATGGATGGTGTGGCCACTATGTCTGAATCCATGCGTGTGAATGTTCGATGTAGCCAGGGACAAGGACTAACCTCTCAGTGGTTTATCTATTTCTCCTTTATTTCATTAAACCTCCGCATCCTAACGACAGCAGGCGGAGGCAGTGGGAGCAACACCCCCAGCTGGGCTAGATCATCATATGTGTCATTCATTATATATATGGTATTTTTTTTAAAAAATTTGCAATGAGTTTTTGATCTTACACCTAGGACTGAAGGCCAGTCAGGCCTAGATCTGCCACTGAGCACAAGTGATATTAAAAGCTTCTACTATTTTGCATGTGCTCATTGTTTATGCCCAAGGAAAACAATTTCGGATTAGAAATTTTTTTGGACCCTCTGAGAAAATCAAAATTCGGAAATTTCAAATATTTTAGATTTTTTCAAAAAAAAAGGTCAAAATATTCAAAAATATAATTTGACTAGCATGAGCTACTCGAGTTGCTTTTGTTATTACGTTGATGTGCATGCAGTAATCCCAGCCCGGTGCTAGCTAGAGCCCATGGATTGGTCGGTTGGGCCGAAAATTTCAAAACGGACTGATTTTTTGACCGCATTGGGTCTTTTTGGGATGGGCCAGGAAAACCGAATTTCAGCTCAAATTGATTTCCCTGGCTGGAACTATATACAGTCATCAGCAGATTCAGTGTTAACAGGAACTAGACATCCTTACGACAGCGAGATTGCGCAAAAGCGTGAGCTAGGATCTTGTCACATGCCTATGCTTGCACTTCTTTTCAATATTGCAAAACAATTTTTTCTAGAATTCGCAAAACATAGTACTGACAAAGGGAAGCAGCCAAGCAGCCATGGAATTTGCCCTCATAACCAGAACTTCTCTGCTATTTTTCAGAAATGTGACAGCATTACCAAACATACTCTGAAGCCTAAAACCTTGATGTATCTCTTTCACATGGATGGTATGGCCACTATGTCTGAATCCATGTGTGTTCCTACGTAATGTTCAATGTAGCTAGGAACAACTTACTACTAACCTGTCAGTGGTTTATCTATCCCTGCATGTACTGATCGTATTGGCGCCGATGCATCATTATCTCATTATACCGCTGAAAGCTGAAACTATACACATTCATCAGCAGATTCAGTACAAACAGGAACTACACATCCTTGTGACAGCGAGATTGCGCAAACATGTGAGCTAGGATCTTGTCGCATGCATGATATCAGTATTAGGCGATCTATGCTTGCACTTGTTTTCAATCTTGCAAAGCATTTTTTTCTAGAACTAATCTAGCAAACATAGTACTGAAAGGAAAGCAACCGTGGAATTTGCCATTATAATCATTACTTATCTGCTAGTTTCAGAGATTTGGCAGCATTAACAAACATAATCTGAAACCTCGATATCTTCTCACATGATTGCTACCATAACTAAGCCCTCATTTGTTCTATACACACATGAACCACCAGACAAAGTGTGAATATATAGGATTAAGGCATGTGCTTCCATATCTTTATTTGGTAAAACCATGTGTGTGTCTTCTAACATCTCTCTGAAATTCTCTTCTTCATGCAGAAACAAAGGCACATACCTCCGACACAAGTTAGAAACAAAACACGGGCAAAAATGTTCTTCATATCTCATCACATGCAATTGAATGGCGACCACTTGCATGAGCTTCTCATGCTACTATGTTCTTGACAGTTGCAAACAACTCCACATGTACAAGATTTCCTGTAACTGGGAATCCATACTTGGAACAGAACCAAGAATGCAAGTTATGTGCCGCCTTAAAATCAAGGTACCTTCTCACATGCGCCATGCATGGCAAGAACATTTTGTTCATGCTTCGATGTTCATGAAACATCAAACCGTGTCCAACTTATTGCTTCAGTACCATTACTGTCAGGAACCATGACCCAGGGGCAAGTGAACTGGATGGGTCTAACAGTGTGAAAGTCGTACAGGTTGCCTTGTGAAGGTTCAGACTAGTTTAACTTAGTCATATTCAAAGAAATCCAAAAGAAATTATCGCTTGAAAAGGAAACAGAAGACACTTACATAAGCAGATAAGCTCCTCTCTACTTGATTACGCCTTGTATTGGACTTTGAGTCTCCCTACGAGACTTTCCTGTCCGAACATCGTGCTCGGATTGGCTTACTGGGCTGTGAAGTGAATTAAGCTAAAAGCTAAAAAACAATAATAAGAGTCTGTCCTGTCGATCAAACCATTTGATCATAAGATCAACGGGAAGATGGAGTGAAGATTGAGCATGGCTCACTAGAATTTCACTTCCCGCAAGATTATCAATTTACTGTGTATAATTATTTTTAAAAAGAAATACTGTGTATAATTCTAGCGCAAAGACGCCTCAGGTCAAATGAAGACCGCCTAATGTCGATCATTTTTTTAGGGAACGTGCACAAGACTTGCACGCCGTTGCATTAAGGAGGAAAAAAAGCAGTACAGCACATTAGAAAGACTAGTGTTTAGAATTACAAGGCCGAAACAAAATAAAGAAGGGAAAGAAACCACGGCTAGAACCAGAAAGCAAAAAACAAACAACAAGGCACTTTGGACTGAAGGGTGCCCGAAGGCGACTCAGCACAGCTGCAGGAGGGGAACTAATCGAATAATCTCAGAGGAACCGGCAGCGACCCCCAGCCCGCAAGGCACCAACTCGCAAGCTCCTGTAGGAGCTTGCCCATGACAGCTTCGATGTTCACCATTGAGTTGCCGAAGACTCTGGCGTTACGCTCACGCCAAATGATCCAAAAGAAGAGAATGACGATTGAATCAAATCCCTTCCTTTGATCCTTGGGTAAACGCTTTCGCAGAATAGACCACCAATCCATTAGCCGGCTATTCATAAGATAGTTTGATCAATAAATTCCGGATGACTTGTATCATTATGGAGCTCAATTCTGATAGTCAGCAGAAAACGATATTATATTGTCGTCTAAAAATGATTTTATATTTGTATAATTGTATGCACCAATTGCAGGTGACCTTTTCTTTTTCATGTTTGTCACAACTAACTCGCCATGGAATTCCTGTTCTTTTTAGGCATTATTATGCCATAAACAAGAAACTTGTTCTAGGTGGATGAAAAATATTATTACACTGACATAAAAAAATAGTTTTTTGCTGACTATTCCTCCCATTTTCCCTTTGTTAACAATAATTAGTAGCTGATTGGAACAACCAAAGATGCCGTGTAACTTCAAATTTTGAATGGTTCATCATTCAAACGTGGACTAATGGCGTTAAGATGCGAAGTTGACTCAAACCTCCTTTGTGTTCCACATACTGGTAATTCAGTTCCATCAGAAGCCATATGACCTCAGCAAATTATTGCTTTCTTTACTTCCCAGCTTCTGCAATTCTGTTGAAAAACCAGGTCACTTATCTGAAATCCTTCATTTCATACATCCCTTATTTTCCACAGATCAGACTTACTTTTCACAGCTAAGACTTTTTTGTATTGAAAAGAGCAATAATTTCTAATCATCTGCGTGAGCGTTGTGAGCTTATTTGACTGAACAATTATTGGCCCTGGTTTCTCAGTTCTCACATATACAGAGATAACCACAGGAGATTTCTTCAGTTTCCTACTGGCTATGAATGCAGAGGCCGGTTCCCCTCATTGTTAGTCACGTGAAGTGCACATGTGGCGACTTGATTGCCGAAAAATAAGCGACTTGAATGCAAGGTATGTTAGTAAATGTAATTCAATTGATCTGTGAAATGTGGATCCAATGCAAATTATGCAATGGAATGGATTGTCAAGCAGGTACTGAAGTAGCATCTGAAGGTACGTCCTGCAGGTACTTGAGCAATGGCTATTCAGCCCAACCTACGGGGATGCTCCATTACTTCCTTGACACTTCGCAACGTGCAGAGCACATACTGTTCACGGGTCACAGCTCACATGGATGGTTCTTGCAGTTGTAGAAGCTCATAGGGATCGGCATGAACCCGAAAAAACAAGTTCAAATGGTTAACGGTTGAAGCGACATCACACTCCAAATCTCATTATTGGGGCTATGCTAAGCTGTTTATCTATAAGAGAGATTAAGCAATGGAACCAAGTTCCTGCAGTTTGACATTTTCCGTAACTGTCTAGCATCAGAAAAAAAAACACTGCATATCGTTATAAATTGAGTGTTTAGAGCTTTTTTTGACGGTTAGAATATTGATCATTGACCAGCATAAGCCATTGCTTCTAGAGGTTATAAGTCATCTTGGGTATTATGATGCATGTGTACAGGAGCTGAGGTCATGTTCTTGACAAACTGTGCTTTTTTCATCTCCTTGTCACTAGATAACTGAGTTGGACTTCAGGGGATCAGCATATAAAGTTAAAGCTTATTGGGTTCAACAATCATGTGTTCCTAACCAAAAATTCAACCTATGCTGCAATGCATTGGAATGCGAAGAAACATCTTATCGAGATACTACTAAATGTCTAAATTGTTGGACTAGAGAAACCTTTCGAGTTTTGAGAGAAGATAGATATAAGGTCGGCGAGTGATCAGATGCGTGCAGCTACATTTCTTGGAGTTGTATAGGCAACTCTTTGTGACTTTAAGATTATTCTCCCCACATTTTTTGGACTGAAGTTGGGCATGGACTGATAAGAAGACAAATGGAAAAAGTTATTCGTAAGAACTGGAATCAGTAGGTTGTTCTTTTTGCTCAGAAAAGTTAACTTTCCTTTTGTTCAGGCTTACAAGAAAGCAAGAGTGGAGCAGCAGACAAAACCGCCACAGGAAAAGATGGGAAATGAGTGCTGATCTCTCATGGATAATTAGGATTAAATCATTGTACCAGAAAACAATGACGTCTTTCAACTCCGCAAGCCCGGGTTGTCTTGTGAAAGCACAAGAAAAAGAGGGGGATTCTGAACCACAAACAAACATCAAACTATGAAGATATTACGTCAACCTTGTTCTTCAGAACAGAAGCAAAACCTGAAAACCCCAAAACGGCAAAGCATGAATGTGCAGAGTCGAGTGCCGGACATTGGCGACAAGTCTGCATCAGCATTACACCTATACAGTGCTTAGGAATAGTAACCTTCATGAATTCCAAGGCAGCGTTTGTCCCTGTATTGCCTGCATCGAGCAATTGAGTTACCAATTTGCAGCGTACACTGTTTGCCGCTTACTTCTTTGCTCAGGTAAATACTGCACAGTGCTTATCTGACACTATGCTCTCATGTGTTGTAGTAGTAAAAGAGTAAAAGGAAAAAACCACCACTGTGATCTTTTTTTAAAAGCTGATATTGCGATTTTCCAACGTTTGATCGAATAATAATCCAAATGATCTTACAGTGGCATTCATTTCATTAGATAGTACAGGCGCGTACCGTCACCTTACAATGTTCCCAATAGTCAAGATAGATTTAAACAACGGCCGGCGAGATGTACTCTAAAGATAGAAGAGCAATAACTGCAAATCGAGCAGAAAAAACAAATCTTTCAGGTAGAGGTAGTGCACTACTAATGTCTTTTCAACAAAACAAGAGAAAAATCCTTCGTTTCCACGTCAGTCTTTCCATGATTCCATCCATGAGGGCTGCATTACCCAATCCAGATCAGCTCAAACTCAACAAAGAAAAAAAAATATGAAGCAGTAGTTCTAGACCGCGGGGGGAGATACCATCGAATCATCCCTCACCATCACAACACTTAAAAACACAGAGCAAAAAGAAAAAAGGATAAAAGAATATTTTTTTTTTCGGGACAGGCATGGTAAGAGCCAGTGGCGTTCTTGAGCTCCGCCTATCTGCACAATGGGTTGTTGGGCGTGCCGCGTCCGGCCTCGTCGGCGGCGTACTCGCAGCTGCAGTAGCAGAACGCGGCGTCCTTCTTGTTCTTCTCGACGGCCTTGAGGATGGATTCGAAGACGGGCACTTCGCAGGGGATGCGGAGCACACCCTCCTGCTGGAACCCGAACTCCTCCTCCGCCTCCCGCAGCAGCACCGCGAACACCCGGTGCTTCAGGTATTCCGTCGGGATGACGAACCTCTGCATCGAGGGGCCCACGCACACCGCCAGGTGGCCCCTCGGCGGCGTCGCCGGCGAGCCCGAGGGGCTGTCCGTGAAGGACAGCGTACGCTTCAGAAACTTCTTGGCCTTGCTCTCGCCGCCGCCGCCATTGCCGCCAGCGGTGGCCGGGTCTTTGGGCGCGACGGAGAGCTTGCGCCACTTCTTGAGCATCTGCTGTAGGCGCACGATCTCGGTGATCTTGTTCGACTTCTTGCCTCCGGATTGCTCCATTTGCACTTCTTGGCCAGAGACTGGGAAAAAATTCGGGTGGTTTTGAGATACGCTTTCTACGGGTTTGGGTGTGACGTTGTGCAGCTTTGGGGCGTTCATGGAGGGGGAATTTATAAATGGGGAGAAGTGGGGTGGGCCCTAGTTTAGGCTTTTTCTGGGGAATGATAGTTTCTTTTCTTTTTTATTTATCTAAGTAAATTGCATGTTGCATTAAATAATTTATCGTTTGTTTCATTTTACATCAAGATTAACATATATTTTTTACATCAAGATAGATCAAATAAAAATTTACTTTGCACCAGCACAATCTTATTTGGCTCAAACTGGCTCCATATTAAGTCGGTATACATAATTTTGATTGCTCTGTTCTTTCAATTTGATTGTTTTATTTGAAATGAATTGGTTGGCTAGTGAAAAGTAAAATTTTATTTGGTCCACTCTATTTATTTGGTGTGGTGTTTTTCTCTTCTGAATAATGGAGTTCAATTAATTCAGGCCGTTGAGGTTTCTGCAGGTAGGTTAGTAAAGAAAAGAGTGCCGGTTCGTGGAATCTGAATAGATTTCTGCTTGCTGTTGCCATCTTGGGCAAAATGCTGGCTTGCATCTGTCAGGCTATATGCAGAGTAATTGTGCTGCAAATTTTATTTTGTGATTTTTAGTTTTTTTTTCTCTCTATGTTGGCATGGACTCATGGTGTTACAGTTTGCCTTCAGATGCTTATGAGAATATTATAACTGAATAAGCCAATCACGCTCAGCCATCAGATGCTTCGGACGGTGAATTTTTTTATCTGTATCAACTAGATCAGGATCTTGGGGAATTTCTGTTTTGTGATTTCCTTTTTTCTTGTATAAGCTTTTACTCTAATCCAGAAAGAGCAATTTGGACTGAGGACTTGTACCAGTAAAAATCCCAAGAGAAAGTAACCGAAAGTTTGTTGGTAGCATTTGCTTCTCTGTAGAGGAGCATCTTTGAAGTTCAGATCCTAGGAAAATGGATCTAAAACTACCAGTACCCTCACCTGAATATTCAGTTAAAGGGTGGATTCTTTCCAGCTATGGCTTATGATTTTTGGTCGTATTATGAGCGTATGTGTGAACGAACTAAATACTGATAAACCGCTTTAAAAATCTGTCTCAATAAACCGCTTCAAACGCCGATGAATAAATTGTTTTGTTTATTTGTTTGAGAGAAACTATAAGTCAAACTTGCTTCGGATTAATGACCTGTTGACCATCTCTTTCGCTTCTGCAACACATCTACAGCAGTTCAGATTTCATGCAGAGCCTCTGCATTTTGGACGACCAACCAGCATGTCCATGGGCTCATTCGCCCACTGGAATTGTTGCCGGATGGAGAAAGAGAAATAAGAACGGCTTCACATCAGAACAGGATTGTGGCTGGTGAGCCTGGATGTGATCAACACTTGTTAATAACTAGCCTAATAGGCACGCCGCGCCAGCCACCGTACGTACCAAAGTAAAAAAGGCGATAATTGGTGAGGAGTTTTTTTAAAAAAATCGAGAGCACATGCGTATTTTCAAAAAAGTTAAAAGGCTTTTTCGTAAAAAATCGAGGACCTGTACGTAAACAAACGAGGACTCGTGCGCAATTTCGAAAATCGCGGGGGGCTATCCTGTAAAGTGGAGGGGCTAAAAAACTGGCAGGGACCTTTTCGCGAGGAAAAAGGGCCTTTACGTAATTTCGGAAAAACGCAGGGACTTTTTCGCAAAAACGCTCCCCTGACCGTACCGAAATTTTTTCGGCCACGCGCCGGCCGGACGCGCTCGCGGGCTGAGCTGGCGCTGCCCTTCGCGCGGCGATTCCCCCTGCTATAATAGGGGGAGTATGTACTAGTACCGGCTAAGCATTATATACTGATTCTTTTCTGCATAGGGTGCCGTTCGGTTGAGCTGAAATAGACTGACTTATGACCAGGCCCGTATCTGAGAATTTTAGGCCCTAGTGCAAAATACAAAATAGGGCCTATTTCAGACAAATACAGATACCAAAGTGTATTTGAATTTTACATTATAACAGACTTGTTTTTTTTTTTGCAATATTAAGAATTACAATAGAAATTCATGCTAAATGAGTAATGGGTGAATCTTACTGAAATCTTCTTAGCTTCTAGTAAAAAGCATCATTCTTATGGTATTTTTCGAAATAAAATCTTCAATTATGTCTTCATATTTAATCTTCTCCAAAACATCATTTTCAAGTGCAATTATTGCCAATCCATTTAGTCTTTCTTGTGTCATAGTACTACGCATATAGGACTTCAACAACTTCAATTTTGAAAAGCTTCGTTCTGCAGATGCAACCTACTGAATGGAATTGCTATTTGCTATTGCTAAATGAGTAAATGGCTGCTGATGAGTGATGGCTTGGCTCCTGAGACAATGGCAGATGCGGATCGCTTGGCCGGCGAAGTCGAAGTGTCGACTGTCGATTCGACTTCCGACTTCGTCGCTCTACACGTGAGGTCATGAGGAGTCGGATAGGGGCCCAAAAATTTTGGGGGCCTAGCGCGATCGGTCCACTTGCGCTGGGCCTTATACGGGCCTGCTTATGGCTAAACTTGCACTATAACTGATTATAGCTTATTGGCATAACTAAATTTTTAAAAAATTAAAAAGTGAAAAAACAGATTAGCCTATCATTAACAATACAAATAAATATAGAAAAAAGCTAACAAAAAACTTAAAAAACTAAAAAGTTAAAATAAATAAAATTTAGAAATAGTAAAAAATAAGACAGAAGTTTAAACCGTAATGGGCGGAGGCTAGATCAGTTCAGCTTAATTAACTAGCTGGCTGTGATTGCTCTCTAATCATTTTGGCGGTTGGCAATGGCAGCATTGACCTGAATTAACTTTGGCACGGTTCTTTCAGATTTCGGGTCTACGGCGTCGTCCTTTCCATCTCCACCGCATGCACCGATGCTACCGTCCGTATTGTCGCGTACGTAAACATATGAAAATTGTTTAGTTTAATGCCTGACTAAGTAGATCCAAATGCGGTGGTTAAAAGGGGGCAAATGTTTCATGGGAAGGGTTCATTGCATCGCCTCTTCTGAATCGAGGCAGGCAGGTTGCTTGCTGATCATTTTTATTCATGAGCTAATTATTTGGTTGGTAAGATTAATTGTGATCACGACAAGGAACCAATATCGGTAGCAAATCAAATCTGCGCGGTAGCGGCAGATTCTTTGATCTTTTTTGTTCTTTGTTTCTGGAATGTTTTTGTCCCTGTTCTGTTGTTCATCACTAATCAAAAGCTATCCGTTGACTCGATCTGCTTATGCTAATATGGCACAAAGTGAAAGCATCTCTCTGTTTTTGTTTGTGATTAAGGTGAAAGCATCTCTTGTCCTTAATTAAAGCAGAAGTAACACGATGAACACTTGGTGATGACAAGTGGCTCTTTCTGTTAGCCTCGGTCCTGTCATGATTACATGTGAAGTCCTCAACATTGTGATGGTTGTGACAACCAGTGCAATGATCCATGCTCTTGCGATGTTTTTCTCCTTGGTAAATTAGTCGCAAATTCCAGTGAGACACGTGACATACTTGAAGCTCCAGTAAGATCGGCAGTCCACTAACGATACATCTCTTGTCCCTAAACCACAATTAACAAACACAATTAGTACTTTGGGATAAGTACTAGTGGTAGTACTTCGATCTACTACATGATGTTGCTACACCAACCGGTGATTTCCTAGAAAATCGCAATTGCAGCCGGTAACACATGACGCATCGTGGGCCTCTCGCACGTAATAAAATGATACTGTATCCTTTTTTTAATTTAATTTTTGAACATACATTTTTGCAAATCACGCTCTCTCTTTAAATCTACCTAGTTTAGCAGGTATCTACCGAGCTAAGAAGCTCAACAAGATGCCGGCGTCGCATTTAATGCCATTTAATTAGTGCTAATCATATTTAATTAGTGTTAATCATATTTAATTAGTACTAATTGTATTCTGATTAGTGCTAGTTATTTTCGTTTTATTTGCTATCACGGACGGAAGGCTTGGCAACGAAAGCTGCCACTGTAGGCCTAGGGGAGCTTGTGTGTCAGGCGACACATGTTGCCTACTGCGGCTGTCAAGCTTAGAGAGTGAGCTAGATTTGCAAACACGAACATCTAGAGGCTAAATTTAAAAAAATACAGCTACAATGCCATTTGGGCGAACAATTCTAATAGTCCGGCTACTCCCTTCAGGGTTAAGGACATGTATTTTCGTTATAGATATGTTAGATTGGTTACATAAAATCATGTATAGTTTATCTTGAAAAGACCTTTTAAGATATTATAATTTATTGTATTTTATAAATATAGTATAATGAAAATAGTTAAAATGTGTTTTACGAACTGTATCAATGTCTAAAACTATATGTGGTGTGACGATCGAAAGGAGCACAAAGAATACGAGAGATCAAGAATAACACACGGATGCAATGCAACTACTATCTGCTATCTAGTGCTGACCAAAGTGAACGGTGCTAATCACAAGTGGGAGTTTGAAGAGAGTTTCTCTTGCTCTGCAACTTGCAAGTCATGTGAAATCCTTATTGTCATTTATGATGATCTCTGCTGGTGACTACAATATTTCATGAGTTGTAGTTATTTGTTTGGTGGACTTTCTTGTGCAAAACAGGAACTGAAACCTAATACAATTTGCAGAGAACACGGGACTACCGCTTGGAAACACCTTTGAGATCCACTAGTAACCCTTTTAACATACACTCCGTGATGCACATGTATTTTTTAAACTCCCACTTCAACTTACTCAAATGCCATCTTTTCAGTAATATTTATTAGCGCCCCATTTAGAACACAAGTTTTTTTAAAAAAATTTACAGAAAATTAAATTGCTTTACAAAGATCTAGCCTTCCTAAAAACATAGGCAACACCTCATGTGTGTTCTTATAACTAGGGGTGGATATCGAGCCAACTGCTCGTCTTATCGAGCTTTTTCTAAAATTGGCATATTTTGATTTAATATCATTTTACGGATAATTTAAAAGTATTTTTAGAAACGAGCTAACGAGCCGAGCCGAGCCGAGCCGAGCTTGAGCAAAATTCAAATTCATTTGAAATCAACTCATTTTAATGTTTAACTAATTAACAAGTATAATTGAAGCAATTTTGAACCGAGCCAACGAGCCCACTAACAAGCTTTTTTTCCACCCCTACTTATAACTATACATAATTACACATCCACGACGTTGTTCAACATGTAGCCACACGGTAATTCTCAACGAAATCGGTAAACCGCAGTAAAAGAAAAGGTACCAGTACAGGTGCAGTGGTAGAGGTATTAGCAATTTCTCGAGCACACCAGTTTGATAAAAACCATCAGCATCTCTGCTCTGCTGCTGCCTGCTCACCGGATCAGCACGAACGTTAGGTTCATGTGCTACCGTGTAAGTGTAACCGCCCCCCGACGTTGATTAGTATTTTAACGCTGTTAATTTACATTAATCCGTACTGTTAACTCGGTACCACTGCTTCTACGGCCAAGCTAAGCGAAGACTGGAGAGATTCGCGGGCGGTCAGAGTTTGACCAACCTGCTAGGCCGGTGCATTGCTGCATGCAGGAACAGTAGCACTGCAGAAAATTCAGAGATCGAGAGTTGTAACCTGCGCAGAGCATGCTGCAAGCTGCTACCGCTACCAGAGGGCATGTTGCTTCTACACCGTAGAATTAGGAACCCATATGAATATCATGTTTGACTTTCATGCTATACACATTTTTATCTTATTTTAGGGATAAGGTAGAGGACATAGACGTATCATGTATTTCATTCATTTTGTTTCTGTCTCGCACACATATCTCATTCATTTTTCTTTCGTTCAGCTTTTTTTTCTTCTAAAAATCACTTATTTCAATCGTTAGTATTTATTTTCAGCTAAAAATATTAGTTATATTCAATACAAACACACGCTAAATTAGTTAGACCGTATATTGTCAAACCCTAGCTAGCTGCGGCGAGGCTGCTAGCCACCTCCCGCTCCATAGCCCATAGAGGGCTCGTTTTGTCATCAACTAACGGTCAATCTAATCATCTGACTTTGAAAAGTGAACCCCTCGTACGCATGCACATTGTGCTTTGTGCATTTGTCTTTGTCGTCACGGCTTGACCGGACAATTCTTTTGTAAAATGCACCTGTTTTGAAAGAGAATGTGCCTATAATTGTTCAAATGATTCCAAGAGGAACTGTTCCAGAAGAAGTTATTTCGCGAATGAATGGGACAGAACAGTTGAATCACCTAGGTCTTAAAAAGAGAAAAAGTTGAATCACCTAGCTAGCAGCTGGAGAAAAGTTGAATGTTAGTGGCGAAGGTTCAATTCTCTTGAAAAATGCTGCTCATGAGAGCTACTACTGGTTTACATCGTTTGTGTTGAATTTCAGCACGGTCAATTGCGTTCCTTGCATCTACAGAGATACTCCATTTGGATTTGAAGGTTCATAGGTTCATACTTGTTCTTTTTTTATGGAGTCAGTGGCAGATCCATGTATAACCTATGGGGTCAATTCACCCTGTAGGTTTTTACTGACAAGCCTAAATCTTATATATATTTATGTTTTTTTAAACGGGCAGAGCACTCCTTTTCATTAAAGAGAAAGAGACATATTTACAGAGGGGAGAGCAGGGGTTTGGGCAGGCGGCCGAGGCCTACCCGCACCCGGGTTTTGAAAAAGAACTATTACAAAGGAGGAGAAAGCTTCGCTATCCTTTTGGCCCAGGTAAAATCTAGGTTCTAGCCTCCTCCTTGATCATGGCAATCAAGGACAAGGGAGAGGTCTCAATCGAATGAAAAATACAAGAGTTTCGTTCTTTCCAAATTTGCCATATGACGAGCATTATGAGCATGGCCAAAGCTTTACGTGGGACACCTGATTTGATGATGATGGACTCCCACCACTGTCGGATCGAGGCAGAAGTGGGCCAATTTGTTGAGGTTGGGGGAGTCACAAGCAGTCCAACGGGTCACCGCCAGCCAGTCGCCGGCCATCACCGCCTCCGCCGGCTGTGCTGCCGCTTGGCCCGCACGGTGCATGGCCGCTGCTCGGCTACGCCACCTCTCGACGCTGCCTCCACTGGTCACCGGCGCCAGCGCTGGCATCGCCGTTAACCCTTGCTGCGTCACCCTCTGGCCTGAGCTGCTCCCAGGCCATGCCGCCATAGGCCGCCACGCCGTTGGCCGATCTACGCCGCCCAGGCCGCCTACTCCCATTGGCCTGCATCGCCTACGCAACGCCCGACGCCTCTCAGCCCGCAAGTGCCCCACACCGCGCGTCACGTCACCCCTCACATAGGAGAGAGAGAGAGATAGAGACCTAAGGAAAAAGATGGGTGGCAGCTGGCTCAGGGAAAAAAAATAAAGGTTTGCCCTTATATTGAGTAGATTAGGATTAATTAGAGTTTAGTAGCCCCAAAAAGAAAACAATCAGGGCACTACATGAGGCCGCTCTGTAGTTTCCATCCGGAGTCAACTTCCAAGACATAGTGTTGTGCACCCCTTCGTGAAGGCATATGAAGTAGATGTGCCCCCAGATGGTGGCCAATTCTTGAATGTGGTGTATTATTAGCCCGATTGGCCCATTGAGGTCTTGTAGTCATTTTGTTTCGTAGTAATGCCGCATGCAGAGTGCGATTCTTCCTCTTGGAGGCCTCAAAAACATTTGGTGCAATGTCTCATAGTCCCTATGCCAATGGTGAGTTCTAGAAGGTCATCGTTATGCTGTCACCAATTGTTATGGAAGTGGCCGCCACAAAGAGGCGATCCTAGTCGTCGCACGAGATTTCCATTCCTTATCAAGGCATGTTTGTAGCCCCCCCCCACTTGCGCCATAGCCATCTGATTCGCAGGGCTCTTGTGAAGCATTGGGAAGTCAAGGAGTTCGAGACCTCCCAGGTGTGTGGGCCTACACACCCTGTCCCAGTTGACCTTATATTTGCTCCCTGTTAGGTGGTCCGAGCTGGCCTAAAGGAATTGTCTCGTCAGTCTATTTAGGGTATGGAACATCCCTTTTGAGGGTTTGATGGCCGTGAGGAAGTAAGTAGACTATGCATTTAAAACGGACTTTGCCAAGATTTTTCACCCCACGAGTGTAAGCAATCTACCGTGCTAACTTGCCAAACGACCCGCCACTTTGTCTTGCAGCCTTTGAAAGTCTAGGCGACAAAGTCTACGTAGTGCGAGCGGCAGGCCGTAGGTAGTCAAAAGGGAAGGTTGGCTGTATGCATGGCTGGTAGGTCGTGGAGCACAACTTGTAGGTCAATTTCTTCGCATCTTATTAGCGCCATGTGGGTTTTATGTAGGTTCGTTTGTAAATCCGTAGCTTCTCCAAATTTATTCAGAATGTGGACGAGGGTGTGGACATCGTTCTATTTGGGGTGAAGGAAAATGGACGCATCGTTCCGTATATAGAGAGATTCGTAGGGTAGTCGTCCGTCCTTGCAAGGGCTGGAGGAGTCCTCAATTTATGTATTATTAGTCCATGAGTTTTTGAAGAAAATAACCCTACTTCAAATTATCTCGTTACAATTGACTCCACAGGGTATAAATCTAGGTTCTGCCACTGTATGGAGTGCGTAGAAATTGGAGGCAAGGAGGGCGATGGAGTCTACCTTGTTTCTTTTTGAAAAGAAATGAGCCTGCGATGGATGTGACTTGGAATCTTGGATCCAGGAGGAATGCACATGCTTTTGGGGGCACACAAGGCAAGAGATGTCGGGCTTTTCCCCAGTCCCAAGTAGTAGCACCACTGTGAGCGAGCGCGCGTGTTTCCCACAGTCGCGTACTCGCGTGCATGATGCGCGCGTCGATACTCGCGTCTGCTTGCCAAAGTAAAGTACGGACAGCTACAATTTTTCACTGTGTCTTATGCCTTTATCACTGGTTCCTATTAATTTAGTAGTGATTGTACAAATAAATCAAATATTCATAAGCAAATAAATTGTTTAAAAGATATCTTACAAGCTACTTCAAAATGATAGAAAAGAAATCGTCAAATTCATTCGTTTAATAGAAAATATAGATATAAATTGAAAAGAATATTGCCGAAAGCTGCACTTGTTTCTGTGAGCACATTTTTACTTATCTCTGTGGTAATAACTGTGGTAAGATCCTCGTTCCTCACCAATCGAGTACTCCACATCTGAATTCTGATGGACAGTGCAGCAGTGCAGCTACGTCGGCAACCCGATGGGCGAGTTGGGCGACAGCTGGTACGTATGAACATGCATGGAATGGAATGCCATGCGTATATATTCCTTCTGTGGGTGTTCATGTCTGACCTTGAAATGTCTACCTACCTACGTATATCACTAATATCAGTAGCTTTAGCTGGCAGCGTGTTCTTACCGTTGCTCGCTAGCTGCCGAAAGTTGGAACAATGGAACGGGAGCTTAGCCAACCGGATAAGCTTAATCGTATACCGCAAAGATTCTTAATTTCTCCAGCCGCGACCGCAAGCGTTGCCGAGTCGTCGCCGTCGTCCCGTTAGTAAGTTGCTCGCTGCTGAAGCTGAATGCCGATGTTGTGGTCGTCGTCGTGAAATGCAACTGTGCAAGCAGCCGCTGTTCTTCGTTCTGCGCCCTTCCACGTGCTGGTAAAATGCAACACCGTTCCAACAAATAATAGACACATTAGAGTAGTTATTACAGAACAATAATTAGAGACCATATACTTTATTATTATTACAACTCCAAACCACATAGGGCTTAGCGTTTTAGGCACACAGTAGCCCGATACTATTATAATATCAACTATACTCCATCATTAATTATACATAGTACTCTGAATAAAAAAAGTATATAACATAGTAATTGTCTGACCTAGGGCGACGACCTACATGTCGTCTAATTCTCTCAACTGTCGTATATGATATTCACTTCATCGAACTCTCAGTCAGTCTCAACCTCGTACCCTCAGGTGTCTTCATTTTCCACCCTACTCTTGTCAAATATCAAGTACAACTTGACTGAATATGGTTTTAAAATAGGGAGATTTAATAGCAAGAGTGAGTACGAAGTACTCAGCAAGTTTTTAAATAATGATACGCATTTGTTCTCATATTTCTCAAATTCTTACCAGACCTATCATTCGAAATCCATTTTATCATTTTGAAAAGTTTGCAAGTATTTAGTATTTGAAATTGTTCTAATAATTATTCTAAAGGAGAGAAAGCCCCCAGTTGATTCTCGTAGATTCTTATCCAAGAGACTGATACAAATTCATGATTTATTAAAGTCCTGTGTAGACTTATATCATTTTACTTATGGCTATTCTGGATTCTTATGGACATTGGGTCTTTCATATTTCCTTTGATTCAATCCAAATTCAGAATACAGAATATTTTCTCAACTTTCATCACTATATCTTCATCTGACTATAGAATAGCCATTTGTCGAGCGGGTCTAAACACTCGATACTCCATCGCGCTAATATATGCGCATTGGATCCCTTATTTCCAGTCTCTATACCGATTATGAGTTCCTCCCCTAGTCTTATACTACTTACCCATTATGAAGATAATAGCAACAGAAAAGATTAACATATTTTGCTTGTCTGAGACGGGAAATATGGTTGACACTGTTTTACGACTCATTCTAGAATGAAGATTGTTTTTAGTCCTTATATTATATTCATACGTAGAGGGTCTCACTTGCCCCTGAATCCCAACCAAAGCATTCTCTACCCTCCTTTACTATTTACTTTTGTAGACCAATGCTTCTTGAGTGGTTCTGCTTTCTTTCTTATTATGTTTCCTTTCTTCAAGCCATTTTTCTTTTCTTTTAGAAATTAATTTGATGCAAGGTGATCATAGAAAATAATTGTAGCAAAGTAATTCATGTACCACAACATGCCTTAAAAGCTTACTCTACTTGCCTTAATGTAGGGTATTTATCTCAGTGGTGGTCTGACTGGTCTTTTTCCCTTGTACCAGTTCTTCCCTTGCATTATTTGAGGTCAAATTATATTAGGATTTTTTATTATATTTCAGATGAAGCAGCAACTCTTGTTTGAATAATTTTGCACTAATATTTAGAGTCCTCTTATTCTTCAGGAGTTATACTTTTTACTGAAGGTTATTTGTCAATCTTTGAGGGTTTTTTTGTTATCCATACAAGGGTATTTACCAATTTCTATTTCCTTTGCTTTTTAATTTTCTCCTGACTTATTCAGGTGGTGCTCGGTTGGGAAAAAGAATATGGGAAAAAGAAATCAGCAAAAAAGCTCAAAAAAAACTAAAAAATTAGAAAAAAAAAATTTAGAAATAGTGAAAAATAAATTGAAAAATCAGAAATCCAAACCCTGGGCTCAATCGGTCCGGCCCGGCGGCCCATCTAATTCCTCTCTTTCTCCTTGTCCCTTCTGGGCTTCTCATCCCCTCGCTTGCCCGCATCTTGCGTCGCTCCCATGCTTTGTCTTGCCCTCCACTCGACTTCCCCCTCCAGGCGTCGCCAGGTTCCCGGTTCCGCCGGTTCTTCTCGCCTCCTCCCCTTAGCCGCTGGTCCCGATTCCGGCGGCCCCGTGGTGATTCGGGGCTCGGCTTCACTGTATCCGGTTCTGTGGTGAGTTATTCAGGCGTTCTCCCCATCGGATTCGTCACCGCCCCCCATGCCTACGTGCGGTCTCCTCGATGAGCTGTGCCTCGCCGCCGACGCCACGCACCCGGCCGTCCTTCGCCAACGCCCCCATCCCCCATCGCCTTGCGCCTCGGTAGAGCTAAAGCTCCGCCGGCGCCCTTTGGCTCCGCTAGTTCTTCACCTCCGTCGAAGCTACGCATCACGGCGGCTGTACACCACCGATGCATGGCGTCTTGGTGGCTACATGGCACCAGCGCCGAGCTCTGATATGTCGTTGGCCTTGCACCATCTTGATGGCTACCTGACCTCCGGTGCCTTGCGTCCCGGTGGCTAATGCCGCTGCGGCCGTGGCCATGGTTCTTCGATTTCCGGTACTATCTTCTCCCCTACTCCTACATTACCATATTCCATTTTAATTTAGCAATGTTGTTCATTTTTATCTTGTTAGTTGTGGAATGTGGTGCATTGTTCAGTGAATACTCGTAGGAGTGTATTAAGGATTTGGGGCTTGCGGTGAGCAACCATGTGGGGCTCGAATTCTTTGCTTTGCGCCGGGGAGCAATAGCAAGACCTCCGGGAGCTCATGGATGGCCACCCAAGCTTTCCTGTCCAAGGCCGTGAACCGGAGGCGGTGTTCCGCCGTGGCTCTGTTGGCTGGGTCCTTGGACTTCTGTAGGCGGTGTTCTTCGGTTGTCGGCTTGCTGTGTGGTGGCTCGTGAATGTCTTTGTGCGGTGGCTCGTGAATGTCTTTGTGCGGTGGTATGGTGGTGCAGTGCGTGAGGGTGGCTGTGACCACCTGTGGTGGCTCTTGTGAAGTGCGGTGGCTGGCTTCCTGTCTACTTGCTGTTGCAGTGAGCTTGCCTCACTGGTGGCTGTGGGCGGTGGTGGTGTTGCTGCTTTCTCCTTTCTTCTCTCCGTTGGCTCTACTTCACTCCCCTGGGTGTGTTCGGCTATGACCCGTGGCTTGAAACGTGTCTTGTGCATGTGTGAGGATATGGTGACTCATCAGGGAAAGGTAAAAAGGTAAGGGCAAAGATAAAAATGAGAATTATCATCGGATGATGAAAACCTACTAACGTGAGAGGTGCCGATTGCTCTGTATAATTTGGTATCTCGATGAGCGATTGCCCTTGTGCAGTTTTAGTTAAACTGCAATTTATTTATTATTTTGACTTTAGCTTTTCCTGTCGTGGTTTTGGATAAAGTGAATTGCAGGTGTCTTCAATTGGTCGGCTGCGAAGACATTTGAATTCATTAGTTGTGTGTCTGTGTAATGCATTTGTGGAATCTTATTCTTGTAAAATTTAAAATTTATAACTTTGTAACATTTACTTGTAGGATTTCATTATTTTTGTAAGTCTTGGAGTTGTAATTTTTAACATTGAACTTGTAGCATTATAATGTATGAGGTTCATTCTTGTAATTAAGTTTATGTAATGCGGACTTTTGTATAAAGACACTTTATTCCTTTTAATTCCTGAATGGCATGATTAAATTTTAACTCTCATGTTAAATTACTATTTACTTCTTAATTGTGTGGTTTTGATTAGATAGTTTTGAGGGTTATCACAAATAAGCAGTAATGTAAGATTCAGAAGAACGTTTGGGGAGTATTGAGGATCAGGACCGGGAGAATCTACAGGAGGTGCCGCAAGGGATTGAACTGAATTTGGAGGAAGATTCATTTAGTTGGGCCGTAGAGAAGTCAAGGGTATATATTCTGTGAAATCTTTGTACAGGATGATAGTTTTTCGGGGTGTAGTGAATAAAAGGATGGAAAAACTCTGGAAGTGCAAAAATACCTATGAAAGTTAAAATCTTCCTCTGGCAGGCATTCCAGGACAAGGTTCGATCACCGTTGCAGATGAACAATATGAACTGGCCAGGTCTTATGCAGATAACTTGAAGCATCTGATCGTATTTTCTTCCTTGCATCTTTGCACGTTTTATGTGGAGTTGCATTAAGGAAGCGTTGGGGTGGGAGAGAATTCCTATATCTTTTTAGTACTTGTTATCTAACTGGTTTCTATGGGTTGCAATCCTAATTACTCTTGTGTTTTTTTTTGCAGCTCTCTCTTGGGCTGTATGGCAAAACATAAACAAAATGTAAACAAAATGGCTATCGAGAATTGTTTTCCTAGGCAACCACAAGATGTTAATAATGGCGAATCTTGCTACGGGAGAAAGACGCGGTGATGGAAAAGAAGCAGAGGCGAAGGTAGGCCATGCTAGTTGGCATTAGAAGGTTGTTCGTTTGGCGCTGTCTGTTCGTTTAGATCATTTTGTAATGAGTCGGAGGAGTAACTTGTTGCAATAGAGACTTGGCTGGCAACCCCAGCAGAGCCTCTTAAACCTGAACTTTTATTAGCTTTCGACAAAAGCTAGGTGATCCTCTTTTTTTTAAAAAAAAAATGCAGTAACGTAGGATGGTCTCTCACTAGTCAAAAGTAAAAAAGTATATATTGCTCTCGCTTGCTCCTGTTACCGTAAGCTAGTAGACGTGCCATGGTGTAAGGCGCGATTGTGTGTATAGTTTGCAGGGGCAGAGCCAGGTCAGAAGAGGTGGAAGCAGCGGTCGGGTTGGTTCCGCGGTTGGCGCTGTCCGTCGGAGACTACGAGGCATCAGGTGTGTGGCGCCGAGCACAGCGGCGTCGGGGCAGTCACCGTCAAGGAGAAGAAGCAACGGAGGCTGCGCACGGTGGCTTGTTGGTGCCGAGGGTTGTTGCGCTTGCACAGGTGGCGAAGCCGGCGGGTAGCGGCTTTGCAGCTGCACGTACGTCCCGTGCGCCTACGGGGCAGCTCCCCGCGCCGTCCGCCCACGGAACGTTGAACTGTTAACACTTTTGGTATTACAGCGATTATTTACAAAAAAATTAATCTGAAATATCTATTTTTACAAAAATAGTCTTGTCACTAAGTTTGGTAGACGCAACAGGCGACACCAATCACTTGCCGCGCCATCACAGCTTAGTAGGACACGGGCAGCACGATAGGTGAGTCAAGCTCGGCAGCCACAGTGAGCGCATGGCACGCAGCCGGGGCCCATGGCCTGCCGACCTCCCAGACTCGGTAGCACCCTGTCGAGGTCTCCTTACTTAGCAAGTGCTTCCGAGCAACGTAGGCTCGGTAGCGCCCCTGGCTTGGCAGGTGTCTGTTCAACATTTTTTTGCTAACTAGTTCAATACCCGCGCTTTGATATGTATTAAAAAAATTATATTTTTTCGACACGTCGGCTCGACATTGCCAGAATTTGCCCATGTGGGCCATGCCGTCGGCTCTGCATCCGCGCTCGTTTGATGTGCCTTCGCGTTCTTGACTTTGGCGCACACCCTGTAGAGTTTTTTTGTTTTGTTAGAGAATCTATATGGTGGTGCCATTTATTTTTTTGGTACATTATTTTGTTCTATGTTAGGGTAACTTTTTTTAAGAAGGTGCTAGAATGAGTTCAGAGGGGCAAATGGATTATCATCACCAACTCATTGTGTTAAATAGTACAGATACGTTATTGAAAAAAGTATCATAAAGAACCATGTGTAGCCCGACATAATACTTCGTAGTGAATGTGTGAATTACATGACGCATAGGGTTTTGGTTAGATGCATATATTTACCTCACTACTCGTACGATACAAATGGCAACATACGCGAACAATTCACCCCCAACTATAGCTAAGATACATGTGCGCCTTTGGAACTCATACTTGTAGACAGTCCCTACAAGTACTCAGCTTTCCCTTATCTCCTTTGCAGGCTTTAGCCCTCGTGACCCACATCTAGCACTCGGCTTCCACAACTTGTGTAGATTTGCCTTAGTCGAAAATAACCTGGCATTCCATGAGGGCATTAGAGAACATCTGTGCCTTTCCCTTGTTCTCCATCATACTGGCCTTTCCCTTGTCATTCGGGGTGTAAGGTTTTCAACGTATGAACCTTTTCAGCGCCATCGAGTAGTTGAGCACATATTTTCTGCTCAATGAATATCCCTGTCATACATCTTGGTGAGGATTGAATAAATTCTTAAATACGGATTATCCGGACATCCTTTTCAAAACAGTTTATCGGCATTCAATTTGGATAAGTGCTCACGCTAGGGCTAAAATTCATCAGCCATAGTAAAAAAACCCACCTCTAAACCTACGTTCCTTGCACCCACTATCATAGCCATAGAATACACATCAAGATTCGTGCACATTTTTTTATTTTCCGGGCTTAGGATCAATTTTGGGAATTGAAAAGAGGATTTAGGCACCGATTACAAGAGAATAAAGTAACAAATAAAGTACATACAGGGCCCACCACTTCACTCACCTCATTCCCTCCGTCTATGTACAACAGTGATTTGAATTTTGAATCATGCACTTCATATTCAAGATACAATACACATGTATTATACTCTAGAAACATATGGTACAATACTACTCCATGCATTATATAACACAATGTGTGCATGTATAATACTCTTATGCTCATACAATATGACGAAGTTGAGGGCAGGAGCGGGATCCAACAATGCAGATGATCCATCCTCAGCTCTGGATGCGTTGGATGGACCGTCTTGGTGCATCGACACGGTCTGCCCCCTTATTGCCTCCTACTCCACTCGCTGATGCCGATCCTGACCCCAGTTCTGGCAGCCCACATTGCCTCCTCATCTACAATGGTGAAGCAGAGATGGAGATGATGGCTGACAAGGAACAATGCTATGGCCGGTACATGTCTACGCGGTGCACCTCCTCACCAACGACATGTCTCACTGGCAGCCTAATCTAGAGCTACGCCACCGCTCTCGTCGACCGCCGTGCTGGCCACTGACACGTCGTCAATCTCTATGCCAGCATCTCCCTAGGTCTTCGCTGGCCGCTGCACATGCCTTATGCGCAGCAAGCCCTCGATCGGATTAGAGTTTATGAGATAAGCACGAGCGTGCATGGTATCAAGAACGAAGAAGATGAATCTCGTAGATAGAATTAAAATAATGATGTTGAAGCAACCACGATGAGAGAGAAAATTGAACCGACCACAAATTCTTTAAGCAAAACCTCAAAAGATTGTTGCTCACTTACAATCCTCCTGACTCTTTTAGGACCCTCGGATCCTTGCCCTATATAAGAATCTAGTGCTAAAGAATATCCTAGCATTTAATCCTCTCATACGCCCTCTGCTTTCGATGAGTAGGCTTGATTACTTGATTGCTTAGTTCCTTTCTATGATCACCCGATCACCCAGTCCCTCATAGCATTTCTCCAATCTGGAGTAGAAATCCTAATATAAATGGGAGTAAGAGTCCTAATCCCAGTAGAATTCATCTGTGACTCCTTATAGCATATATTTTTAAATCCTAGAAGACTTGATATGAGTCACCCTAACTCAACAATCTCCAACTTGACTCTGTCCGTTGAAGTCACTATGCTCATTTAAGAACTCGCTCTAAGTCAGTTCTACCTTTTTATTTGTTTTTTTTATTTTTCCTCCCACCTTTGGGAGTGCCTCCACCATAGGAACTCATGCACATCACCGCAGTATACATGATAGTGTCTAGACTAGACTACCCGAACCCTCCATTTGAGAGCTCCTTAGTTGGGTAGTTTGGTTAACTACATCTCCTGTTCCTATAGCCTTACATGCCATAGATTTGAACCGTCTCTAAGCTCCACTTCTCCTCGATTTCATGTGGTTGGTCCTACCACATCTTTCTTCTTTTAATAGCTTGCACATTCAGCTTTGCTGCTACTAGATTTTGTAACCATCTTTGTAGTTATGCACAGAACTACATATGAGATTTGAGTGCTTACCGTTTACGACACGATTTTCTTCTCCTGAGCAGATTTTTTATTAGACCCCTCATTGGTTGCTCCATCTTTAATATCGCCCTTTAATCGATATATTCTATTGCTCCAGATACCTTTTATGATTACTTACCCTTTGTAAGTAACTTGCATGACTTAACCTCAAAGTGATACATCAAAGCCTTCAAGTTCAAGCAACCTTACAGATATTAGATTCTTTTTTGAGCCGAGAACATACCGAACTCCCATCAATGTACAATATTCTCCATCATACATCTTCAATGTAACTATTCACATATCAGTAATTGTATACTCCTTGCAATTAGCTAAATGAACAGCTCCATGCATCATGCGTAGAGATCTTTCATCAAATATCTTCCTTGCCAAACAAATATACACAAGCAACAACCTGAATCTAATACCATTCATGAGAAGTACCCGATTGACAACTAGTATGTTTGAATCATCCTTTACTACCATCACTGAACATACACTCTTCATTTGCTTCAAACTTGGACAATGATTTATTATGTGACTTTCCTTGTCACATAGATAGCATACACATGTGCCCTTGATTTTACCTTTCTTCCTGTGACCTTTGTTTCTGCATGCAATACCTACTGTAGCCAATGTTTGATCACCCAAGGATGAAGATTACAATGACTTTTTCAAGGACTTCACCCCCAATAGATATGCAACTGCCTTATTGAAATTAAGAGTGGTTTTTCTAACAAGAATAGTCATCATCAATTGCTCCCATGATGGTGTTAGAGATGATTTCTGTATGACGCCCTTATCGTTCTTCTCAATTTTCTCATCCACAGTAATCAGCTGTGTGATAGTTTTGTTGAAAATATTGAGATAGTCAACAAACCATGCACCTTCATCCATTGCAACCTATACAGTTGTCACTTCAACACCCCACTGGTTTGTCAACAACTTTGTCATATACAATTCTTCTAAGTCCTTACATAATTTTTTTGGTGAATACTCCTTGATCACCGAGTACTTTATCTCATCGGAGTGATATAGACGAATTGTACTAATAGTCTTCTACTCCATCACCTTTCTGTCTTCTTTGGACGTATTTTTCGATTTGTCACGGACAAAAGCATCGATTATCTCCTACTGGATAAGGACATCATTCACTACGTATTGCCACACGCTGAAATTTTCTCTGTCGTTAAATTTCTCTACTTGATTCCACATGTCGACATTAATCTTAATTTTGTGCCACTTAACGCTTTACCGACCTTCTCACAAATCAGATTAATTCAACCTAGCTCTGATAACATTTTTACACTCTGATATCCCTTGTTATGCGCAGCAGCTCCCGGATCGGATCAGAGTTTGTGAGTGTCGTAGGGGTGGCCCCCACCTGAGCCCAGCAGGCCTGTTAGGAGGTTATAAGAACCAGAGTAACGTGTGTAATGACATAAGTGCCCCTGATGGGGAGGTATGCGTGTAAGGGTATAACTGTAAAAGCATACCCCATGTGAATATATATATCAGGATGAGGGGGAGGGTGAGGCAGAACACTCCCACCTCTCCACTACCATCTCTCTCTGTTTGGTCTGTAACCACAACAGTTGGCGCCGTCCGTGGGGAGGACAAGGACAAGCCTGAAGACCGAAGAAGAAGGATGGCACCGAAAAAAGCTTCATCGGCGGCGGCGAAAGGAAAGAAGACGGCTGGGTCGAAGCGGCGCGTGAATACCAGGGCTTCGGCATTGGCCGCCGAAGGAGCTAGCGGCAGCGCAGGCGCCGTGGTCGCGGACGTCGACGCTGGCACCACAGCGACCGACCCCGCCAGCACCGCCACAACGACACCCAACCCCGTCGCTGGCACTGCAGCGACAGCCCCCGCCACCCTCGCCGGCAGCGCGGATCAGGCGGCCAGTGGTAGCCGCAATGAAGCATCCGGCGGATCTGGAGATCGTGAAGCGATGGTCCCGGCACCGACCCGTCCGCTGGGTGTTCCAGCGGCCCCGACAGCGCCTGCGGTGGGAAGCGCCATACTAGCAGCCCTCAACGCGTTCCAGCGGGAGCTGGGGGACCTCCGCGGAGCCGTCTGCGATATGCAAGAGGCTCGGAGCTAGCAGGCCGCGCCAGTAATCGCGCCCGAGCCTACGCCGGAGAGGGCGGACAGTCGCGAAGCCCCCACGTCTAGCTGTGCGCCGCTGCGGTGCGTAGATCCGGAGTCCCCGCTTTCGGCAGGGCTGCAGCAGGCGGCATGGCCTGAAGACTTCAAGTTTCCTAGCGCCATCGACCCGTACAAGGGCGACACGGACCCCCGTGAGTTCGTGCGCGTGTACGAAACCGCGATCGAGGCCGCGGGCGGAGGCGACACCACGAAGGCGAAGTGACTCCCCCTCGCGCTGCAAGGAATGGCGCTCTCTTGGTTCCGTACCATAGAGTTGGGCTCCATCTACGCGTGGGAGCAGCTCCGCGACCGTCTTCACAACAGCTTCCAGGGAAACTGCGTCGAGCGAGTCGACGCGGACCAACTCTTCGCGGTGAAGCAAAGACCCTCAGAGAAGCTCCGGGACTACTTCAAGCGCTTCGCTAGGATTCGATGCCAAGTAAGAGACGTTAATGAAACCACCGTCGTTAATGCAGCCATACAGGGCCTTCGTCCGGGCCCGATGGCCGAGTATAACGCGCGGAGGCCAATCAAGACAGTCGCCAAGCTCTTCGACAAAATGGACGAGTACGCGCGGGCGGAGGAGGATGCGCGAAGACGCAGCATTGCCGCCCTTGACCTCGCCCATGGGGAGCGCCCCCCGCGCGAAGTAGGGGCGGGTGGTCCCTCCTCGAAGCAGGGCCGCGGTCGAGAGCCCCAGGGAGGCCCTCCCCGAGGCAGCGACACCGGGGTACGGGAAGGCTCCTCAAGGAGGAGGCATAAACCTCGGCGCCGCCAACGCAGGTCACAGGCGGCCCATCCTATCCTCGACACCGAGAGCGCCCGCCAAGGACCCGACCCCGCCTCACGGAGGGGGGACCGGGGATCGGAAGGTGGACTTGATTGCGGCGGCCAGCCCCACGCAGAACAAGAGCTCCTACACTATGGCAAGTGGTGCGAGGTACACGGCTACGATGATCATTACACAAGGGCATGCACCGCAGTTATGGAGCTGCGGAGGGTGACGACCGGGTCTCGAGCTCTGCCTCCTCGGCCCCCTGCCGGAGCCCACGTGGAGCACCCAAGCGGTAGCCCCATACGAGCCACCGCAACGGAGGGCGCGCACCATCGCACCGTTAGCGTCATCACCGGAGGCTCCTCCTCAAGGGCCCCCGGGGAGCATCCGCAGTTATGGATGCCGCCCCGCAGCATCACCTTCGACGTGAACGACGCCAGCGGTGTGGAGTACCCTCACCAAGACCCTCTAGTCATCCAGGCCCACGTAGCACGCTGCGACGTTAGGCGCATCCTTGTCGACGGGGGAAGCTCCGCGAATATCTTGTTCACCGAAGCCCTCGATCGTATGGGGATCCCCCGAAACCGGCTAGAGCAGCCAGGAGCTCCACTTCAAGGCTTCGGGGGTCAACCACTGCAGGCCTTGGGGCACGTGTCCCTTCCGGTCACGTTCCGTCAGGAGGGCAACAAGGGTAACATCCGGACCGAGCAAGTCACCTTCGACGTCGTGGATATCCCACATCCCTACAACGCCATACTGGGTCGGCCCGCCATCAACTCTTTCGAGGCGATCCCGCACTACGCGTTTTTGTGTATGAAGCTCCCGGGTCCAGAGGGTGTTATCACCGTCTTCGGTGATCAGGACCTGGCCAGACGTGCCGAGGTCGGCAGCCGCGCTCCGCATCGCCCGGTGCACGCCCTTTCCGGCGTCCCGGTTGTCCTGCGCGATGGCCGCCTGCACTAATATCTCATAAAACGCCCCATCCGGGGGGCAGTTGCTGGCTGGCCGCCTTAGCGAGGGCGTCGACCTGCTCGTTCTCCGCGCAGGGGATGGCCTTGACGGTGACGCCCAAAAAGTGCCTTTCCCTCGCCCTCACAGCCGCGAGGTACTTGGCCAACTCAGGGTCCTTGGCTTGATATGACTTATCCACATGACCGGCCACCAAGCGCGAGTCGGTGCGTACTAGCACCCGTCTCGCGCCGACTGCCTTGAGCTTCGCCAGGCCAAAGAGCAGCGCCTCGTACTCAGCCGTGTTGTTGGTGGCGGGGAAGGCGAGGCGCGCCGAGTATAGCAAACGCTGTCCTTCGGGCGTGACGATCACCCCGCTCCCACCCGTGCGAAGGGTAGGGGACGGAGCGCGCGCGTGTCTGCTTCAACAAGGCACCTTCCATCCCAGACCTCGGACTCCTCAACCACAAGCTTGGAGGAATTCACAGGCCGCAGGGAACGGAGGGGGCCAAAGGACTCGGCGGCATGGCTTCGGCCCTATGAAGCCCTTCACCATGAGAGGCTCCTGTCGTAGGGGTGGCCCCCACCTGAGCCCAGCAGGTCTGTTAGGAGGTTATAAGAACCAGAGTAACGTGTGTAATGACATAAGTGCCCCTGATGGGGAGGTATGCGTATAAGGGTATAACTGTAAAAGCATACCCCATGTGAATATATATATCAGGATGAGGGGGAGGGTGAGGCAGAACACTCCCACCTCTCCACTACCATCTCTCTCTCTGTTTGGTCTGTAACCACAACAGTGAGATACGACACGAGTGTGCACGATATCAACAATGAAGAAGATGAATTAAGAACGAAGAAAATAAATCTCGTAAAGAGAACCAAAATAGTGACGTTGAAGCAACACGACGAGAGAGAAAAGATTTTACGAAGCCACACAAATTCTTTAAGTACAACATCAAAATGTACCAAGGCATTGTCGTCATGGTTTATATAGTCTCTCTTAGCGCTTCTCTAATTTAAAGTAAAAATACTAATCAAATAAGAGTAGGACTATAAGAGTCCTACACTTACTATGATTTATCTAAAACTCTTTATAGCACACATTTCAAATCTTAATAACTTAGATAAATCGCTGTGACTAGTCACACGCTGCATCTGATGGTGAGAGGAGACGAGGGGAGAGAGAGTGTGTGGGGTAAGAGATAAGAGGAGTGGGACACATGTGCACGGGTGGATTCTTATAGACTGTGGCTTATGACTTTTGAATTCTAATTATTCGTGAGAAAAAGTACGAAGAGGGAGACAATCATATGCGATTTTGACCGGTATAGCTGAAGTTGGTATAGAAAAAACGTACCATTTGAAAATTAGTTACTGTAGTTAAAAATCAAAAGCCACAAACAGTAAGCTCAAAAGAACACAGCCGTGTACTGCATCTGACATGCCTCTTTCATTATGTCCCATCAAGCTAATTACCAAAAATATAAAAGAAAACAAAAATGAATTTGTCGGGACAACAATGAACGGTTATGAATATGGGTTATAATCTTCTCGAATCACAGACAAACACATCCACGCGGGGACATCCGACACGAGCGCACGCGCGAATCGCCGAGGACCTCACCGGAGGCGGTGACGAGCTTGGATTCCGGCAATCTCCTCGCCGGAGGCACCGCCGTAGGCGGCGTGCATGGCTCGTCGGTCATCGTCCTCGTCGTCGGGGGCATGGCGGTACCTGAACCCCGCGTATTACCTCAAGCGGCCGAAGCGCCTCGCCCTCCTCTTCTTCGTCTTTGTCGCCGCCACCTTCGCCTTCTGGGACCGCCAGTCACTCGTACGCGAGTACGAGGTGCGCCCCTCTCACCGCGGGAACTGCCCTGATCCGGGTTGAAACGGCGGGGATCTGATTGGTTGCTGCCGCCTAGCTTCGGATTTCGAATTTGTTGCAGCGCTGATTGGTTGCTGGGTCTGGTTATAGCGAGAACACGGGGTTAAAGCTGGAACTTAGTGCCATAGTTTTAGGACTCGGGATGATTGGGTGTAGGCTATGGTGCATCTGGGATCCGTTTGTGAGAGATTGTGTTGAGGATTTGGCTTTCTGTAAGAATCTTGACGATTTTCGTTCCAGTGTGGATCTTTTGAGCTGTGGATTAGTGGTGGCATGAGGGTCTACAAGACTACAACTCTACATATGTAACGATAATTTTGATTAGCTTGGATTTCTCTCCAGCTTTGACTATAATTTGGCGAAGAAGTTTGGATCCTGTCAGTTCTGGGATTAGCGGGAGGCGTTTGGGTATAGTGAGGTATTTTGTTAGCTTAGATTTCTCTCAAGTTTGTAGGGTAAAAGGTCTGAACCGTTTCTCTTTATTAGAGGGATAATTTAAACCTTGCTATATTTTGGGATTATTAGAAGGTGCAGATTTGGAGAATTCAATTCTAGCTAGAATCTTTTATAGGGTACATGCAGCTCTGTTGTTTTGGTTTGTAGCAAAATGACTGAGAATGGTATAGTTCTGAATATTTTGATAAATATCTGTTTAGTTTTGAGCAGCCACTTCAACACATAGTCATTGTGAACGCCCTATTATGTTATGTATATAGTCCCAGGTCAATTTAACTTCAGCAAAAGGTGAAATTAAGGTTAGGTTGTAATTTCCGGCTTGTTCAATGAGACATGTTGGAACTAATCAAATAATTTGAGGCATGTGACTCATGAGCTGTGATTATAAAGTTCAGCAAGTTACCATCTATTGGATTTGTTAAGTCAACCCAATTCTTAAATAATAGATGAGAGAAATATGAACTAGAAGTAAGTTGGATAACTCATCTGCTAGTTAAGAGAAATGTGATTTTATTTATTAGTTTATTTCTCTAATTTCGTTAATGTCCTTATTGTGTGAGAGTGAATGAAGGTATAGTATTGGGGCACGAAATTTTGGTAATGGCTTCTATCTTTGATGTCATCGCAGATGACATAGCTATGCTTGTTGTGTGATTTTATATTGTTGTAGACTTGTAGTTCATGTTCAGTAATTAGTAGGTCTGGTTGGGAGCTGCACGACGTGTATCTTGGCATGTTTATTTTGGTTCAAACCGACTCATTTATCTTCCATAGAATATCTGGATACTTTTGGCATTCCTGTATTGACTCTATCACTTGAGTTCCTTGCAAAATGTAGAACTTAAGAACCTTAACATAAGCTATAATTAATGCTATCCAAAAGCAGTCTGTCACCAACTTGATTTTTGCATTCTGAATTGCTACAAATGAATAGTTTAGACTATACTAGTAAAAGTGTAAGGTTCTTTTGCAAGCTCTTCTTTGAATTTTACTTGTTGGCTTGATCCTAAAGCTGGTAAATGTGAATGAAAACAGAAATGGCAGATTTTGAGTTGCAATTGATACATGCTTCCCATCACTTCTTTTATTATTGTTTTATATCATCTCAACTCTGTAAGCATGCAGTTCAGCTTCCAGAATTTTTTGTTGAAGAAATACATTGTAATTGTCATTTTAATTCTCCATTTTTTATGGCTTCAAATATCCAGCAATACGATGTTGTTTACTGTATTGATTTTGTTTTTTGTTTTTCTTCAACTGCAGTCTGAGATTTCCCGATTGGATGATGAAATAAATCAGTTGCATGACCAGGTAAATAAGTTGCAAGTTTTCTTTGAAGTGTCGTGCCAGTTTACTTGTTTCTTTATCTATTTCCATTTTAAAAACTCAAGTCTTCAAAGTTTTGCTGTCTTTTCTGTAGCTAAGAAAGGCTGGAGTTCATCTGGATGAAAATCCAACAAGTGACAACAGAAAAGATCTTGTAGAAATCGATCCTATTAATAACGAAAGGAGGGAAAAGGTTAAGGAGGCTATGGTCCATGCTTGGAATTCCTATGTAAAGTATGCATGGGGAATGGATGAGCTTCAGGTTTGTTTTAGTCATTCTGATCTATAATTTGTTTTACCTTTTTCAATTTGTCTGAACAAACTCTAAAATGCCTTCCGCCTTTTGCTTTGTTAACCCCAATTTCCAGCCACAATCGAAGAATGGTGTACATAGCTTTGGTGGTCTCGGGGCAACCCTTGTGGACTCGCTCGATACGCTGCATATAATGGGCCTAAAAGATGAATTTCAGAAGGCCAGAGAGTGAGTTCCACTTGTTTTTGACCATGTGGAGCTTTCAAAATGCTTTTCTCTGGTGCTTTCATTTGGTCCATTACTGAAAGCGAATTAGCATGTGATTTTAATTTGCCACCTTGTCTGAATATTCAGTTCTGTAGACTAAACCTGTCCTTGCATCATCCTTTTATATTATATGATGTTAATATAAAATTCCCTGAATTTCGAAAATAAGCTTATTAGTCATTGAGGTATGTTATCCATGAATGTGTCTCTATTCCCCATATGATAGAGGAATATTAGAATCTCTTATTGAAAATTTATTTATTGGGCATGCTATTAGTTTCATCAGTTCAATGTTGTAATGGACCTTTATGAATTTATTAAATCTTTAGCATTCTAATTTGTTTTGTGTTGCTATCATTTCACATCATAGTATTCCTTGCAACCATTTGATGATTTTTTTTAGATTAATAGGACATTGCAGCTCGATGCCCCAGTTCCTTTTATTGAGACCAGGGATAGCGTTACAACCCATGTTTTGTAGCACCATTTGATGATTTGAATACCTTGTTGTGATTTATGTGATTATGTCATACTCCTGATCTAACTAGTGTCTATTTCATGATAACAGCTGGGTGGCAGAGTCATTAAGCTTTGACAAGGACTATGACGCCAGTGTTTTTGAGACGACCATAAGGTTGCATTATAAGGTTTATCTTTGTTGTAGTATTTCTTCTTGCAGATATTTGGCTGCATAGGTCGATGCTATGTAGCCACATCATGCTATGGGTAGAAAACCTAAGTATAGCTAACTTGTCTAAGTTTCTGTTTTATTTGTTTATATTCAGGGTTGTTGGAGGTCTCCTCAGTGCATATGATCTGTCTGGCGACAAAGTATTTCTCGAGAAGGCTAAGGATATTACTGATCGGTTGCTACCTGCTTGGGATACACCATCTGGTATCCCTTATAATAGAATCAACCTAGCTCATGGCCGAGCGCATAATCCTGGATGGACCAGCGTGAGTAGAGTAACTGATGTTCTATTTGTCTATTTGCCATTAAGTACCCAATACCATTTCAAGTTTCTTCTAAAACATGTGAAAGCTTACAATCAAGTGTATTAACCCTATTCACAGAATCCCATTATGCTTTGATTTTATACCAAGACTGAATCTCATCGCAGACATCTCCTTTATGATTATCTTTATATTTGTTTCATTTCCTGATTGCACAGTGCTCAAATACAGAAGTCTTTAACATGTTGTGACCATTGATCATTGCAAAACCTCATACCATTAAGAATTGCTAGATTGACTGTTTTTTAACATGTTTCACATGATGAATTAATGCCTTATTGTCTCTGCAGGGTAATAGTATCCTTGCAGATTCTGCCACAGAGCAACTTGAATTTATAGCTTTGTCTCAGAGGACTGGGGATCCCAAGTATCAGCAGAAGGTTGTGTTACCGCTTACTCATATTTCATAAATCCTACCAATTTTATGTAATTAGCTGGGTAGATTCAGTGTAACCAGTCAAAACATAGCTAGCACTCTTGTGTTATAGTGTGGTCATTTCCTTCTTAGTCAATGTTTATATGTGCACTCTTTTATCAAGATTGGGAGTTCTGTTGGATGCTTGGATGATTTTAGTCCCAACTGACAGCTATATTTTGCTAGTTAAACTCCATGTAGTTTAGCATGTTTACACATCCAAATCCTACCTGGCTATCTTTTTTTGTCTCCCTTTTCTTTATATAAAACTCTCAGTTGAGCTACTACAATACAATTTTAGGCGGAAAATGTCATCAGACAGCTTCAGAAGATATATCCAAGCGATGGCTTACTTCCTATCTACATAAATCCTCATTCAGGAACTGCATCATACTCCACAATTACATTCGGTGCTATGGGAGATAGGTAATGCCATTTGTCCTCGTGGTGTAATTGTGATGAAGTTATGAAGTTATTTTCTTCCAGACATTGTGGTGCTGGATCGTTGCTCCGTTTTATGTTGCAGACCCTAGTTGCTATCATCCCCAAAAGATAAAAATGAACTAACTGTTTTTTTTTGTCATTTCAGCTTCTATGAGTACTTGCTCAAGGTCTGGATTCAGGGGAATAAAACCGAGAGTGTAAAACATTACAGGTTCGGGTCTATTACCAGCCTGGCTTCACAATTTGTCATATTCCCTTCACCGATTTTTAGTGAAAAGTTTATACATGCTCTGTATCATGATTAATAATTCCATTTGTGGTGCTTAACGCAGACAAATGTGGGAGACATCAATGGAAGGCCTAATAAGCTTGACTAGGAAAACGACACCGTCTAGTTACTACTACATCTGTGAGAAGAATGGTGGTGGCTCATTGTCTGACAAGGTAAATAATCCCCATTCGTCTTGACTATTGTCAGCAGGATGTTTGCTGAAGCTTATCTAACATTGTCTCTTTAAAGTTATGACTGGTTCAACTTGTGACTAACACAGATGGATGAGCTTGCCTGCTTTGCCCCTGGTATGCTGGCACTGGGAGCCTCTGGTTATGGGCCTGAAAAGGCTGAACAAATCATGAATCTTGCAAAAGAGGTATATCCTCTAGAGAATTTGCATTTTTGTAGTCAAGATTTCAAGTCCTATTACATAGGATAATTTTAGCTGGATAATAATTTTTTTTAGAATGCATAGCTGGACTGTAATTATAAATTGGTATAATTAACCACAACACTTTTCTTCATGTTTAATCTGTTGTATGAAATGTGATTACTACTAGATCCAAATTGAGCAAGAACATACTTGGTTTTATTCTGTTTGTTGATCTTTTTTATTTTCTTGATAGCTTGCTCGGACCTGTTATAACTTCTATCAAACAACTCCCACGAAGTTGGCTGGAGAGAACTATTTTTTCCATGATGGACAGGTACTATGGCCAACTCTTATTTTTCTTCTTTCTAGTAATCGTGTACCATGCCATCAATTCTAAATGGTATTTTCCTACTTTAGGATATGAATGTGGGCACATCATGGAATATCCTGAGACCAGAGACTGTCGAATCACTCATGTACCTGTGGCGCCTTACGGGGAACAAAACATACCAAGATTGGGGGTGGGACATATTCCAGGCATTTGAGAAGAACTCTCGCATAGAATCTGGATATGTCGGACTGAGAGATGTAAGTTTCTCTGATGGCTTCCATCCTTGAATTTCTACTGAAAACACTTCTTACACAAGTCTCTGTAAAAAAAAAATCGGTCTCCAGGTGAACACTGGTGAAAAGGACAACATGATGCAGAGCTTCTTTCTAGCAGAGACGCTCAAGTACCTCTACCTGCTGTTCTCCCCTCCATCAGTCATATCCTTCGACGAGTGGGTCTTCAACACCGAAGCTCACCCATTGAGAATTGTTCCCATACATGATAGTAAAGCCAGCTTGGCTGACATTGCAACACCAGTGGTCCGACCATTCGGGAGGAAGCAGGGAAAACAGGAGTAGGCTTGAACCGTAGAGTACTGGATTTTTGCATCTGCCGTCTGATTTTGATCTGCCTGATGAAAGATGTTCTTCCATGAGGGGAATTTCTGCCAGAAGCAAGGGCTGCAAATCACGGCATTAGGCTATTTAGGCAACAAAATTATAGGTACAGCACGATGAGATAATCTGGGGCGTATTAACCTTCGGAGTATAATCGAAGATCAATAGCCCCATGAAAGTTTTCGTCTTTGAACTTGCTTATTGATTTGTAACATTAACATACATCTTACTATGTCCATATGTTATTGCTTGCCTGGGGCTTTCTGTGGAGTTGTATTCTCATTATTTGCCCCGAGTTGTTACATTTAGAAATATGATCTATAAAAATGGGTTGTGTTTTCCTTTCAGCACCTCCAATTTCATTTTTCGAGGACGTGAGGTGTTTCTTTTGGAGGAAGTGAGTTTTATGTATATGTCAGCTGGAGAGTTGGCATATGTATTTGAAGCTGTGTTGCAAGTTTGCAACCACTCAAAGGCTATGACCTACTTAAATACTACTTAGTAAATGAGGTTGTTATTTTGAATTGTGGCTTTTAGTTTTTAACTTAAAATTTTAAATTCTGGCTATTCCCGCGAGAGTACGGAGAGAGTCACTCGCGTGCGATTTTAGCTAATATAGCTGAAATCAGTACAGTATCTACTATAATTGATCTGTAGATACTATTTTGGTAAGACACTCTGTTTAAAAATTAGTTATTGTAGATAAATTAAAAGCTATAAGCCAGAAATTGAAAAGAACAACCCTAATATAAGAGGTTTGCTGTACTAGCGTGTTGCCTTTTAATGGTACAACATGTAAGAAGGTTAAAAGAAGGAAAGGAGAAAGGCGAGAGGAACACTTAGACATGCTTTGCAGCCAGGGGTGGATATCGAGCTAACTCCTCGTCTTATCGAGCTTTTCCTAAAATTGACATAGTTTGATTTAATATCATTTTATGTATAATTTAAAAGTATTTTGAGAAACGAGCTGAGCCGAGCTAGAACAAAATTCAAATTCATTTGAAATCAACTCATTTTAATGTTTAACCAATTAATAGGTATAATTGAAGCAACTTTGAACCGAGCCAACGAGCCCTACTAACGAGCTTTTTTTTCCACCCCTATTTGCAGCCATACGTAACGAACCAAACCGTTAGTTTTCTCTGGATCAAATTTGTACAGGACCGTCCGCCGCGTCGTCACTTCCTATGGGATCCCTGAGATGCCACCGATCCATTTTAGTCCTCCCCCGAGCATCCCGCACCACCGCTCGCCATCGCCACCGCTGTCCAGAGTCACCGCCGCCCCTTCTCGTTTCCTCTCTCTATTTTCCCTCTCTCTCTATTTCACTAACAACCATGGTCTACATGTCAGTTTGACTCTTATTCATTTTATGTTGAGAGAATATTCTCTGAAATATTTCCTTCCTCTTTTTCAGTGTTTGATTAACTCTATTCTTTTTTTCTAAATTCATCTAAAATTTTAATCTACCCATTTATGCTCTATTTTTGAATTTTTGGTTTTATTTGAATTTTTGGCTGCTTTTCGCGTGTAGACTACGATGTTCCAGAAGAGTGTGACTACGTTGACGATCCTTACCATCAATACATAGAGCAAGGTAAGTTACACCACCGATCATGTTGAATCCAATATTTTAAATTATGTATATTCTATTTTAAATTATTGTGCATGCTTATTTTTATTTAAGCATAATTTAGATTCTGGTTTAAACTTTAGACAATTCTCAATTCCTTGTTTATGGTCAAAATTGACATTGATCACCTAATACCTTATCACCATGGCTAAAACTCTAGTTAATACACTAGTATTGACTAGAAATCTTATAGAAAAGCTTAGATATGTATATAGATGAATTTAGGCTTGGGTACCTTTTCACATAAAATGTTGGTTATTAAAATAATCCTTAGCATTGAAGTGTCAAGGAGGTTTATGAAATATTTAGCAAAATAAAATAAAAGCATGATTTAGGGTTAGGTAAATGGTTGGTGGTGGATGCTTGGTGGCACAATGTAAGTATGTGAATAGTCTGCCTAAATCAATTAAAGACCGATATGTGAACTACTGCTACAAAACCATCACGTACTACCATAAGTCTGGTGTGAGACAAACCTAATTAACTAATTTGTGTGTCCCAACATTGGTTTTGCTACAGGTTGAATGTGTGTGCGGCGAGGCCACCGGTAACACATGGCGCAAGAGAGGCCCCCAACTTAATGGATTCTATATTGTGATGAAATCTTAGTGGTGCATGGCTAGATTGAGAAATTTCGCATTGTAAAAGTCTTGTGATAATCACTTAGTCATACGTCTAAGAAAGCATGTTATAGCCGACAATATAAGCGTGTTATGGTCTGGGTGGAATGCCTATGAATAGGTTAGTGTTTGGTTGGATCTACAGTAATAGTAATATTTGACTAAAACATTGTTTTACTTATTGTATTAAATTTAGTAATTTGCATCTACTTATTACATTTAAATGAGTAGGCCGTGTCCCACAGTCGTTTGCATGTGGTCAGACTAGATGGGCTTCTTCACGTCGATTTTATCTTTTGCTATTATTTATATATTTGGCCTATGGGCCATGGAATGTAAAACTTGGCTTTAAGATCCATACTCATTTATTTAATAATAATTGTCATTATGTATGATATGTATCTTTGTTACCATTGTGTGCACTAGTTTTTCTTGGACTAATGTGTTTTACATAGAGAATTCAGAGTTGTTATTTCGATATGGGCTCCAACCATCTAGTGGTTGCCCGCTAAGAAGCCTAAAACTTCATCTTTATTTCAAAGTCTGCTGACACTGGATCGGATAATCCTTAACAGTGTTTGTGAGGTATTTATATTTTCAACCTACCTACTAATTACCAATAGGGTGATTTTATATCATAATAACACTTATAGTTGTCAAGGTAAATATGGCTTATGAGGGCATGACTGGGCTTTTCAATGGTTGGATCTAACTATTCATCATGTCATTCTAGATTATTATTTTATATAAATAATAGTGCTCAAATAACATAAATGAAGTAATAATATATAAATGTTATGTGATCAAAGATATGTGACTTGCCTTCTTATCCAAAGTCTTTGGTCACTTCGTAGGCTTCAGGTTTGACACCATCTACTTCAGTTGCTCCAGTAGTTTCTCCGTTTGCCAACTAGTCGAATTTAGATACTAGCACAAAAGAACAAATACAAATATGTCCTTGCTTTGTAGAGTGCAACTTGGGAACAAAATAAAATCATAAAATCCAGAAAAGATATAAAAGAAGATGGGTTTGGATAGATAGAGTTTAAATTAAGCTTGGTTAGGTTGAATGGGGTTGAAAATGGGTTAGATAGGCTCGAAACGGTCGAAACGAGTATAAACAAGTTTAACGGATTTTACGTGGACAGTGACGGGTCAGGTGCACATCACCTAGTTGATACTATTTCTAGCGGGTTGAGTTGAGTGAACAATATTAAACTCGTTAATTGTATAGCGGATCGGATTGAACAGTGTTTGGGTCGGATTGAATGAATAGTGTTGGTCATCTGGGTGTTATTGGGCTGCACAATGTTAGCCTGGGCTATGAATGGTACTGGGCTAGCTCAGTTCAGCTGGCTGGGCTTAAGCACCAGCCTGGGCTGGCTTTGCCAGCCCACACGACATGTGGCCTAGTTCGCGTTTTAAGCGAGCTGGAGCTTGCTCCACGGTGGCCAAACATAGGAAAGTGGTGACGGCGATGATAACAGATGGGGGAATTCGGTGGTGCAGCGTGTATCTACAGATCATGGGTAACCTATTCTAGACTATAGCGCAGGTAGTGGCAACATGGAAATGGCTAGCGGCGCCGGCGCATGGCTAGGCTAGGGGAGGGTTGTGGCAAAGCCACAACGATGCTTCTACCAAATTAGCAACGGTTTGAGCATCTGTGGGGTGAAGAGAGCTCGGTGGTGGTGGTGGCTCGGCTTGAGTAGGACTGTGGAAAGCTGGCATTAACGGTTGTAGATGGCACGACGGAGGTTCACGAAAATGACGAGTTGTGACAATGCGGAGACCAAAATTGGTACACACATGAGCATTAGTGAGATGAGATGGACACGATGGCGGTGGTGGCTTGGCATGAGGAGATCTAGAACGGGTTGGCATCGGTGACCGAGGGTTGTGTGGCGGAGGTACATGGTGGCGGCGAAATAAGGGTGGTAGGGCTATGCTTGGAGCTCAAGGGTAGCCTCGTGGATTTGAAGAGGTGCTAAGGGCATGGCTAATTTGGTAAGAGCAGGGACGAAGATGAGGAATTTTGAAGATGATCTAGGCTTACCAGGTTTAGGTATGATGGTGGCGGTGTTTCATGCGGCCAGGGAAGAAGATGGTGGGCTTGGGCGCGAGGGTGTGTGAAGAATAGGCTAAGGTAGTCACTAGCCTTGGCTTTATAGTCAGCGCGAGGTGGCTTGCATAGGGAGTGGTGGCACGTAGGGAGAGTGGCGACGAAGATGGACTCAGCGCATGGGTTTAGTGATGCGAGAAAGATGATGTGGCTGTACAGGAGTCACTGTTTCTTTTTTAAGCAAGCATTCAAGGTGTGACAAAAAAATAGCAATGGGCGTGGTGTGTTAGGGCGAGCTGAGACGGGCCGAGGTGGCGTGAAAGCGACAACGCGGTGAAGCTGAGCTGGGCACGGCATGAGGTTGCACGGCCCTGACGCAGCTTGGTGCGGGCGAAGACAACACTAGATAGAAGTGGCACGTGCGCGAGCAGCAATGCGATGTGAGGCAGGCGAGGACAGAGGAGAAAACGGGTAGCAAGAATGCGCTTTCTGAAGGTAGAAAGTGTGTGTTCCAAAAAGAAAAGCAGGTTTTTGGCTGAAATTTTTTACTTTGGCAAAAAACCTTCAAATTCAAATGAAATTTGCTCAAATTTAAAATTTTAAACATTTTAGGTTGTCACAAACTACACTCCAAGAACACGCCAAAATACGCTATGTGCTCATTTCGGTTTTTTTAATGTTTGGCACTGTTCTAAGGCTATTTTTTGCTATAGTTGTTGGTAACTTTTTTTGGCGTAATTAAATTTAAAAAATTAAAAATAGGTTACCCTATCACAAATAATACAAAGAAATACAAGAAAAAACAAAAAATCCAAAAACTAGAAAAAGGCAAAATTAAAAATAGTAAAGATAGAAACCAAAAACTAGTGGCCAAACGAGAGCTCTAGATCGATGGGCAAACGTGTTGCCAAATAGCAAGTGTGTGTTCCGACTACTCGCAGCTCGCCAACGTAGATTTGCATGCTGGGTCCTCCTGGGTGAGTGGGTGTCGCTATTCATCGCAGCTTTTTCATGCATGCGAGGAACCCCTGTAGCCAGAAACACCTTGTCTTTGGTGCAATAATCAATAAGGTCTGGTAAACTAGCAATCGAGGCTTTTTTTTTTTTTGCATGAACCTTCTCTAATTTGCCGGTTGTCGGTCCCCAAAGAAATAACGTTGTCCCGTACGGAATCATTTGGATCAAGAGAACTGAAGAAGCATGTCTAAACATTTCTCTTTCCATGGTAGTATATTCCAGTGAATCTACCACACTGGAGACTTAACAAACCAATGCTTAACATTAGTATCACATGTCCTGTCACATTCAGACAAGCTGCAAAATTTCCAGCATTGACTAGTCTTTGTATGTCGTTTCCAAACCGCAAATAACGTGTGAAGCAAGCCGTGGAAAAGAAAACTCGGAAGAAACCGGCATTCTTGAATAATTAGTCGCTCGTTACTTCGTTACTTGATTACGTAATGGCGTACGTACCTCAACATCACAGCTAAAGCTATCCCTTTGTGCGAAAATTTTGTTCTGCGTGCAGCTTTAATTTGTTGCTGAATTTACGAGATATCATACGTGGGAAGCGAGAATTTCTTCTCTCTGTTCGACTACTTGCACGGCTTGGCTAATTCATTTCCAAGTTCAAAGCACTGGCGGCGCGAGTCCATTAAGGGTGTGTTTGGTTCAGAGTCATGGTGGGACGGGATGGATCCAACCCATTTTTTAGGGACGGGACGGGACGGTCCCTGTTTTCTGTTTGGTTCAGAGTCATGGTGGGACGGGATGGATCCAACCCATTTTTTAGGGACGGGGCCTACCTGTCAGCCACTCATCCCACTTCATCCCTCACCATCCCCTCATTTTTGGGGGATAGGATCATCCCCAATTTGAGAGCATATCCACAGAATATTCCCTAGAGGGATATCCCCCATCCCACCTGACTCTGAACCAAACAGCTCTGGAACGAGGACCGCCCCATCCCATCCCCCATGGTTCCATGAACCAAACACATACTAAAATTATCGTACAAATTTTATTTGTAATGCTCTTATGTTACTGTTCTTTATCTTTTCGGCGGCTTTTGATTTCTCTTAGTAATTACTATTCATTTAACTAATAAGACATAATTATAAGTTATAAACTGCAGCTCAAAAGGACAGATTCTATACATATAGTACTGCTGATGACACCTTGAACTTTAGTGAATTGTCGAGTTTTTCCTAAGTAAATCACATGATAATTAACTTGCACTGCCGGGCTAAGATCAGGCGTGCACTACACCGGTGCACTGTACAATTGGAGCTGATTAGACAAGCGCAACTAGTTTTGTACTAGTTATTCACACAAGTGAGCATCCATGTACCACGCATGCCAGTACACAGATATAATACCAATACTAAACCCGGGGGGATTCACGGCCCCCGGGCGTGTCCACGTCACCCCCGCCCGCGCGTCCGGCCGGCGCGTGGCGGGGGGTTTCCCGTACGGCCAGGGGAGGAGTTTTCCTCCGGTTTTTCGGAAATTACGTATAGGTCCTTTTTCCTCGCGAAAAGGTCCCTGCAAGTTTTTTTTTTCCAAAAAAAATTTTTGATTGCGCCCCGCAGATTCCCGAAATTACGTATAGGCCCTTATTTACTTACGTACAGGTCCTTGCAAGTCCTCGATTTTTTCCGAAAAAACCCTTTAGCTTTCTCGAAAATACGTACGTGCCCTCGATTTTTTTTTAAAACTCCTCACGAATTATCGCCTCTTTTACTTCGATACACACGGTGGCTGGCGCGGCGTGTCGCCGCGCCTATGAGGCTAGTAGATCCAACACTACTACTTGTCGACAAAGACAAACAACATTATTGTTTCTACCAAGTTACTGTCCATGTTTTACCATTGCAACTTGCGAGTACTAGCTAGGTAAATTGCAATTTTTTTTCTCGGAGGAAGTGAAAAATGTACGATGGATTGCCGTGTTGCAAAAGGAGCGAGGGAACCGATGTGGATAAGCGCTTAAATCAAAGTGCCACATACTTTACAAGTCAAAAGGTTAATAGTGAGCAGTGGTGGGGGCTTGTCTACGATGGACTATACTGGTATAGTGGTATTGTATGAATGGTGGAATAGGCTAAGTCTGAAAAGTCGGTCTATCGAACGGCATGATCTGGTATATCATGTTATGCTCAGGTTGGTCTGACACAACGAGCATAGCGACGCCTCGTCGCCTCCTCCACCTTGCCGATGCCATGTAGTACCATCTTCAAACAAAATCAATTCAAATCGTGAAACTAAAAGTCAAACAAGCAACGTGTGAAGGCACGAGAGGACGGCGACGCATGAAGGCATCAGAGAGGTGGAGCCAAGAGGACCAGAGGGTGGAGCCGGCGAGGTAGGCCGACGGCTCACAGGGCAGCAGCACCAGGGAGGCTGAGCCAGCAATAGGGACTGAGACCACGCGCAGGCAGGGGAGGCCGACGATCAGAGGCGCTAGGGAAGCCAGCATAGGGGACAGCCATGGATCCGGTCGAGGCCGAGTAGAGGAAGCCAAAGGGGAGGCTAGAGGCGAGCTTGGAGCTGGGCATAGCAGCCAGTCGGGTTGAGCGTGAAACCGAGAGAGGAGGCAGTGAGCCAAGGACTGGGGCAGCTCGTGGCGCCAGGAGCAAGCGGCATGAGGGGAGGGAGCGCCGAGAGCTCGAGATCTAGATCGAGAGGAGGGGATGAGGAAAAGGGGGAATGAAGAGGTGAGTGGCCAATGGGTTGTTCGGGTAGAAGAAAAAAGATATAGGAGAAAAGAAAAAGGGAGAAAGGTAGAAAAATAAAAGAAAAGTAAAATTAAAATTACAAACTAGATTTAGAAAATGTAAGCTAAGAGAATATTCTATAAAATCTGGCTAACACTGATTACCTTGCAAAATTTTAGTAGCAAGTTGGCACGTTATTAAAAGCTGAATAACCTGTCATTAGTAGACCGAAAAGGGGGATTATCAACCACTAATTAAATAAATATATTTCTATTCGATTATTCGACCGCTCATTTAAATACTCAATTCAATTATTAGTCGCATCAAAATAATAGAAACCATTAAGATTGGTCTATAACTTTATCATAAATTACCAACCGAATATTCCGAAACTCGTATGTATTAATCATACTTCTATATAGGGATAAAAATATGAGGTTAATCAGACTTTACTTGCGTAATTGATCGTATCAGTCGTATCAACAATTGTTCCGTCTAAAGACGGGCAAAATCAGTAACTCTATACGCCACTTGCACATATACTTTCCCTAGCACCTAGTAACTAAAGAAATTATAAACACATGTATATTATAGATACAAAATATTGGTTAACACAGTAATTCATCATACATACATAACTTATTGGGCTATGATTGTACTAGTTAGATTATATATGTTTGTGTATGCATAGGAATTCTACTTCTCCGAAATATTTACATGTCCATATTTTTACGTAATTAATTTAATTTTTACTAGGTTTTTAACGAGGCAGGCCTAAGAGAAATAAATATGGCAGCCACCGCTTCCGTCACCTATAGTTACTTAGGATTAGACTTAAACCGGCACGGCATGGCGCCAACACGACGGTTTTGAGCCATGCCAAAACTTAGCCAAAGACGAGGTGAGCCAGCACGACAAGATAGCCAAGTCAAGTCGGCACGATATGACGTGGCCTAAAGTACAATGAATTTGGAATGTGCCGTGCCGGCACGCTCATGCCCACCTCTAGCTGTCGATAAGGTCAGGACCCCGCACGTCCTGCCACTAGTGACGGGTGCACATATCAGATCAGATGCGTACGTATCGATCCTAGGAGGCGAACAATGGCAGCCGTTCGATGCCCTGCCGGTCACCTCCTCTCGGCCGGTCCATCCCCACCGGCTGCGGCTGGCTGATGACGCCCACGGCGACAGGACGACGGTTTCCCGCGGAGCTAGCATCTCGTGTGGCCTACCCACATTGTAGTACGTACATACAACATCCAACCGGAGAGAGACACGTCGAAAAAGAGAATCTTGCCATTCACAAATTAGCTACCGAACGAGTGAAACATCATGATTTTATTTTCCATATATTGTACACACGTGGCCCTTTGACATTTTTTTCCCTCTAATTGGACGCTCAACACCGTCGGCAATGACTCAAAGGCATGCATTCGAGGCTACAAAGGCTTATAAGCTGGCTTCCTAGCAAAATTCTGCTCAATGGTAGTTTATTTCACAAGTATTTTACAGAAAGTAGTATAAAATCGATGATGCTCCTTTGAAATTTTCCTGTTACAAACGGAACCTAAGTGTAGATACCAGAAAGAAGCTTCGATTCAGCTACCAAACTATGGTCTGGCCCCTGTCACTATATAAATCCGCGTTTTACACACTAATTAAGAAGCACTGCACGCGCAAAATGAGCGAACTAAAAAAGATCTAGCTGTATACGGACTGGTATGTCAATTTCCTAACAACGAACGAGTCATATTACATTACTATTAGCATATAGATTAGAAACTTGCGCACACCGCACAACAGCACGGATCAAATCAGCTAGCTACTGCAAATTCAAATGGTATACATCGTCTTCGTATACTAGTTTTTCCTTGGGTTGTACGATCCATTCGTACGCCATGGAGCACTGGTAGTTATACGTAGTAACATGCATGTAGGTATTCAAAGATTAGATTATTCAACCTGCCATTGTAGGATGATAAAAAAATAGATATAGGTAGTATAGGGTGACGATCAAGATGATTCAAACTTATCCAAGATAAAACTGTGTGAAATCAAGAGGTTTAAGCAAATATATATATATATATATATATATATATATATATATATATATATATATATATATATATATATATATATATATATATATATATATATATATATATATATATATATATATATATATATATATATATATATATTCGATATCGGGTTTGCTTACCTTGACTGCATATATATGACGCTATGCAGGGAGTTGGATAGTGCTAATTAATTAAAGTGTTAACGATCGCGATCGTGATTAAGGTCCTGATCGGTTCGGCTTGAGCTTCTGGCTTCTGGCTTATTTTTTACTATTCATAAATTTCGTCTTTTTCTGAACTTTTGGCTTTTTGTTGAGCTTTTTTGCCGGTTCTTTTTTTCCCGTATTCGTTTGTATTATACATATTGGGCTAACATATTTTTATATTTTTAATTTTTTTAAATTTAATTATGCTAAATAAGTCTCTGTCAGCTACAGTGTTTTCAGCCATAAGCCCAACTGATCACCACCTTAAAGTATACATTAATATTCTGCAGATGTTGAGTTATTCGACCCGTTCTTTTTAGCATTTTTATGGTTTTTTGTTTCGATTTCTCCGAAAACCAAAACAAACGGAACGGCGTTTTCAAACTGTTTCTCAAAATGGCTTCCTGAATCCAAAACCATATACGTCGTCTATGTTGACATCTCCACTGTCTACCGTTGTCTCAAAAAATGCTGACAAAAAACATCAGCCGCAGTCCAAAACAACAAAGCTATTATTACATCAAAGAGAATTCAATGGAGTACTACTCGCTGATGATAGTTTTTAGATGGCGCAGGCTTGTTTTTCTTTTGGAAGAGACGGTGTAGTTTTTAAGTTATATTTATATAGTTTTTGAACCATAAACAACAAAGCCTTATGCTGGAGTATTATTGAATTGGTAGCAGGCACGTAGTACATTTTATCCAATTTTAAGTACAGTTTGTTGGTAACATATAGCTTGAGCTCGCACGTGACATTCTTAAAAAATGTAGGCCCGTTGTGTTAAATGTGTAGCACGGAACTTAGTTTATATGCATACCAATACCATTACTGATGTACCAAGCAGGGTTTTAAACTCCAACTTTTATTCAATATAAACACAAGTCTTAAGAATTAAGCTGCCTTATTGGACCGATGTAAGTATGTAAGACGCACCAAACTACTAGATATGTTAAAAACATACTACACCAAACTAATCAAAATGCTAGAGTTAACTTGATGATACCACATACAGGAAAAGACCTTCCCCATGGACGACGAGTCGATCGCCTCCTTGGAATACAGCTAAGAGAACCGAGTGTAGCTCATTTGGCTACGATCGTCATTGAGTGTTATATATTTGTGTTCGAATCTTCTCATTTGTAGGTGTTTTTAGTGAAAAAAATATATATCCATGTTCTAGGTCTAGTGTGTGTTTTAGTATAATACACGTGCATAAGATACGTATGGTGTATAGAGTAAACGTGACGTGCGTACTACTTTATAATTAAAAAAATACATGAGCTAGCTAGCACGGCACATGGGCCAAATGCACCAGGTAAAAAACCCAAACGAATATCTACCCCTGTTGCGGCAGTCTACGTACGCTTTTGCACCCTTGTCCGCTATATGTACGTCCGCCCGGGCATCCGAATCCCCAAATGTTCCAAGCCCAAGCCAACCCCACCATCCATCTCGTCTTCCTCTTCCTCCTGCTCCTCCCCTTGTCGCAGGAGGCAGGCTGTCCAGATAGATGCCAACGGTGACGGTGATGTGCGGGGCGGAGGAGGAGCGGGTGGTGGCCACGCACAAGGCGCCCGGGGCGTGCCCGTGCTGCGGCGGCGCGGTGGTGGCCACCGACGTCGAGAGCGAGCGCCGCATCCTCTGCCTGCCGCTGTGCGTCAAGAACAAGCGCAAGTACTCCTGCACCAGGTGTCTACGCCGCCTCGTCACCCTCTATAGCTGATGCTCGTCGATCCACCGATGGATTAGCCACCCGGCTAGGCTCGGCTAGCGTAGTGGAGTCCTTAGCTCTAGAATTCTGTGGTTCTTGGCCTTGGTCAAGGCTAATTAATCAAGCTTAATTAGCTCGGCTAATCAATGGTTTTAGCTGCGCTAGCTTAACCGTAGTTAGCTTTGTCTCGTTTGCGATCGGCAGCCAGCAGAGGTGCCATGCATGTGCATCACGTGACGCTGCGTCTGACGCTTTGCTGGGATGTAAATTATGTACGCTGGTGTCTTGTAGTTACTAGTAACTTATCTGTAAATGGTTGCAGAGTGAGTATCTGCCTTAATGCATAAGGCTCGGGCTCTGAGCTTTTCCTTCTTAATTACGATCTGATGCCTAGATAATTGATATGAGGACTTCTTTTAAGATGGGGCCCTTCCTTACTGGTGCAGATAGCCCAATGTTGGGCTCCAGCACGTAGTCATCTTGTGCACCAACGAATCAACTGTTGCTTCTCTTTTACTTTGATTGAAATGCTGAAGGGTCCATCAAACTGCACAAGCAAGCTTCAATTGTAATAAAAAAAAGTGGAGTACCTTACCTCTCTCTCTCTCTCTCTCATACGTAACGGTACCTGCAGTTGTACCGAGTACTAGCAGGACAAAGTCCAAAAAAATGCACCCCCTTGTGTCCAGTGATGTAATGTAAATCATGCGGTGACACACAGGTCACAAGCTACACAAGAGTACAACGAACCATCACGATCCCCAATCTCTCCAGTCTAGTTCTGCATGTACTGATGTACAGCGGCAGCCACAGATCAATACCAGGACTAAGCGTTTTTTTTTTTTTTGATATGATACCAGTACTAAGCGTTGGCCCTGTTACAAGAGTACAACGAACCATCACGATCCCCAATCTCTCAGTCTAATTCTGCATGTACCGCTGTCCAGCGGCAGCCACAGACCAATACCAGTAGTCCAGTACTAGACGATTGGCTATGTTCTTTTAGACTTTCGGATTCTTGTAGTGTTAAAATAAATAGAGTAGTTTTTTAAAACAGATTTTTAACTGGTTTTTTAGTTTAAAATCATGTACACTATCAATACCTAAGTCTTCATCGTTTGTTGTTATCTCAAAAAGTACAGTAAAAAACTGTCAACCATAGTGATACCTGTCCTCTGTCTCTGTTTATCATCTTCAGAACATTCAGGGCCTGTTCTTTTTGGCTGTAACTTATGGTTTTTGGTTGAAATTTTTGAATTTTGGCTGTTTACGGTACAGATTACGGAGAGATCGATACTCACTTGCGATTTTGGCTGGTACAGATGTTGGGCTTTTGACGTATACTACATTTAACTTATAGACTCCTTCTTGAAAAAATACTCCGTTTAAAAGTTAGGTACTGTAGCAGCTGTGAAAAACCGGCCGGCTTTGGCCAGCCGAACAGGCCCTCAGTAATACCTGTCCCGTCCTGAATAGTGATAAGAATCATCATATGTCCTGAATAGTAATAAGAATCATCATATCTAGACCTCTTGGATTCATGGCTACCATGCCTCCTCGGCGACCTATATATCTATCTTTTCTTTCTTCATGTTCTCCCCCCTCCTGTCTCCTTTCGTCCGTCAGGTCCTTTGCCAACTTACCGACTACCTGTACTCTCACCTCTGACTACTCGCACTTGTTTTGTGTATTGTCCTCCCTCGAGTCCTTGGCCAGCTTCAACCACGGAAATCATTTTTGATTGAATTTAAGTGAAAATTGGATTTCTCTGCCATTCCAAAAAAGACCCATGAAAAAATTTGGCCTGTTTTGAATTTTCTACACGGCTACACCTTGAGTGACTCCCTCACGGATGGGCATTTTATCTCCAGAAGTGTATTTCGGTAAAGACGCTGATACAGCTGGAACGCTGATTAGGACAATCACAAGGAGGAGAAAATAGGCTCGTAAAGATCGACTACTGCTTATAGACGATCGACTACTTTCACTATATCGACACGTACTACATTGAATCAGACTGCTTCAACTCTTCTTACACTGCACGGTGCGTCTAGTGTTAACAATCTATAACCTCTTATTCGCATGGTTTTCTTGTTTATGTTATAAAAATTTTAACTTAGACTGATGTAGCTTATTGGTGTCTTAACAGTAGAGTCCTTTCTAACCGGTGCAGATAGCCCAATGTAGGGCTCCAGCTTGTAGCCATCTTGTACACCAACGAATCAACAGTCGCTTCTCTTTTACTTCGATTGTGATGGTAAAGGGTCCATCAAACTGCACAAGCAAGCTTCAATTGTAAAAAAAAAGTGGAGTACCTTACCCCTCTCTCTGTCTCCTCGTGCATATCGGTACCACAGTGGTACCGAGTATTAGCAGGGGGACAAGTCCAAAAAAAAAAGCACTCCCCTGTGCACAGTGGTGTAATGTAAATCATGCTGTGACACACACGTCACAGGCTGTACAAGAGTACAATTAACCATCTCGATCTCCAATCTCTCCAATCTAATTCGCAATTTTGGTTTCTTTAAAAATTAAAATAAATAAAACAGTTTTTTAAAATAAATCCTTTGAATAACTTTTTGAATCTAAAATCATATACGCCATCCGTATCGATGCCTTCATTGTTTACGGTCGTTCTAAAAAATATAGTAAAAAACTATAAGCCGTAGCTAAAAACAATCAAATACAGTCTAAAAAATAAGACGATTGCCGTCGCCATGCACGCTACCACATAACAGAACAAGCATGCATATTTTAAATGTATCGGCACGTAAGTATGCTCTGAATCCGCGGCCCAGCACACAGCATCGGTCCGTTGGTTGCCTGTTCCTTTCGCGCGCGCGCATCAGATAAGTCCCCAGAATTCGATGCCATCTGCCCGCCTGCCTGCCTGCGCCGATGGATGGAGCGCGTCTGCCCAACAGCCGGCCGGTAGCTGAATTCGTGCCGCCACTCTGCATCAGCCGCCGTGTCGACGTTTCCCCGCAGTCTTTCACTTCACGGCTCTTATCCTCGTCTTACGAAACATATCTTGAGCCCGTTGGTTAATAAGTGCCGGGTGGTTCACGAACTGCGGCTAATAGTAGTAGTAAATATTGGGAGCACCAATTCTGGTAGTGCTTATCCACTAATCCTATCGCCGATAGACCACACACTAGCTATTCTCTCCGATCACAAATATATATCACTTTAGATATCGATACGGTCTTTAAATATTACTTTATCATTAATTTTTATTATAATATATTTATAAAATTTAATAAAGTTATAATATTATAAAATTGCTTTTCGAGACAAATCCACGTGTATGATTTTCATATATTCAATATAAATATTTAAAAAGATATCAATAACTAAAATTTTTAAAGTTTGATAGCACGTATCTTAAAATGATATGTATTTTTGACTGAAGAGAGCAGTAGATTAATAGTGGGATTACAAGCTAAAAGTGGATGAACCTACACTGCATATGCCACCCATGGGCGGACGTGCAAGAGGTTATGGGTGTTCAGCTGAACACCCAAATTTTTTTACAAAATACCAAGTATATAATAGATATATTAGATATATATAATGTTAGTTGAGTTAAAACTATATTTCTATGTCCGCAAATAAATTCAATCCATACTCTCTGTATCTCATGCGCAACCCATGTAACACATTAAGCCTATTTTTCTTCCCACCTTAGCCCTTCTCATACAGGCCTAAAGAGGTAAAGATACAAACAAAACCTTAACATTTGTTCTCTTTCTTATCTTATGGTTGTTTGTGTGGGAGGCGGCTCTGACCTTCGAGTGGCGAGCGGGCGAATGTGCGGGCTACGAAGGCGAGTAACGGCTAGCGGACGCGGACTGCGTAGGCGAGTGACGGCCGGTGGACATGGCCTAAGATGCGTTTAGCGTTTAGCTACATTTACCCCCCAAAAGGCAGTATTCTATTAATCTGGAAAGGGTCACTAATTCAGATAGCATAATGCAGTTGTGGACCCAGGATCAAAATTTTTTGGGGTGGGGGGGAGCTAACAGGACTTGCTCACCAGTTTGCCGAATGTAAAGTTGTAGGCTTGCGGTAGCCTATCGTATTACCAGTGAGAGATAGAAAAACATTATTACGGCTATAGCAGACTATCTTAGAACTCACATGTAATCCATAGAACCTAAACAAGTCGTAGGAAAGACTAAGTTATAATCCTGCAAAATGTAAAGCATTACCCAAGCTACTCCTATGATCATATCACACACCTCAGCCATAATGCTCATGTCCCAGGCGTTGTTGTACTAGTCGTAGCGGGGAGAGGTGACCATGACCGTGTACACATTCGCCTACACAGCACACGCAGCAGCACATTACACATACAAGCATCGAGAACACGATGGAAGGGATGGGTGCCAGCTCAGCATAAGGACCAGCTGCCACACCTAGTCGCATTACATCCATTGGCACATGTCATATCCGTTCATTGACTAGTACATCTGTCCATGCTCCATCTGTGCACAATTAACACGAGCTAGTTAGACAAAGACAAGCTCCCGGCTGGTCGTCCATCGCGAAAGTCGTGGGGGCCACAGGCCGGCAAGTGGCGTCATTCATCCTCAGCTTGGCGGCGACGCTCACCGTCGTGCTGCTCCTCTAGTACTGGCCGGTATAGTTCAGCCGCACAAGGGCGTCGATGCAGTGCTACGACTAGAGAGATGATCACCGGAATGGAACATCAGTAGCGGCAACAAGACAGATGATTTTACCATCACGTGGGCAACTCCCAAGCAACAACGGAAGGTGCACCGTGCCACCGTGGGAGCCGAAGGTTCCCTTCCATCGTCGTGGGCGTCGAGCTGGCACCCTGGAGCAAGACCGGTGGGTGATGGCCTCGGTGACGTTCTTGGTGGCCTCCCGCCGGTGGAGGAGGGGTGGGGAGGGCGACCAACGGTAGCGGGCACCAGCCCCACCTGACACCCCCCCCCCCCCGGCGTAGGTCCACCATTGGCATAATGCATATAAGGGGTACAGAGGGGTTGGTCCAAGTCAGCCCGAACCTGGACCACTAAGCCTGTCAAAAGTAATTAGGGTAAGGGGTCGACCCGTTTCATTCATGTGTGTATATTTTCTGACTAGTTTTTTAAAGATATGCTAATAATTTTAAAATTTTGGCTTTTGGTAAAAAGGCTTAATTTTGAAAAAACAAACTAACACTGTGGCCCTGATCAATTCGGCTTCTGGCTTATTTTTCACTATTCATAAGTTTCATCTTTTTCTGAACTTTTGGCTTTTTGTTGAGCTTTTTTGCCTGTTCTTTTTTTCCCGTATTTGTTTGTATTATACGTAATGGGCTAACATATTTTTTTATATTTTTAAATTTTTTTAAATTTAATTATGCTAAATAAGCCTTTGTCAGCTACAGTGCTTTTTTCAGCCAGCTACAGTGTTTTCAGCCATAAGCCATGAGCTTTTCAGCCGAACCGATCACCACCTATCAATTTAGACATACTTAAAGATGTGATACACATGAATATGATTTAGCATTCTCTTTTAATGTATCACTGTCATCTTGCTCATCACAAAAGCAGCGTGATAAGCGGAGCGGGTGCTCAGCATGGAGCGCGCGAAGCAGTGTTGGCGCGCCGAGAGTGCGCGCGACTTGCCATCAGCGTCCTGGTCACGGCGACGTGACAGTCACGCGTGGGCGTGGCATGGGCGTGTTAGTGTGGCACACATGGGCCATCAACGTGGCAGGTGACAATGCAACGGGTGGCAGTGCGGCGCGGTTGGCCAAGTCGGGGGCGTGACCAGCTGAGCAAGAGAGACAGAGAGCGAAGGAGGGAGGCGACTGGGCCAAGCCACGCTGGGCTAAAGAGGGAAAAGAGAGGGAGAAAGAATGGGGGCTGTGTGCCAGTGGTCTGAATGGCTTTGGGTCCAGAGAAAAGAAAAGAAGGCCAGCCCAACTAAGTTTTAGAATTTTTCATTTTATTTTTCTTTTTAGTTTCAATTTGTATTTCGATTTTAGATTGAAATTTGAATTCAAATTGAATTTTGCTTTGCCAAAATTTTGAATTATGCTCAAATATCAACTTTATTCAAAAAATTTAATATCCCAAAATGGCGTGTTACAAAGGGTTGCTCCCAGTGGCGGGACTCGGATGAGTAATCGGCTTGGGCCACGACCAATTTGAGACCAATTTTGAGCGAGTCATTCACATGCAGCACAAGACAGCAAAAGCGCTCCCCCCCCCCCCCCCCCCCCCCCAAAATAATGCATTGTCTTGTTAACTTCTAAGGCAAGCGGAGCAAATCACCATTGCTGGGCATATCTAGCATGATTAAGCAATAACCTACACAACTACACACATAAGCATATTCACATCCCATAGTAAAAGCGTTAAATATAATTCGAAACCTCCAGATAAAAGGTCAGATTTCTTCCACAAATGTCTAGTTCTGAATATCAAAATTGCATCCATCATCCAGTTCCTAATGTAAAATAAGCTTAACATAGAAAATATACTTCGAACACTGGGCATTATCAATAAGCTCGTCAACCTAGTTCATCCTTCTGATGAGCTCGTTGATGTAGTTCTCACGGTTACCGGCATCACCACCCTCCACATAGTGGTTCCTCTTCTTCTTCAGACCTCCCAGTGGTGCCTTCAGCTTGAACGGCCAGAGGAAGTTGTTTGCCTCCTTGAAATGTGGGCCAACAGTCATGATCTCGTGAACAAGATCCTCGATGCAGATGATGTTGTTCTTACCCAATCCCTGATAAGAACAACAAAAAATTGATGATCATCTTACAGTTGCATATGGAACTATAAAAATATAAGAAACACAAGTGGAGAGTTGAAGACAAACAAACCTCCTCTATGACTTTGTTGTTGGTCAAAGGGATCCTTTGCTTGTTGAGCTTTCCATAACCCCTCTTGTAGATCAACTCCCTGACACTCTTCAAGTTTGGGTACCTATAAAGAAAATGATTTCATCTAGTTAGCAACATCGTCAGATCAACTCTACAGTAATCTAACTCTTGAACAATGCAAGGGAAAATTTTGCTTGCCTATAATTTGATTCAAAATTTAACGAAACAAGTGAAACGAATGGAATAACTATCAAGAAAAGCAAATTTAGGATGGAGCGTTAGTTTCAGGGTAATTGTTTCACAAAACTTTTCTACTTCCAGCAAATGGCCAAACAAGCAAATCTGAAGGGCTTAGTAATAGTAAAATGATATAATAGACACTACTATGGTAAATTCATTCAAGCAAGACGAGGACATCATACAATCTTATTTTCACCTGGAAACTGGTACAAGAAGGCATGCATCATAAATCATAATATCTCAAAATGTAAACATAGAACGTACCCATATGCAACATATGGCTCGACCCTGCGCAGCATGTTAATGGTGGCTTTGTTGACCTTCAGGAACACCCCATTGAAGATCTGCAAAATTAAACATTTGGCACAATGAACACCAGCAGCCATCATTTCAAACTACATACATTCATACAACCAAACCACCTAATTGACCAGCCCACCTGCCTCAAACGCAAAAGCTGCAAGATCTTCCTGGTCTTTGGGTGCATGGCATTGATACTGCAGTCAACATTTCACAAAATTAGTGTCAAAATACGAGCAGACAAGGCCAATATCAATTTAGATATCATGAAATAGTGCAATGTGGTGCCTTACCCACGGATGCGGATCACAAACAGCAGCTTTGCCTCGGGACTGACATAGAACCCACCCTTCATCCGGGCCTCACGCTTAAGCTGCACAAGCTCCTTCTCCTGCTCGCAAGACCCACGTCAGCATATACATAACAAAGTTATAGCTCTTCATTGAACGAGAGAACATTGATGGCTCCAACAGGTAGAAACAAACATCTCAATGATCACTCAAGCTAGAAGAGAGCTATGAGCTGATTAGATCAAAATTGGGCAATAGCAAACTCTACCCTTTCAGTATAGATGTACAAACCCAAACATTTGAATCTAATGCTAAACAAAACACAACGTAACCCTCATAGTAATACACACATATAAAAACACCCTAAAATGCCGCAGGTTTAGCTTGCAACAAAAACCATGTGAAACTCGCGTAGGTCACTGGCCGCGTGAACACATGCAGTAAGCAGCACATGAAACTTCATTTCTAGATAACCGCATACAAAAGTTCTGCCGGTACTACTACCAAAGTAAACACATTTCTAGATAACCGCAACGCCATGGACAGTAAACGGTTATATCTACGTCCGAGTCTACAATCTTGCACTGCAACATTCACATCCCCCTTTTTTTCTATCGATCTAAGATCACGGAAAGTTCACACCGAATACGACCTGAGTTCTACTTTGTATACACCACAGACCAAACGAATCATATGCCAGATCCCACACCACGCCAAAATCCAAACCCCCTGCGTGAACGACTAACAAGAGGCATCGGATCGAGAGGGGACAGCGATGAGTCTGACCTGGGCCTCGTACTCCTCGGCGTACTGCTTGGCGCGGGCGAAGATGAGCTTGCGGCTCTCGACGGACTTCTTCTTCTCGGCCACGGCCTTCTCCTTCTTATCTTTGGCCCAAAGCTCCTCCCGCTTCCTCTTGCGGAGAACCGACTCCGGCACCACCACCTTCGCCGCCTCGGACGCCATCTGCACGGTCGCAAACCAACCAAAACCGCCTCAGGCTCAGATGGAGTCGAGGAGCGAATGCTAATGGCTTCGGGCGACGGGTGCTTACCTCGACGAGCTGCGTGGGAGGGGAGGAGGAGTGGGAGACGGGGAGAGGCGACGGCGGCGGCGAAGACTGTTGGAAGGGGCGCTTAAGTAGGCGGGTATTGGTGGCTAGGGTTTGGGAGAGTGATCGGACGGCCGCGATCGGTCCGACGGGCGCGCGATGGGAAGGGGGTGGTGAAACTTGCGTACAGGCTCTCTCGTGGGCTGTGTACTGGGCCATCGTTTCGGACGGCTTGGGCCGTGGTGTCGGAGACCGGTGCTTCACCTTTCTTCCTTCCACTTGCTACGGCGGAAGGCCCATAACCAAACAATTTTTTCCATTTCCGTAAATGTTGCGGCAATCGTGTTAACTCGTGGATTCATTTTGCATTATGAATGAAAAAGATGAAATGGCACATCGTCGTCACCTAACGTCCTAACGTTTTCCGAAATGAAGGGGCACTTTTTTCCCAGTTGTCACACTCAGGCTAAGGGCCTGTTTGGGAGAGCTCCACCAGCTCCAGATACACGAAAAACAGATCCGGATTCAATTTTACTAGCCAAACAGTTCTAGCTCCAGCAGCTCCACTGTGGATCTGCTCCACCAAAACCATGGATCTAGCTCCAGATCCACCAAATTGGTGGAGCACCTCAAGGGGTGCTCCACCAAACTTAAGTTGGTGGAGTTGGGGAAAATTACCCACCATGCCACTAATTACACAAAAAAACGGTTCGTTCTTTCTTTCCCGTCCTCTTCCCGTCACCGCTCCCGGCCGGCCGTCGCCGCCTCCGGCCAGCCGCCTCACCGCCCCCCAGCCGCCGCTCCACCTCATCCCGCTGTTGCACGGATGCCCGCCCTCGGCCAGCCGCCGCGCCGCCGCACCGCCCCCGGCCGGCCGCCGCGCCCGCCCCCCAGCCGCCGCTCCACCTCCTCCTCTGCGCGCGTGCTGCCTCATCAGGAGGAAGAAGAATGGAACTGCTCTACTGACGCGTGGGGCCCAAGTGGAAGTGAGATAGAGAGGGAGGTGGAGCTGTGCCAAACACTTTGACGAATCCCAATCCACGATGGAGCTGCTCCATGGTGGATCCAGGTGGATCTGGAGCTGGTGGAGCTCTCCCAAACAGGCCCTAAGTATGTTTCACTTTCTGTGGGTCATTTTTGGGTTTGCGATGCAGACGTGCCCTCTTAGCTCCACCCGTATACATTTAGCGAAATATGTCACACTTGTGTGGCCAATAACTAAGCCGAAGCGAAAATTATAGAAGTTGTGGCATGGAAACTAGGGCACAAAACAAGCCGTAAAATTTCGCCGAGTAAGAGTAGCCCTCCATCTCGCACATAGGTGCAGCATTTCCTTTATTTATTATCCTCTCAAAAAAAAATTGTATCGTTCCCGTCTGTCTGGTTCGTGGTGTCGATCGTGGACTGGCCCAGCTGCACAGGGAGACGCTCACGGGTGAGGCCCATACATCTCCATATCTCGCACACGAGTGACACGGGTGAACGTGGACCATAGCGGGAGGGAAGACAAGCCGGCTCTCCAACAGAAGTCCCCTTCCCAACATTTTTTTGACTTCTATCTTCTACTTTTCAAGCCAAAAATCATTTAAAATGTATTGACTTATTAACATATTTTTCTTTTTATTGTATTATCCGTAGAGATATAACTATATTTTTTTACTTGAATGTCTAAAAAGGCTAACAAAAAGTTAAAAGCCATCGTACCATTTTAACTAAAAGTTACCCAAAAAATTGGCTCCGAATTTTTTTAGATATGGTGGAGAGGCCAATCGAGAGGTAGCGACTGGACGTGCAAATCCAGTCCATTATCCACAGTGGCTACAGGATGTGTGTCTGGCCACCGGCTTGCAATGGTCATCTCCCTTGGTATTACTTGCTCTTATCCTTTTTAGTTTATGATCGATAGTTTTTTAACAAATAAATTAGGTGGTTTTTTTGTTATTTTTTTGAAGTAGCTTATTATATAACTTTTTCTAATCGATTTTATCAGTACATGATTTATTGTACAAATGTTTATTTTAGAAAAAAATTTATTTGTCGCAGCTAAAAGAACAGCCCCATTCTCTTGTTTGTTGTCTCGCTTCATGTACATCAGGAACGTTTTATCTAGTTTATCTGCGCATGGACCGGAGATGATTTTTTTCATTGCGAGAAAGACGTACACGTACATGAGTAACTACACACGTACACTACATGCAAGCACACGAAGGCCAAAGAAAATTCCACGGTATCATAAATTTCTGCTGAAGCGTACTTATATGTATATAATAGATGAACAATATAATTTTAAATTCTGATGAATAAAATTATATATCTACAACTCCCCCACCCGGAATCAAAAAATCTGCATCAGGGCCGCACATCTGAAACGCTAGTCACTAATCCATCACCTAAATAAGACAGTAATCTGCCAGGTATCAGCAGCGATGCAATCAAGCCAAAGCAACCACACGACTGATAGATAGCCCAAGTGACTAGGGCTTAGCTTATCTAGAGTCTACAGCCACCTTAGGGTCTATTTGAGAGAGCTCCATCAGCTCCAGATCCACGAAAAATAGCTCCACTCCACGAAATTTTACCCAAACGCTCTAGTTCCGCGAAATCTGGATCCACCAAAATCCTGGATCTGAGGGCCAAATCCATGAATTTCATGGAGCTCATCAAGGGGTGCTCCATCGTGGAGTTGGGTGGTAATTACCCACCAATGCCACTAGTTACACACCCCATCCCACCAAAAGTGGCCATTCCCACCAAAATCTCAATTTCGTGAATCTGGAGCTGCTGTACAAGCCAAACACTCCATTGTGGGATCCCAGATCCATGGTGGAGCTGCTGCTCCAGATCCACGTTTTCGGTGGTGGAGCTCTCCCAAACAGACCCTTATGTGTGTGTTACTTCAGGGCTTCGGGCCCACAGGTATGGGATGCTATTGCAGATCGACGGTGTTGATTGCTGGAAGGTCAATCGATACTACTGTTGATGTATGTCACGATGGGTTAGCCTGTCTGTTACAGGGCTGTTTTTTTATTTTTAAGTTTCAGATTTTGGCTTTTCTATATTAACTAATTTTTAAAAGGAGTGTCTTTTTAAGATAGAGTTTACTAGTTAATTGTAGTACATACTATACAGACTTTATTTATATCGGAAAAAATTGCACATGAGTTTCAGTTACTATGTAATATCTCATATAAACAACTCTAAAATCATAAGCAGTAGTCATAAATCATAAAGCTTCGCAAAAAAAAAAGCATCGAACCACATATTGGTTTACGATGCCTGTCATGGAATTCAAGCTCAAAGGTGTCGTCTGCTCGATTGCCCCGAGGAAGCACTTTGTGCTCGAGCTGGTAATAATTTCCGTCCTTCAAGAGTTGCTTAAGGGATTTGAACTTGGAGCCAAGCTAAGGGCATCATGTGTCTTGACCGCAGTCAACAGGGCTCCTGCAGGAAGTCGGCACGGGAGAGCGCGGACACTTGGGGTCTGTTTGGTTGCTTGTATGAGCTGATACAGCTGCATGAGCGTGGTTAGGCTGAGTAGAGAAGGTCCTCAGCCGTGTTTCTCCTCAGCCTGGCTCTAGTTGATTTTTTGTATCCGCTCGTGCAGGCTCTCACCCCAATACAGGTAATCAAACACCATCTCCCTGTATACGCTGGTGCAAGTCACTCCGATGCAGGCAACCAAACAGCCCTTGGGCTCGCGTGCAGTGCAGTGCACTGCAGGGGTGGAGCGTTTCCACGTGGAACTGTCCCCGCCACGTTCGATCGTGCTTCGATATCGTGACCGGACGGTGATAGAGACAGTTCCCTAAAAGTTCCTTCAGAGACTGGGACAGCAGCGTGCCGTGCCTGGGTCTCCGTACCCACCCACGACACCGCCACGTGACCTGCGGCAGGACAGCCCTGCCACGGTGCCACCACCGATCGACACGCGTCGTCCCAGTCCGAACCGCCGAAAACAAAAGCCGGTGCATGCGCCTCCCGCACGACACGACACGTCGCGTTTCTGGGTTTCGTACTGCTCTGTTTGGCTCCAAGGTCGTGGCCGGGTCATCTCTCTGTGCGGCCCACTCTACTCTCCCTACCGCTTTGTGCCGTCCACTAGGCTACGTAAGGTACGGCTCGCTTCTCTGGACAACTCTTCGCCGGATCGCTCCGTACGCACATTAGTACATTACGTACTAAGCTGATGATGATCTAGCAAGTAATATAAGCTGATTTGGCAATATAAGTTTTTCTTCGGATTAGTGACACACGAGCGCTAATACGAGTTTTCTACTTTCTAGAACGTACTATGCCCTTTACATAGTCAATCATCCGGCTTTAATCGCTATTACTCCATTCTTTCTGCCTGCCTCTCACCAAAGATGGACCCTCTGCACCTTTTTCTCACCGACCTAAAAGGACACGTACGACCAGCTTGGCATGCCTGTCCCGTGCTCCATGCCACGTAGCGTACTCCATTAATGTCGGCACACCTTCCTATAATTTAGGCCAGTTCAAAAATATCGTGGCTGTTGGCTACAGGATGTTGGCTGCTGTAGCACACCTACGACTTCCTGTTCCAGGTTGCACAACCAAGTGAATATACCAAATATAAAAAACTTCCCATCAAATGCAATGTCGATAAATCAGAGTAATAAGGGGGTGTTTAGTTCCGGCCACAAAAAAACCACGCCTAAAATTGGGTACATGCCACACTTGTGACTAACCATATTCTGTAGCAAAATTAGAATATTTGGTTGACAACAAAAGTGAGGCAAAAATAATGTGGCTGCTGTTTGGATTGGTGCCACAAATGTTTGGCAAAAAGCTGTGGTAGCTGTTTGAATTGCAACCACATATTGGTAAAAACACATTGCTACAACAAAGGACTCTGAATCCACTGTAGATGTGCTAACCGACTTGTAGCAACAGCCTGTGCAACATTCTGTGCTTGTTTCATCACAACCTGCATTTTATCAGGAAGGTTGCAAATTTGCAACAACTAGAGATATTTGTAGATATTAACTAGAGATAAAGCTATCACAGGATGATGGAATGCACATGTTTCATGCATTGAACATTTCAAGTTTTGAAAGGTATCCTTCAGCACTTTTAGAACGAAACAGCCATATCAAACTTCATATTGTACAACAGAGAATGCTTAACTTGACAATAGAAAACCAGTAAGGTTCAAACATCACAGGTCCTAACACATTCCCACTGAACAACAAAATATTATGCGGTACTGGAAGATGAAGTAACTTTACTGAAGGAACAATTGAAGATAGCAAACATGGAGAAGGAAGAAATTTGCAGCTTGCACAACAAGCATAACATGATCGCCAGCACAACAGCACAACAAGCAGCCAGCACAATACAAAATCAGCAGCCAGAATTCCACTCTTCATGACCGCGCAACCAAAATGAGGACTGACCCAACCATACATCTTCCAGCACCCCATAACATGTTCACAAAATATCCACCTTCGCAAGCTAAACTTCACAGGTTAATGCCTTCTTTTTCACATAAGAACTTGAACACCAAGCATGCAAAGTATCACCACTTGCATTACACAACCAGCCACGCTTACCTTTATTCTCCTTGGTAGACAAATGTTCACCAACAAGTACCCTCTGATCTGGTGTCATTGGAATTTCCTCTAGTCTCTGCCACAAAGCTGCATGAGGATCATTCAGTTGTGGCATTTGGGGAGGGGTAGTGGCAACAAGTGTTTCACGAAGTGATTTCATTGTAGCAGTTATTTCATCAGTGGACTCTGCAAAACGACTCTTGTTTTTTGGCTTCTTAGTTGGTGACTTCTTAGCTCTTGGACGCTTCCGACTAGCTTGACTAGTGCTGGAAGATGTGTTATCAACAGCTGCAGGCCTGGTTGGAGTTGGCAAAGTGTCTGAATCCTCACCTTGTGTATCTTCGGGCTGTGTGTAGCAATTGAGGTCAAGTAGTTCTCTTGGCGTGTGTTTGGTTTGGAGACGTGGTGGGATGGGATGGATCCATTCCTGATTTCTGGGATGGAACCAACCCAGTTCTTGTTTGGTTGCTGGGATGGGATCGACCCTGTTTTCTTTTTGGTTGAGGGGATAAAAGAGGATGGAATGATCCCAGTCACCTGTTTGGATAGAGGGATGGAGATAGGACAGAAGATGTGGTGACCTTCTGGTAAGGTTACCTCTGTGCTACTAATCTTTTGTTTACATTTTTTAGAAATTGTTTAGAAATTTCTGGAGGAGCATCCACTACAAGGTAGTCAATTTCCCCCCGTCAACATCCTTTAGAAATTGTTTGATTAATCCATTCTTGCGAGTATTTAAAATGGATAAATACTGAAGTACATGCCAAAATGGATAAATCAAGAATGGAAAATTACCTATTACAACCTTCAAGCGCATATTTAAAATTTTAACCGTGATGTTCTGGTCCAGTTCAGATGTATCATAAATAAAGTACAATGGTAACTTTTTTATGGCATATTTAAGATCTCATCTTCTTGCTGATGATTACATTCAGGTTAAACATCTACCTTTAGCATTGACAGGAGTCACACTGCAATCTTGCTACACACCCTTTAACATCTATAAATAAAAGTACAAAACAGGAATAGGTACTGATCACAGTAGTAACTTCCTCATCGATCTGGAATTCTTTAACCCCCAACATTTTCTACAGGCATATATAAGGCAAGTCATTGGAGCAACTGTACTAATTATCTCAACACACTGATTCAATTAAAACATATCAAACTGTAATATCTACCATATCCATCTTCTATAGTAGAAGATAAAACAGATCACAAACCGAACTAAACTAACTCCACAAGAGCATTACAGGGTACTTCAAGCTTCAAATACAACCATTCTCTACGGCACATGGGGCAAAGGGGGGTGGATGTTTGAGAATTGACCCACTTGAGTATGCAATGAAGATGGAACTCATATTATCAAGCCACACAATCATATTATCAAGCTGCATATCAACTGCACAATCAAGCAAGTTCACAGTGCAAATCGATGTCTACTGCTCAATATCAATACAACTGCTCAATGTCAATACTACTGCACAAAATCATCTCATTCTCAATATTATTTCCTACACAAAATCATCTCAATCTCAATATTGTTTACTGCACAAACTCATATCAATCTCAATCTCAAGTTCTCAACATGTTTATACAATCTCAATCTCAGTCAGTTGTCGCCGGCTAGGGTTTCCATACCTTGCTTGCAGCCGAGATCTCGCCTCACTGACTGAACTCTCCCCTCCCAGATCCAACCAAAACCACCTCTCCGTCGCCCGTTGCCGGTACGGATCAAGCCAAACCCCCCGCCGCAAGAATCCCTGGATCCAAAACCCAAGAAAAGAAACCTCAATCGCACAAATCCAAACCCTAGAAGGCAGAAAATCACCTGATGTTGTCGCGCACACGCCCTCTCCCAAGAACCGGCGGCGGCGGCGAAGCGGCGGGATGGAGGAGCTGTGTGTGGCAACTTTACCCGTCCGAGCCGGTGATACGCCGCCGCCTGGCTTTCCCTTGAGATGAGCGGCCGCCGCTGGACCTCTGCGGGCGCGGAGGCCGACCGCTGGCCTGAGATCGAGAAGGCGACGCGAGTATTTCTCAGACGGGGAGGAGCACAGGAATGACCGGGGAGGAGAAACGGGAGGAGCGGAGCCGCGAGGGGGGTGAGCGCACGGAGATTTTTTCCCCACGCGCGAGGCACGTGAGGCGTCGGGGGGATGAGGGACGCCCCCGTCCGAGCGATTCCCTGGGCTGGTGCGATCCCACTTTTTCCCTGGACTGGCGCGGCCCCCGTCCGAGCGATTCCGGCTGGCGCGGAACCAAACAACGTTTTTTTTGGGGATGGACCTATCCCATCCCCCATGATCCCTCTATCCAAACACATGCTTGGTTCATCACTATCTGAACCATCACTAACCTCCATGCATGTGTTCTGGTCCATAGTGATTATCAATTTTGATGTACCTCAAAGTAAGGGTGGAATCTGCCAGGAGAACTTGTTATCTTTGAATGTGTCTCAACAGATCTGATGCATATCAGGTCACGAGCAAGGATACAAAGGGCATCTAAAACAAGATTGAAATACCTACTAACAGTTTCACTTGACCTAATGAACTCAAAACCAATTGATCTGTTTGACCAACTTTGCCCGACAACATGAATAAACATGGCGACTTGTTCCTCTATTGTGACATGAAAGGTCTCCTCTAACAGGGCATGTGATCTAAGTTCAGCACAGAGCTTGTGGAACACAGCTTTCCTCATACGCAACTCATTTATGCAATGGGCCTCAGTTCCATGATACAAACGGTTTAGACGCTTCAATCTTTCAACATCTCTATCTATCATGGGAGCATATGTTATGGCTCTTTTTCTTTTTCTTGAATTAATTCTGTACAGATATATGGCTAGACACACAAGAATACCAGCAATCAATCTTCTCCTCCACATGTAATGGCAGTAGTCCAAGTAATACTGCAAATACAAATTTTCTTTGACCCATCTAAAACATATTTTCAGAAAAAGATTAAATCTATAAGCTAGCAATAATGAAGCAGTATACCTCGAATAGCTTGAAAACTAAAGTACCATATGAGCTCATTTTGTCCAAAACAAAAGAACCATCTAACACCACATGCCAAGTCTCACGGTTCAGTATATGCATCAGATCTGTAGTGGATGGATTCACCACATCTCACAAAGGATTGACTTCTCCTAAAAAAATCGGTGGCAAAGGGAAAAATGGAATTACCTTGTCTGGCCGCAGGAATTGGTTGTTGCGCATGAACCTTCTTCGGCCGCAGGGATTGATTGCTGCACATGAACAACCACCGCGAGATGGATTCACCTGGCTACACTGATGAATCTACAATAGAACAGCAAGAAAATTATATTTGCAGAGCGCCTGATAAAATGCAAGAAAAGAGCATACCAAACAGCAAGAAAAGAGCATGCCAATGCATTCCCCGGCTGACCCGCCCCCCGGCCGCCGCCGCCCCTGGCCCGCCGCCAGGCTACCACGCCCCCCGGCGCCGCGCTCCGCCTCAGCGCCTCCCCTGGCCCGCCGCGAAGCGCCGTCCTCCGCCCGGCGGCATCCATCTAGGGTTAGCGCCGGGAATCAGCTTCATCTTCGGCAATCATCAGTTCAGCCGCCGCTCTGGTCCAGGCAGGAGGCAAGAGGAGCCGACCACCGGGAAGGGGCCGCCACGAGGGAGGGGGTCCGGCCGGCGAGGGAGGTCGGGCGGCCGCTGAGCTCGCCCGAAGGCCAGGCACGCCCCTCCTTCAGATCTACACGCGTGGAGGAAAACCAGAGGCTAGCAGATGGGGGAAAACCAGAGGCTAGCACAAGGGCATCACCTGCAGAAGGAGAAGGCACCGGTGCTCAGGGAACACGACGGCGCGCAAGAGGCGACGCCATGGGACAGAGGTGGGAGAGACAGAAAGATGGCAGTCTGTGGAGGACGGGGGATTTTTGTGGCTTTGGCGTAGGTGGGGATTTTTGTGGCTTTGGCGTGCCACGGACGGTGCGGCGGCAAAAAAGCCCACCATACTTTTGTTGGTAAAAACAGTGGCGGGAGGATTCTGGGGCGGTGGCGAGCCAAACTTAATTAGTAAATCAAACACCTACCAAAATTAGCGTGGCAAGCCTAACTTTAGGTGTGACAGCCTATGGCCGAGAACCAAACACCCCCTAAATCGGTAACACCAAACAAAGCAAATAAAACAAACCAACAAATCGAATATAGGACGCACTTGTGTGATCCTTCGCGTTTGTTTACATGTGGACGCGTGTTTCCTACCACAGAATCTGGAAAGTCGCAAGGAATCGATCAAAGCCAGTTCCGAGTATTAGTGTGCTAGCAGCTTAATCACTTAAAAAAATTAGAACAAACAAGGCTAGTTACTAGTGAGCCGGCTAGAGCGTTGTGTTCGCTCACAGCCCACTCGAACGAGACTCCGGCGTCCGTGTTCACTAATTAAATGTACTATACATGTACGTACGTTAAGTGAAACAGTATATACGGTTGTGAATTAATTTCCTAGCTTATATAGGCGTATGTATGTAGTGTATATGGGTTGTGTGCATCTACCTTATAAAAGTATATGCATGATATATCTCGATCGTGTGCCGTCTCAGAAATCATAAAAGCAAAAGAGAAACGAATCACATACGCGTGTATTAGTGTATATCGATCTACTGTGAGCTGGCAGCATTTCCCTTACACTTTTCTCTTCGGAGTTCAACATAATCGCTTCACACCATTGAGATCTTTGGATCACCGCGTCCGGTTTCTTCTTTCCAAAGGACCCCTACCAGACTGTTTGGACAGTGGTGGGTAAGAATAAGATCATACTATAAGGTAGGATAAATCTATAGTTTGATTCAGTGGCTAAGGCTCTGTTTGGATCCCTTGGACTAACAACTAGTTGCTAAACTTTAGCTCTTGAGGATCCAAACAGGAGGGCTAATGGGTGGGCTAAAGTTTAGCCAAAGCCCCAACTAGTTGTTAGCCAACTAGTCCATCAAACCCAGCTAATGAGGGCTAAAGGACCAGCCGGATGGAAAAAAGACGTTGATACCCACGCCAACCCTCCCAGACCACCATGCATAGGGGTATAACAGACTTTGCACTGAGATAGTAGCACTTATTAGTCCTTGGATCCAAACAGGACTAGGCTAATCTTTAGCCAGCTAACTACTAGTCAGCTAACAACTAGTCCTAGCTAACAACTAGTCCTAGTCCATCCAAACAGGGCCTAAATTTGTCAGCGATTTCACGAGGCCGAATATTCCCATCAAGTTATGTACGTTGCTTCAACAGGGACTCATGCTTTTCTTACTTACCAAGTCGATCAGCTAGACGTGTGATCGATCTTTTATATATGCAGTCAAACTAACTTTGGGCTTTTGATTTGTTACACCTACTGTTCCTTTTTCGGAGCATGCTTTCTGTTGTTCGCTTTAGATTTTGTTTGTGCTTTGTCTCTCCTTTGTTACTGAAAAAACCCTCGCCGCTATCTTAAGTGCAGGTTCTTTAAATTTTCCCCGGTTTTGGGAGGCTGAAGGTAACGGCCACCGAAAGAGAGCAAACACAAATTCCATCTCAATATTGTTATATTTTTTTATCCTTTTAAGTATAGTCTAATGATGGTTACAAAATACTCTAAAGTAAGTTTTATAAAAAATTTCATCAAAATCTACTTTTATAGCATAATTTATGTACATACTTCTTTTATATATGAAAAATGTATATAGCAAATATAAAGTACCCCGATGAAATTTTTCAACCAAATTACATTGAAATATCTTAGAATTAGTATTTAAGTAGATAAATAAGTATAACATATTCGTTCAAGTGGTATATTGGAAGTGAGAGTATACTACACAACTGACAGTAATTTTACATGTATTTGATAGTAACTTCACACACGCATGACAGTATATATATATATATATATGTATATATTCTGCGTCTATGCGCACTGTACGTACCAAAAAGTTACCGTTGTGCGTGGGAGAAGTTACTGTGAAATCCATATAAAGTTAATGCCAGTTGTATAGTGTTACAATTGAGAATAATTTTATATGTGTTTGATGGTAACTGAGCTCACAAATGGCAGAATAATAACTTTCCAACGCATATTTTACACCTGCACACATAATAGTAATCAGGCTAACAGCAAATGACTGGGATGACTTTACTAGTCATATACTTGTCAGCATATCTAGATCAAAAGTGACTGGTATGACTATGTTAGTCATATACTTGTCAGCATATCCAGATCAAAAGCGACACACATGAATACAAACACCCGTGTATGCCTTTGGTAGAAGAGAAGCTGCCTCTTTAGACACGGTAGAAAAGTTACGAGAAAAGGAAGATAAAAAATCATAAAAAATAAAAGAACCCGTCGTTTCCGGCCGTAAATTGCTTCCTGTGCTGCCTTCAAAACATGATGCAAATGATCCTAAAAATTTTCTAAAAATTTTGGTTATATAGGGGATGGTATCATCTAGTATCATACAAAAATCCAAGTTTAAATGTACACGCGCTTAACTACACAAGCTTATACCGTATACGTGCGTGTAAATTAGAGTGCGAATTGAACCTTCGAACCGATCGTGCTCAAATGCCAATCACGTACGTACCTGTGGATCTGATCGAAGTCTTTTATGGGACCATGGATGCATGAGGACGGATGATCCACAGGGAGAGAAGAGGACACAACATGTTCTGCTTGGCCTTTCCACGCGAGTTTGCGTTGGATTAAATGGAACAGTACATCGACCAGTCCATGACGAAGGCCACATGGATTGCTTTTAATTCCATCGTGAATCATGATCAACTCTTCGGCTCAAAGGATTGAGTAGTTGGTCGGTTGGATCCAGCCGGCGCATGCAGCAGCGGTAACGGAAATTAAGCATAAGTGATTAGATTAACACCAAAAGTTAGAGAATGAATCGTATTCGTAACTGTGTATGAATGAATCGTATTCGTAACTGTGTATAGGACTTCATGGTGAGATGGTCGGTTGTTGACTATTGCTGACTCCAATCTAATGGTGTTTAGGAAATTTTTTAGGACTCTTTGTAACAGCCCCATTTTTTCAAAAAAAATACATAGTTTTTTTCTTCAAAAAATACATAAATTTTTTTTTGTAAAATATCTCGAGTTGTTTGTCGCGTTTTTCCGAGTTCTTTATGTTTTTCATGCGCCGAATATACTATCTTCTTTTCCCAAAAAACCTTATAAAACCGGGTAAATTTCTCAAAATTTCCTTTTTCTTTCTTGAGTTATTTCCAACCCAGCCCACACACTTTTCCTTTCCTTTTCTTTCTTTCTTCCTCTCTTAAACCACAGCCCACCTCCCCTTTTTCCCTTTTCTTTCTTGCTTTATCCTTCAGCCGGCCCATCTCTCGATCTTCTCCTGTGGCCCATCTTCTCCTGGCCAGTGTCGCACCAATCTGCGCCTTGGCCAACTCCTGCGTCACCTGCTCGCCTGGTCAAACACTGACATCGAAGATTTACCGTTGTGCCACCTTGCCCTTGTGCCAGAGCCGCCTCAACTCCAAGTGATGACTTGTGTGCCATCGCACGCTAGCTCACCGACGAGACACGAGCGCTCGTCCACGCCGACACCCACACGCCACCTCTGCCGCTTCCTGTGCACCGCCATCTTTGAGCTTCTATAAAGCCAAAGCAGCAAAGTCAATTAACTCCTTTCTTTCCCCTTCACTCCGAGAAACCAACCGTAACATCATTGAGCCGCACCGTCGTCCACAAGTTTCGTGAGAACACCACCCCTCTTTTTAGCTGCTTAGGTAAATTGCCAAATTCATTCCCATTGTTGTTTCTCTCCCCAAATTAGTTGTGCCATCATCTTTCTCCTCTTCTTGCAATTCTAACGATACCTTTCTCGCGTTGAATCATCGCCAGAGCCACCATCGCTGTTCATTGCACTGCCGACCTTATCACTGCCACCATCGATCCATTTCCACCACCGTCTCTTTTCTTTGCCATTCGCTTCACGAGGTCCACCCTTGTTGCCCCTATGCCAAATCCCTTTATCCCCAGTTGTCTCCCCTTCCATGAGCAGCCGTTGTCGTCCTCCAACTCACCACCATGATTGCTACCGTCGCCAGCTGTCCACAGCACACCCCAAGCCAAACCATCATAACCAGAAATTCCTATGCCTATGTTGTGCTCATGCACCCACCGCTTACATTGGATACCGTCGGAACTCACTACCAGTTAGTCTTCCCTTTCTGCAGCCACCACCTTTGCTCTGCCTTCTCTGACCACTATGATCCTCACCATCCTCCCAAATCACCCAAATGGGTTTGCGGTGCTAGAGAATGCCCAGTGTACACGTCACTGTCTTCGTTTCGCCGTCGTGTCATCATCGTCGTACTTTCCTCCTTTTTGTTTTCCTCTACTCAACAAAGAAGAAGAACATTGCCAGTCAACACTGTGCGTTTACGGTCCAACCAAGCCAGCTAGTGCGCCCTGACCAAGCCTTTTGTTTACCATTGTGCACACGCGGTCGAGCCAAACCGCCTCGAGCTGAGCCAAATCAGACTCAAACCAGTTTCAGACCGAGTCCAGTCCCAATCAGCCCTGTTTAGTCTGAGTCAAACCTGATTCCTACCAGTTCAGCCCAAGTTAATCCAGTTCATCACCGATTTGAGGTCGATCCATATGTTTCCAGACCAATTCCCATCGAGTTAGAGCCGGTTCTACACAGTGCGTTATCCATAGATCCCATTGAACCCATCAAACATAATTGTTCACCATACTTTGCCAATTCAAAGCTTTCCAAAGCCGATTCTTCATTAGTTTTCCCTTTCGATAGCTTTTCGGTTCTGTTTTTTCCTTTTCTTTTATTAGTGTTTTATTTGCAAGCGTTGTAACTCTACAATAGTCTTATTTAGCTTTATTTGTATGTGTATGTTAGATTACGGAGAAGAAGTCCCCGAGACAACTAGAACTAGAACTGATAATTTTGAAGCCTATGAAGGAGTGTGTTCCGACTACGAGTCACAATGCAAGCCACGTTCTTTGGTATTGAATTCCTCTTAGTTGGGTTTAGGGATGGCAATTGAGCGCAGCGGGTACGGGTAGTGCTCGCCCATACCCGTATCCGCGACCCTAATTTATGCCCACGAGTATACCCGCGAAGGACGACGGGTGAAAAACCTCGCCCATACCCGTCATCCATGGGCATACCCGTTTACCCACGAACTGAGAGTCACCATATGAGAATCGAACTAATGACAGGTACATATAAGCAACAGTTGTTGCTAGAAAATATAATAGCTATCAAAAAAGTTTATAACAATTAATAGCAATTAGAGATATGAAAAAGTTTATAACAATCAATAGTAATTAGAGATATTGCTAGGACCGCGCCACCTGTCAATCTATATCGTGGGTAAACGAGCGGGGCGAGTACGGGTAGAGCTTATACTCATGCCCGTTTACCCGACGGCTAGAGTGTTACCCCATTTCCATACCTGTGGATAAAGAAAATATCTTATACTAGGCTCCATTAGGGTATTTACCAACGGGTATACAGGTAAACGGGCACAATTGCCATCCCCAGTTGGGTTATGTTATGTATGCATTAATTTATGTATTATTTAATTATCAATGCTAATTGTTATCGGCTACTTTTGAATGATCCTGTTTAATTAGTTACTAACTTAATTATATTGTTTACTTGCAATTGTTGATAATAATCTGATCTGGTTATCCTTGATGATCTTAAGAGTAAGTATATCATACTTTAGGTTAATATAGTAGTGAACATGATAACACTTATTTTATTACATCGTGTTCTGCCATTATAAGTTGACGTATCGGAATTTGTGATCATCCTGGTATGATGAGTAAAATTGTTGGATCACTCGCCTGGAGTGATATTGTGGAAAGTGCTAGCTGAGGGCGGATATGGATATGTGGTTTGAAGGTAACTTTGTGTATATGCTACCCAATGGTTGCATGCACGAGTCTTTGCTGGAAAAGTGGTTTCACCTAAAGTATATGAGAAATTAGCTTGTGTTATTAGAAAATATACGATTACCACCCATCCACAAGATCCATTACTCAAACTTGATTTAGTTACTGTGTTAGTTTCATTAGTATTACCACTGGTAGGTTTGGTGTTGGCGTGGATCACAAATTGGTCTATACCACAGTATGACCTTGGAAGCAGCGGATGTGTAACCTGTACCTAGGCCTCGTAATGGACCCACTGTTGAGAGGGATCTTATCTGTACTTGGTAATAGTAATGTTTTGAATTGGTGTTGAATTCTGTTATCCTGTCTGTGATCGGGTCGTTGACATCGTGTGGGTAAAACTGGACATTCTCTGCAGAGATTAAACCAAATCATTCGAATTTGTCGTACTTTCGGTTAATAGAGCTGTGTTAAAAGGAGGTGATTCCTAAATCAATGCATATGTAACATTATTAGTTAAAATTATGATAATTTAGAAGTGAGATAACTTGTTCATATACAACCTCCTATAAAACATTCTTTGTGAACTTGTTTTGATTTAAGTTAAATATTTACAGATAAAATTGTATATGTATTAATAATAATAGGTCTAAGACAAACCCTTCTTGGTAGTCATTTTCATTAAAATCCTCAAATGTATTACAAAACTTTATCACCGTGACTTGTTGAGTACGAATGTACTCATTCTTACATATTTGTAATCAGACAATGAATAATATGAAGAGGACATAGTAACAGATAATAAATATTACAATGGTTAAAATCATAAGTTTGAGGTCGACTTTACACTCAAGCGTTGCTTATGGTGTGGTCATCTTTTATCGTGTTTTGTTTGTAATATATGTAAATTTGGTTTGGAAACGTTAAAACTCTATATTCAACTGTTATGTTGTACTTTATATAAGAACTCTAATATAGTATAGTAACCAAAAGTAGTCTGTTTATTAATGTGTGGGTAACTGAAATTCTAAATATTTACGTGGGTACGAAGATTCTTGAAAGTCTGAGGGTCTCCTCACTTCTCTCTCCGTAGATCTGATGCGAAAGAAACCTACCCGTCTCCGTCTATGAAAAAGAAGCTTAACTGCCTTTTCTACCCATCTCCATCACTGTTTCATTCAAACGGCAATAGCGGCGCGTTTTAGTGCGTACGCCAACCAACACCAAGTAGTATTGTTCACGTAAACTCCATGTTCGGTTCACGTAAAGTAGGAAGAAACATGCACGTGTCCTCTCCTCCTCGCACGATCCAAAGTACCAAAGCTTTGATGCATGTAGATCCGTTCTTTTCAGATTTTGAGCTGGTTTTTGATTTTTGATTTTTTTTAGTGATTGCTATGCTTCATATACATGCGTTTAGCCTAGGCAATTCGCTTGGGTGGAAACAACAAGAACCTGCTTGCATGGAAACAATGAGGAGCAGAGCAGTAGATCAAAAGCAAAGATTTATTATAGCTTGCTCATGCAGTTTAAGGTAACATAAACATTAAACTTGCGTATAAAAAGCAACCTACCGAAAAGTAGATATTAGACCGATCATTTAGGCCCTGTTTGGATGGACTAGAACTAGTTATTAGTTAGGACTAATTGTTAGCTGACTAGTAGTTAGCTGGTTAAAGATTAGCCTAGTCCTGTTTGGATCCAAGAACTAATAAGTGCTACTATCTCAGTGCAAAGTCTGTTATACCCCTATGCATGGTGGTCTGGGAGGGTTGGCGTGGGTATCAACGTCTTTTTTCCATCTGGCTGGTCCTTTAGCCCTCATTAGCTGGGTTTGATGGACTAGTTGGCTAACAACTAGTTGGGGCTTTGGCTAAACTTTAGCTCACCCATTAGCCCTCCTGTTTGGATCCTCAAGGGCTAAAGTTTAGCAACTAGTTGTTAGTCCAAGGGATCCAAACAGAGCCTTACTAGAAGCTTCCTCCTACAATGCAGGCGCTTAGAGAGGCGCTTAGTAATGAAAAACTGTTTTTTCTTGCCACATAGGATAGATAAGGTGCTTATTTTGAAGAATCGATGCTTAAATAAGCACCAGTGCTTAGTAGATGCTTATGTATATAACTGATTCTATTAATAGAAAATATAGCATCTAAGCACCCATGGAAGATATGCTTGCATTGGAGGGAATAACTTTTGCATGGGTGCTTGATGATGTGGCTATATTCTCTCTCTTTAAGCATTTATATATAAGCATCTTGCATTGCACATGCTCTAAGACCCTGTTTGGAATGCTTATGAATTAGGATCAGCTTCAGCTCTGTTTGGAATACAAGAATTCATCAGCTTAAGCTCTGTTTGGAATACAACAGTTCTAATTTTATAGATCGAGACCAGCTTCTTTTCTGTGTTTGAAATGTAAGAATTCTAATGTTACAGGTTGGGACCACCCGCTAGTGTTATACTGGCATTCGAGGCAGGCAGAGTGATGCTGTAAAACTGGAATGAGGCTTCGCTCTTCCCCTTTGCATGTTCCCTCCATGTTCCCTCTATGTGTCCTCATGGAATTGGCTCTCCAATAGATTAGTGAGATAATTAATTAATGTAGATGATTAATTAAGCTGTAATTAATTAGTATAAAATATTAGTGTAAATAATTAGTATAGATCAATTGGAATAAATAGTAATTAATTAATAATATAAATACTATTTATTCCAATTGATCTATACTAATTATTCACACTAATATTTTATACTAATTAATTACAGCTTAATTAATCATCTACATTAATTAAGTATCTCACTAATCTATTGGAGAGCCAATCCATGAGGACACATGGAGGGGAACATGCAAGAGCCAATCCCATGAGGATACATGGAGGGGAACATGCAAAGGGGAACAGGAAGCCCCATTCGGAGTGGGAAACAGAGAAGAAGTACAAAACGGCGAGGCTCCAAGAAAAGCGGCACCACGGCCACGCTATCTTGCGGGCTGCGGCACCAGCGAACCACCGGCTTCCCAAAAGCTCCTTCTCCTCGCCGGGAAAAGCTCCCCTCCCCACCCAGCGCACCGGAGGCCACGTGCTGGGGCTTAGGGTTTGGCCGGGCGTGGCATCTCTCCTGCGAGCGCGGAGCGGATGGACGAGTCGTCGCCGGGCGCCGCGAGGGCGCGGCGGCGCAGCGGCAGCGTCGACCCGTTCGACATCCCCGCCAAGGGCGCGCCCGTCGAGCGGCTCAAAAAGTGGCGGGTAAGCCGCTCCTCGCCGCGAGCTCTTCTAGCTATGTGTTGTTGCTGTCATGTGAGCGCGCTCCGGCGATGTGATGCGTAGCTCTGCGGAGTGCGCTGTGTGCCTGTGTTTGTACTGGTTTGGCTTCACCATGACTGGTTTTGAAGCGTTCTATTGTTCGTCATTTGTTACAGGAAGCTGGGAACTTCAGCTTCTGATTTATAGTTTTTCGTCTTTTTTCAGTGTTTTCGTTTTTTTTTTGACTTTTTATTTTTTTCTTTTATTTCTTTGCATTGTGGGTTGATATAACTTTTTTTAATTATGCAGAATAAGATAAGAACAGCTGTAAAATAGACAGCGCCCCCCTATATCGCTAGTTTCGTTTTGCAGTCCAGAGTTGAGACTCGTTGTGGTTTTGTCTCCACATTTGGAGTTGAGGTTGCATCTGAAGATTGTTTAGTGGCTGTGCCCTTTTTGATGGCTGTTTTTGGGAGAGGGGAGTTGGTTTTCTCCTTTCGACGCTTCCAATTCCGATTTTAAGAGGAGAGGGACGGTTTCATCTGAAGAATTCGGATGTTGTGTGGTTGCGTTTGTTCTTCGTAGCGTGAATTCGGTTTGGCCAGAGCGTAAAAGCGATAAGCATTTGTTCAGATTTGAATCTGGACAGATGTGTTTTTTAATGTAACGGGCTCACCCGATCGGATTTGATTGGAATTTATTCTCTTTTTTTTTTCACTTGCTTTGGCCCCCAATACTTTCGAATTGTTCGCTGTTTTTTTTCGAGAGAAAAATTGCTCGCTGCTTTTGACGCGCCTGGAGTTGCGTTAGATTTGGATCGCTGCACCCTTTTCCAGAGATACGAGCGCTTTAATAATGTTTCCTAATGCGGATATTGGTTAGCACTCTGTAGATGTATAATATTCTGGAGTAGCCACGCGGCGAATTGCGGCGGTGTTAAGCTGTTGATGCGCTAGTCATACCCCTGTGTTCTACATTATTTTCCACTGTTATGGATATCTGTGTTTGACTCACCTGAGGGGTCTACATAATTTTCTACTGTAGATTGGCTAATTTTGGTTTCCTCCCAACTTAATCATGCCAAGCATTATAAAAAGTGGTTTTGCTATTGCACAGTTAACTGATTTTTTTTTATCTTTTAGTTATCTAAAATTGCACTTTCAGTCAACTAAAGTTGCAGTGTCCTAAGAAGTTGCATTCTCAGTCACATAAAATTACAGTGTAAAAAAGTGACTGAAGATGAAAAGAAAAAACAGTCGCCTGGGCAATAGTCACTCTCGGGATCACATCTTCTGCACCTCTTTCATGATTTTAATAATAAAGAAGTGGAAGAATTGGCTGGAATTGTTTGAAACAAGTGGATGTAGCTGGATTTGACCCCCACGGAGGCCCCTAACATCCTCATGCACAAGTGATTGCTGGGCCATTAGGGTTTGTGCTAGATTTCCTTTTTCTAAAAAAAAAAATCTGCATGTCCTGCGGTGTTTGGGCCTAACTAACACCTTCAAGGAGTAGGGGAAGACAAATTTCATCGAGAAGACATGGACGTTTACATGTCGTAGTGTATTTCATGCTAGTGACTAGTGGGATCGCTTTGCTGGGCACTGTCAGCTGCTGGAGCTTTTCTTTGCAGAAGACTGGAACTGGATACATCGTTTCTTTCTGCTATTTTGTAACTGATGCTGATCTTTTGGCCTGTTGGAATATAACCCCTTTGTCTTGTGCCTGGTGCAGCAAGCAGCTCTTGTGCTGAATGCATCAAGGCGGTTTAGGTACACCTTGGACTTGAAAAAAGAGGAACAAAAGGAGGAAGTCATAAGAAAAATTCGTGCACAAGCTCATGTTATAAGGGTATTTTCTCACCTTGTAATTTTACATTTCTACTTTTCCATTATTTTTGTTGTGCCAGCTGATATCTTTATTTCCTTCTTCAGGCTGCATTTCGCTTTAAAGAAGCAGGCCAAGTCCATGTTCCGCCGAAGGAGACAACGGGTATTATTTCTACTTTTACCTTCTTGCTTTTTAGTTTGGCTAGTGCTTACACTTCCGCATAACCGCCTACTTAGGGCAGTCCCAATGGAAGAAACTGACACGATTTCCATAGCACAAGAAATCATCTATAGAAACTATCTTCCACAGTGGATCCACAGTGGAGGTGTCTTCGAGTAATAATTATTTTCTCTTTCTCTCTCCCAACTCTATCTTCTTCCTCCAATGAGAGTGTGCCACGAGCCCCCTAGAAACTGGTGGTTTCTTCCCAATGGCGATTTCATAGTTTCTTGGTGCATTGGGTGGAGTGAAGACCTGATTTCTTCATGAGGAAACCGTTTCTAGGATTTGTGCTCTCTTTCATCATTAATTACGTTGCCATGTCAGCATTTTGCCTACGTGGCAAGTCATTTAATGAGGATAGAAACCATCATCAATACACCATTGGGACTGCCCTTACATTTATCAAGTCTGTAACTCTGGTACATTTATTCATCTACCCCCTATGCTTGTCCTGATGGTTTGCTATGTTCATGTATTCCGAGCGGAGCATTTATTGATGCTTTGTAGGAGCGCACACCTGCTAATATGTACTATGCAATGTGATTCCATACTGGTGATCAGAATACAGAGCATAGTCTATGAAAGGGGTATGCATTTTGTTCTTGCAATTATTTATTGTTTGCTTCAATGCTTGACTTCTGCAGCACCACATGTTGATGGTGCACTTGGCTTCGGAATTAAAGAAGAACAGCTTACTGCGCTGACCAGAGACCACAACTATTGTGCTCTACAACAGTACAGAGGGGTGAGCAATTCTGGTGTCATTGCCCTTTCACATGTATTTGTAATAGTTTCCACCTTCTAACTTTCTCTACAGATTTCAGGGGTAGCAAGTATGCTAAAGACAGATACACAGAAGGGTATCAGCGGAGACGACTCTGATTTGATGGCAAGAAAAAATGCATTTGGGACAAATACATACCCCCGTAAGAAAGGAAGAAGCTTCTTGGTATGCTGAGGGTTCTTTTATGTTTGTATGGCATAATTACTTTCTTTTCTCTGGGATGCTCACTCTTAGTGTATTGCCACTTTTATTTAGGCTTTCGTGTGGGATGCTTGCAAAGATTTGACACTCATCATCCTTATGGTTGCTGCTGCTATTTCACTGGCCTTGGGCATAACAACAGAGGTGGACACCACATCTTTAGTTCTTGACTTCCTTAATTGTCCAAATATCATTTATCTTACTATATGAGTAGTTTGTTTTACCTCCTTTTGCTGTTCACCTGGTATCATTATACATTTGAAATCTATCCATCTTTATTAAGTTTTCATTGACCTGCAATTCTGAAGCAAAACCATTGTCATCTGATTTTTCTTATCCTTTTGCTATTTGCCCAGCTGCTTACGATTAATTGCACTGTTAACCAGTGTTCTTTCATTTTTCTTTTTGGTTATGGTTGTATAACTTTCACTTTTTGCAGGAGATACTTAGGGACTCTTAATCTTTTTCTTTTCCTCTGGTGTGTAGGGAATAAAAGAAGGCTGGTACGATGGAGCGAGCATTGCCTTTGCTGTTCTCCTAGTTGTATTTGTTACAGGTGTGTCGCCACAATCTTCTTTCCTGTTTCTGTTTATTTCTGTGAACAATTGTAATACATTTCAACCTTTAGAAGGGCACATACTTTTTGTCTTAAAACTCGGTAATGTCCCCCCCCCCCAAACTGGCATCAAGTAGTAAGTGTCAAAACCCCATGACAATATGGATTATGGACCAGTACATAATGATACAAAATGAATAGCACTTCAAAGTGATGTAGTCCAACTATAATATGTATTCCTGAACTTCAAAGTTCTCTGGTATCTCTTAGTTGGCATTCACTGTTAATGGTCTGCTGTTTTTATTTCAGCTACCAGTGACCATAAGCAGTCATTGCAGTTCCAGAATTTGAATGAGGAGAAACAGAACATTCATTTGGAGGTTACAATTTTAGGCACATCTTGCTATTAAATTGTTTCTTATTTCCTAAATAACATTGTGAATGTTCTCTTTCAGGTAGTTAGAGGTGGAAGGCGAATCGCAATGTCTATATATGATTTGGTTGTTGGTGATGTCATCCCTCTCAAGATTGGTGATCAGGTACAAAGGCCATTGATCTTTTTTTGAATCAAACGCCTGCTCTCATTTTATAAATATAAGGGGCTATTCTCTTCTTTTTGAATCAAGCACCTGCTATCATTTTATAAATATAAGCCTGCTATCATTTTATAAATATAAGGGGCTAATCTAATTTCTTTGTCAGGTCCCGGCTGATGGGATTCTTATCAGTGGTCACTCCCTTTCCATAGATGAATCGAGTATGACTGGAGAAAGTAAAATCGTGAGTTACTCCCATATACTACTTTCGGAACTGATTTACTTGATGTTTTAAGCTGACACTGCAATGTGGTGGTTAATTGAAGGTACACAAGGACCAGAAGTCACCGTTTCTAATGTCTGGTTGCAAAGTGGCTGATGGCTATGGCACAATGCTGGTGAGTTTCTGTGTCTAGTACCGAATGGAGAGAGTGTACTGCTACTGCCAGCTTCTGATTTTTTGTACTTTGTGAAGTAGAAATGCAGTAGGCTCAATACCAAGTACCGAATTAGCTTTCCAAGTTGATCCATCTTGATATACATTGTCCAACTGATACTGCTTGAAACAATCTTACTCTGCGAAAGTAATCAGAAAGTATATTGATGCTGTAATTGTTGTAATATCTGCCGATTCTGTGGTAGGCAAATAACATTTGCTGCTATTGACTTTCCATTTTTTTAAAGTTTAGTTTGTACCCATCTCATAGACCAAAATATGGAACTGTGGTGAGTTTATGATTTAAATGCATAAATCTGAACCTTGAATGGAATTCTAGTTCAATATTGTGAATAGAGTTGAATCACTGTGTAACACTTTTACTGTAAAAAAAACTGTGATACACTTTCTGTCAATACATAGTAGCCAGGCTAGCTCCAAACTTGGTGAGCGTGAGCTCACGTGTGGTTATTTTTGGGTGTCAAAACAACTTATGACGTTGACCTAGCACTTTAATTCATATAATTGTTCAGAAAACAAAGTTAGTGAGGTATTTTTATGCAATAGGACATTGATCATGAGAATCCTCCTGTTAAAATGCTCAGGTGACTGCTGTTGGTGTTAACACTGAATGGGGATTGCTAATGGCAAGCATATCCGAAGATTCTGGTGAAGAAACACCTTTGCAGGTTTGATCTTGTAATTATTGCTAGCCTTTGCATGAGTTCATGAGTTGACATGCATTTATTGTTCCGGAGTAGGTTCGCTTGAATGGTGTTGCCACCTTCATTGGAATGGTTGGACTTTCTGTTGCAGTTGCAGTTCTCGTTGTCCTTTTGGCCAGGTATAATTGCTGTGTTTTTAATCTGGTCAGCTACCTGTTTAGTTATCTGCATCACTTTGTTTTCTTCTAGGTACTTCACCGGGCATACCTACAATCCTGATGGATCGGTGCAATATGTGAAAGGAAAGATGGGTGTAGGCGAGACGATACGTGGAGTAGTTAGAATCTTCACTGTGGCGGTAGGTATTTGGTTCTCTATTCATGGCTGCTGATTCGGTATTTACAGTTTCTGTTATCTTACCATTTTGGGATGTAACTAGGTCACAATTGTGGTTGTGGCTGTTCCTGAAGGACTACCATTGGCTGTCACATTGACGTAAGCATGCTTTTACTGTGTAATTTACTCTGAACACACTCTATTACCAATCATTTACCCTGCATATTTGTGTCAGGCTTGCTTTTTCAATGCGCAAAATGATGAGGGACAAAGCTCTGGTACGTTCCCATTGCTTGGTTGTATTGTGCTACTTGTAACAGCTAAACAGCTTGTGTGATGTATTCTCTTAACTGAGTTAATGCTTATAGGTCAGGAGGCTTTCAGCATGTGAAACAATGGGCTCGGCCACAACAATTTGCAGCGATAAGACTGGCACCTTGACTTTAAATGAGGTGGAATGCTGTTATTATTTTCTCAGTATTGTTTACTTAACACATGCAGGTTTCAGAGCATGATTTGTGATTTCTGAAATGTGCTTGGCCATGACTTGTTTCCTGTTTCTTCCCGGTCAATGTTAAGATGACTGTTGTTGAGGCATGCTTTGGTGGAAAGAAGATGGATCCTCCAGATAATGCTCAGATGTTATCTGCTACTGTCTCATCATTGATTATTGAAGGAATTGCTCAGAATACATCTGGAAGCATATTTGAGCCCGAGGTCAGTCTATACTTCTATTGATTTATTTTCCTTTGATGTTCAGTTGATTGTTCCCACTTGGCATTTAGGTAACATGTGTTAAGGATATAAGGGGATTATTGTCTTTTCCTATTTTAGGGTTTGGTCTTGTGTCCCTTGAGTCTTGTGCTATATATTGTCCTTTTGGGTTATGCAATAAATGAACGATTCATCTATTCATCTATAGATCTAACATGGTATCAGAGTTAAGGTTAAAACTCTAACCTTCGTTTTTCTGCTGCCACTATCCCCGGAAGGATCAATCTCCACTCCCGAGGGCGGTCACGTCGTTGCCGGCTCACGCCGGATCTGGCTCTTTGGGCCACCGCCGCTCTCTTCAGTGGCTTTCGGGCCATCGCCTCGCAGATCCAGCCGTTGGTGGCACAGATTGGGCTCGGATCTAACCTCATTGCCGCCTCTTCACCGGTCGGATCTCTCCAACGTCGCTGGCCTCGCTTGATCTCCGCCGACATCTTGATCGCGTCTTCGGCTGTCACCGCCTCTTTCGGATTAGGCCGCTGCCAGCCTTGCCTCTCCTGGATCTGGCCTTGTCCCACTCGGATTCGGCCTCGTTCGTGTCGGATCTAGCTCGCCTCCGCTTGGAGCCAGTCGTCGCCGGTCATCTCGGCCGGCTACTTTCGCTTAGCCCGCTCGTCGCCTTTCCGCCGTCGATCTAGCCACTGCCATCGGCCTCATCTGGCCTTTTCGACGCCGTCTCCGGATCTAGCTCTCTCCGCTTCTGTGGGCCTTGAATTTGTAGCCTCCTCCCGCTGGCTTGGTGTCGAAAGCTCACCTTCGACTTTGTCAAGCCAGGCTCCAGTTGCTAGGCCGCAAGGACCAGATCGCCTCTCCCGAGCCCGATTCCCGATTCGCCGTCTCCTCTTTCGCATTGGAGGGAGAGAGACAAGAGGTAGTGAGTGGCTCTCTTGGCTGTGCTGCTGAGTGGGGAAAGTCAGTTGGACTTTTCTCTTGGTGCCGAGTGGTGATGAGTTGGTTCTAATGGAGACACAGGTCTTTGCACTGGTAATTGGGAATCTGCAACCAAGCCAGTTAAACTCAGTCATGGAAGCCACCTGCTGTGAATGTCTCACTATGGCTGCACCATTCAAGTCTTTCTCCAGCTGCTAAAGGATGTTACTGCTACTAGGATTTGTAGCTTTAGATTTTTGGTGTTAGAATTGCTGCTGTTAGTATCTGTAGCTTTGCGTCTTTCGTTGTATTCATCTAAGTTCGTAGCCTCTATATTTTAGTTCATCCAAGTCATGCGAGTCCACAAATTTCTTTGTCGGTCAGCCAATTGCGCTTCTTGCAACAGTCTATCCTCTTGGATCTAGTGTGGTCTTTTTTCGCATGACTGCAGTTGCCGCTCTTCTCTTTGAGCTGTTGCAGATCGTAGAACTTTTAAGGCCGCCGCTTTTCTCTGAGTTACCACCTCGAGTTTTCAAGGCCACTGCCATTTTCTTTTGCGCCACTGTCGTCTCGGACTTCGATCTGCGCCACCACACTTTATGGGCTACCGTATGATCATGGAATCTTCTGGCCTCGACACAAGTTTCAAGGGCTGCATGCTACAACGATGTCTGCAAAATTTGGATTTTGGATTTTCCCTATTTTAATGTCAACTCATTCAAATGCAATGTTGTTGCATACGCCTTACATTTGAGGGGGTGTTAAGAATATAAGAGTATTAGTGTCTTTTCCTATTTTAGTGTTTGGTCTTGTCCCTTGAGTCTTGTACTATATATTGCCTCTTTGGGCTGTGAAATACATGAACGATTCATCTATTCATCCATAGATCTAACAACATGCACCTTTTCAATCCATGAAACCAAACATTTGCTCTCATGTTATGGATCATCTTGGTGGCTATTGACTTTTATTCAATGTCTCAGCATGGTGGTCAAGATCCAGAGGTGACTGGATCACCAACAGAAAAGGCTATATTGTCTTGGGGGCTGAAGGTACATGTACAGCCTTTTAGTAGCCTTAGCCTAGATTCTTTCTATATCTTCTGCTTTGTGACCATGATCTGCAAATTTCTACAGCTTGGTATGAGATTCAATGAAACAAGATCAAAGTCCTCTATTCTTCAAGTCTTCCCATTCAACTCAGAGAAAAAGCGAGGCGGTGTTGCAGTGCATCTGGTAATTCATTTTACCTGCAACAGTGACAAATTCCTTTATTGGCAATTGTGCATAGTACATTTTGCAAAATTTTGTCGTCTATAACTTTTGAATGGACCATAATGGTGCATTACATCTTCCTCAATTTGCCTTACCATAATAGACTAATAGCATCTCATCCTGCCCCTCTGGGTATGTGTTGATAGTTATCATCTACTGCTAATGGCTTCAATTGTTGAAATAGCACCCGTTTCTTTGTCAACCCCACTCATTTATTATCTATAGTTTGCATTGCAATTTGCACCTAGCAAGGTTCTGTCAACATGCTAATTGTATCTCAAATTATTACCTACCATTACACCTAATCATTTGCATCCTTGCCTTGAAGACTTGAACAAATGTGAAAAGAGATTGACCATAAGCAGATATGATGTTCTCTTATTTTGCTAGTCTGTTTTCTCTGATAAAACGTGACTAATTTTCTCTTTATTTTCATGATTTAATTAATGTTCTGTTTTTCTACTTCTGGAGGGTGGCTCTGAGGTTCATGTACACTGGAAAGGAGCTGCTGAAATTATTTTGGATTCATGCACAAGTTGGCTTGATGCGGATGGTTCAAAGCACTCAATGACTCCTGAGAAAGTAATTTCTTTTTCAGCCTGTATTCATTTGCTTAAGTACAGTATGGCTTTGTTACTTTTGTAACCAATTAATTTATGTTGCAGGTTGGTGAATTCAAGAAATTCATAGAAGATATGGCTGCTGCTAGCCTCCGGTGTGTTGCTTTTGCATATAGAACTTATGAGATGGATGATGTTCCAAATGAGGATCAGAGGGCTGACTGGATATTACCTGAAGATAGCTTGATTTTGCTTGGTGTGGTGGGAATAAAGGTAAATAGCAAATATGCAATTTTATGCTTTTAGCTAGTGATGTTAATGAATTATTTTGATAGCTGTGCCTTCCATCTGTCCCAATGTCGCGATTAGTGGTTGACATTTGCTGCGGTATCGCTGTACATTTGTCTGAGCTGCCTGTAAATTCTGATTTCTTGATCTACTTTTCTGCAGTATGCCTCTAAATTACACTGTCACTCCCTCTCTTATGGCTGCATACTTCTGATTAATTGCTCTATTTCTCTGTTTCTTGTACCCAATTTTTCAGCAATAAACTGTTGGTTTGGATAATTGTCACAACTCGCACAAGTACATGCTCAATGACAAGTAAAAGCTGTCTAGAAAAAGAACTGTGAATCCATTGTATAAATTTGTTTGCTACTTGTTCAGACAGTATCATTATCAACTACCAAGTATAGTACATTTAAGACTCCAGCATCTTGATTGCTCCTAACTCTTGTCAAATCTTGCTTCAGTACTCCACAATGAAGAATGTGCTAACAACAAATTTTCAAGCAATATTAGAAATTATATGAACTGCATAAGATCACTCCCTTTTTTCTTGCTTACTACTTATTGCACCATTTGCTGGCAGCTTGCAGCAGCTGTTGTAAGCCATCCAGAACTGCATAAGTTTGCGAGTACTTTACAGCTGGTTCACCTTGCAGGATCCCTGCCGCCCAGGAGTTCAAGATTCTGTTCGCTTATGTACAGCAGCTGGCATTAAGGTAACTTTTGCATATTCTTGTGAATTCATCCATGGGTGAGTCAGTGACAGTATACTACTTTCTCTTATATATTAGTACCTGATTAATGCACAAGAGATGGCTTATCATTTTGTTGAGTTCCATACCTTTTGCTTCATCTAGGGATGTTAGCCAAAGTTTTTCTTGGTCAGTTCTATTCAGTTCATTATTTGAATTGTTAGGTCCGTATGGTCACTGGAGATAATCTTCAAACTGCCAGAGCCATTGCCTTGGAATGTGGAATACTCACTGATCCCAATGTGTCAGAGCCAATCATCATCGAAGGAAAGACTTTTCGTGCATTGTCAGATTTGGAAAGGGAGAAAGCTGCTGAAAAAATTTCTGTATGTTTATTCTCCTTGCATTTCCTAAATATTGCATTGGTAATCGTATGTTTGTTCTCCTTGCATTTCCTAAATATTGCATTGGTATCATTATTTTTATTGACTGTGAATACATGATATGGAAGTAGGCAGTATAGGTTGGCATGAATTACGTGACAAACCATGAAGGAATGGAATGTTATACCAACCTGTAATTTTCAGATGCATGTAGTAAAACCCAAAGAGTGTTTTGTGCTTGTTTCTAACATTTCTTTTTGGAAAAAGTCCATTTTACCCCCCTCAACTCTTACCTTAGTCGAGAATTCAACCTTGAACTCCAAAACCAGTTATTTCACACCCTCGAACTCTCAAATAAGTGCAAAACACCCCACCTAAAACCACCGCGGTTTCGGCTAACATGGCACCTACTTGTCCAACTTTTGCTGACATGGAAAGCAAGTACATTCACTGAATTGGCAAATAAAGTAAAAAAAATAGATGGGGCCCACAGGTCATCCCCTAATAGCTCTTCTTCAACCTCCCTCTTCTTCACCTCCCTCCCTCTCTCCCTCTCCAATCTTCCTCTTCACACCTCTTTCTCCCTCATTCCCCAAGGAACACAGACTAATACAAGAGCACTCCTTTTCCACTCTCCTCGCTTCTCTCCGCCAACCTGCTTTTATTATCACCCCGTTGCAGGGGCAGCATGACCAGCGACGAGTCAACCACAGTGGCTCAGCGTGGAAGGATAGCGGTGAGCTGCACGTGGTTGGCATGGTAGGCGTAGAGTGGCTGGCACTCGGAGCGGCCCATGGGTAAGATAGCGTGGAGGCATAGCGATGGCTGGCCACGACTGGGCTCGGCAGCCGGCAAGTCGAATTTGGAGACCAGCCTGGCTCCACAAAGCACGCGACCAGATTAAGATGTAGGTGTCGATCTAACCCAACCAAATTAAATCAATCACCACATGCATCATACTAAATTACTATGCTTGTTGACGAGTGAATCCGCAAATCCAAGCAAAGAAGAAAAGCAACCATCGAGCTAACATACAAGAAAACAACCAAGCAAGAAAGGATATGAAGATGGGGATGATTGGATCTACAGGGATCCATGGACAGTGATGTGCTTCCATGGCGGCTCATGCGTCCTGGCAACGTCTCACATGAGGACTGGTCAGGCGGCGGTGTTCCAGGCCATAGTTTTTGTTGGCTGAGCACAGAAGAGTAAGAGGATAACGTAGGATAGAGGCTGCCATGTGGGGTCCATTGGTGATATGTTCGTCCACATGGCAAAAACAGTGATGTGGTGGCCAACAAAGCAAAAAAACCACTTATGAAACCAGTCTCGGGGGTTATTTCAACCGGTTTCAGGAGTTGAGGGTTGCAATGTACCCGGTTTCATAATTGGGGGTTGATTTTCGGGATAGGACAAGAGCTGTGTGCGTGCGTGTGTGTGTGTTGGGGGGGGGGGGTAAAATGGACTTACTCCTTTCTTATTCTCCATGATAATGCATGGACTTGGAAAATGAGATGTATGACAACAAAAACCAAGATAAGGTCCAGTTGCTGTGAAGTAGTTGTGCATTGCAGATTATTCACATCACCTGTGTAGAAATTAACCAAAGTTTGCTAGCCTTAACTAAAGATCATAGTCCCTAATTCACCTTTATCTACTTGTACTGCATTGTGTGTGTGGTAGGGTCATCATCATCTTTTTCTAGATTTTGCTTACGACGTTGGTTCTTTTAGGAAGAAAAAAAGGTCAGAAAGTCGTGATTCTCAATTCTTTTTCCCTTTTATAGACAAGGAGGCCAAAATTCTTGATTCATGTATTGAAATGTGACTTGTCTCATTTTGCTGTTTGAGGAATAAGATGATGCAATTGTTGTTCCAACTCTTTTCATGTGAAGATTGGAGAACGCCCCTTATTATATTTATTACTATTCACTATTTATAGTGCAATAGGGATTTGACCCTATCTTGACACAAAAGTACCACTATAAACAAAAAGAAACGAATACAAACATGACAGTGTAAGTGAACAGTTCTTTTTATGATTGTATTTATTGTGCTATTTCTCCCTAAATTGATGTGTTCATACTGTCAAGTTTATACCAATTTACTTTCTGTTTTGCATATAATCACTAAATTTACCTTTACAAATAAGTATACTTGCTATAAATGGATGCAGGTGATGGGGAGGTCTTCACCAAATGATAAACTCTTACTTGTCAAGGCACTGAGGAGCAGAGGCCATGTTGTTGCTGTAACTGGAGATGGCACAAACGATGCCCCAGCACTGCATGAGGTTTGTGAACTACTAATCTCATTAAATTTTCCATCAAGTTATGAAACAAGCATCCTTTTGCACACGTTCAAGAACCATCACACAGTATTACTTACAAAATTCTGGAATTATAGGCAGATATTGGTCTGTCGATGGGCATTCAGGGAACTGAAGTTGCCAAGGAGAGTTCTGATATTATCATCTTGGATGACAATTTCGCATCAGTTGTGAGGGTATGTATGTTTTGTTCTCTTATTAGCCTTCCATAACTGCAACTTCTGATATTTGTTTGTGGCCTTAGGTTGTTAGATGGGGCCGCTCAGTTTATGCAAACATCCAGAAATTCATACAGTTCCAACTAACTGTCAACATCGCAGCGTTGATAATTAATGTAGTTGCTGCCGTCAGTTCTGGTGACGTACCGCTGAATGCTGTCCAGGTTTGAGTTCAGAATCTTCTTAATTTTGATATGGCTTGCTACTTTCGAGATTTCTCTCCAAAGTTGTTCTCTCATCGGATATTGTGTAAAAGTTCAATACTTGGTGTTGCTGTTTCTCTACTTCCCAATTTACTTGGTTTAAGAGAATTTCCTTTGTGCTCATGTCTTGCAAATATTTATAAGATGGTATGATTAACTCATTAAAGTTTCTATAACAATTGGTGATGTTTTTGTTATTTATACCCTCTTGGTTGACAGTTGCTCTGGGTTAACCTAATCATGGACACACTGGGTGCTCTTGCATTGGCGACTGAGCCACCAACCGACCATCTTATGCAGAGACCACCGGTTCGACGGAGGTTTGTTGACTTTGTTCTTTTACTTGTGTTATTGTTGCTCAACAATCTTTCTCGGTTTCTGGAGATGATTTTGTTGATCTGACTGGCATACTTTATGGATTGGGAGTGACTTGCCATCTTTCTTGTGAATATCTTTCTTTTTGATCTAGGTTTGATCAAAAGGAATAAGTGGACCTAACGATCAAAAGGAATATCTTTCTTGCCTAAACTAGTGATTGTGCACAAACAATCTTGTGAAGAACTGGAAATATGAGATTGTTGATGATTTTCATTGTTAGATCATATTGATTTGTCTGTTTGTCATAAAATTATGTTCCTCATTTCCCCATTACATGTGTACTTGCTCTAAATTTCTGCCAACACCTTTGTGTCTAGATGCTATTATGTTGGCTGCATGATACTGTATATGTGCATATGTATCATGTACTGCTAATATTTTCCATTCCTCAATTAAATGTCAAAAATAGTTTGCTCTTTTCTTGCTGAAGGTGTCTCAACTCTCAACCTCGTTTTCAGGGAGCCTTTGATAACAAATATTATGTGGAGAAACTTAATCATAATGGTATGCTACTTATGTCACTGTATTCTAAATATTCAATTAAAACATTTGATATCTTTCTATTGACTACCTGTTCTTCCTTCAGGCTTTGTTTCAAGTTTCGGTCCTTCTAACTCTGAACTTCAGGGGCAAGAGCCTTCTGCAGTTGAAAAATGACAACCCTGCGCATGCAGATACAGTGAAAAATACGTTCATATTCAACACATTTGTTCTGTGTCAAGTGAGTCACTACCTTTTGGTCTAATGTGACTTGGAAATATATATAACTGATGCAGTAGGGCTAAACCGCTAAACATATCACACAATTACGTCTTCCTCAGGTGTTCAATGAGTTTAATTCTCGCAAGCCAGATGAGCTGAATATATTCAAGGGCATTACAGGGAATCACCTCTTCATGGCCATTGTGGCAATAACTGTTGTACTCCAGGTAGAAAACCATTAAAATAATTCTTTTGTACTGGACATGAAGTGATTTAGGTTTGCTATTGTCATGTATGCTTATTCTTGTTTATATGCAGGCTCTTATCATCGAGTTCCTTGGCAAGTTCACGTCAACAGTCAGGTTAAGCTGGCAGCTGTGGTTGGTATCAATAGGTCTTGCTTTTTTTAGGTAAGAATCTCTTATTAGTATTTCTTGTGTTAAAATAGAACAGTTGTTGATATGGTTGTTAAGTTGTAACTCGAAACATGTATTTCCTGGAACGATGAAAAATTAATCATGAGCAAAACTTTGTTAATACTTAATATACTTTTGTTTAGAATTATACCTGCTTGACTTTTTTTGCTCTTTTCAGCTGGCCACTGGCATTCTTGGGAAAGCTTATTCCTGTTCCAGACCGTCCATTCGGAGATTTCTTTGCTTGTTGCTGCCCAAGGAGGAAACAAGGTATGTACGTTACAGTATGTGCTTTACATCGTGCTTTTGCTTGCCGAGGCACATGGGATGATGAGAGTGGAGTACATACTAGGAAATTCAGTTCTATGCCACTGCCTCTTGCATACCTTAACTCCCAACATCCCTAACATAAATCCATTTAGTGCAGCTGCTGATGCGAAGGAAGACAGTGGTGAGCACAGCTATGTATGAAGCGATCGGTTGGCGTCGAGGACCTTACGCAGTTTTTTTGCTCTGCTTTAACATGATCGGGCTGCAATTATCTGTGTTTGGGATTATAAATACACCAGGGCCCAGGCTTCACATGGATAGGTCACACTTCTAGTTCTCCCAATTGGAAACATCGTCAATTTCAAATCTTCAGAACTCTAGGATGCGAGCAGAGTTGGGAGTTGGGCTGGTCGTGTCGGTACGGCCTAGGCTCATCGTGCTTCGGGTCGCTTTGTATCGTGTCGGCTTGACTCAGTCATCTCGTCGTGTCAACCTGCCTCGCCTTCGGCTAGGTCCAAGCATGACCCAAAGCTCATTATACCCGTGTTTGTGCTGTGCTAGTCTAAGCTTAGTCTGAAGTAACTATGTACAACAAAGGCGGCGATGACGATGGTGGCGACGGTTGCCATCTTGTACCCACCTTGTTAAAAATTAGTTGAAATTGAATTAGTTATATAAAAACATGGACACATAATGGTGTAAATGTTTCGAAAAAACTGGAATTTTTTTGATATTTTAAAAACACAATGTTACTGTCTTGTTAAAAACTTTGCACTCTACAGTGGGGTTTTCCAGTAAGGAAAATAGTACAGTAACAATATATATATAGTAACTATAACAATATACGTATATAATATCTACTCATCAATGCCTAGGTCGTTCATGCATTCGAGGTCAGCGTATGTCTGCACGATTTCAGGATCCTTCAGTTAATGCTATTGTCGCTCTTTAGCTAATTCTCAGTCTTTGGCGTATATAATTGCCTTCATCATCCTGGGTGTGAGGGATGATCTTTTTTTTATTATTCTATCTACCGTGTTGAACGTCGCTTCTGAAGAGGCGGTGGACACCGGCACTAGAGAATATCCTGTGCGAAATGTGACAGACTAGAAAATATGCGCTTATTGTTCTTTCACCACTCGAGCAAGTCTATCTTGTCTTCACCAATAAGATCAGGTTCAATATTTGCAAAATTATGCTCTAAATAGTGGTTCAATTTCGAGACAGAATTTCACTTGGAGGTTGTCTGGGACAGAGGACGAATCAGTAGACTTGCTCTTTAACTTCTTCCATAAGTGTAATGTCAAGCTTGTCTTTCTTTATTGCATCTGCTGTGAGGTCTTTGATCTTGCGCTGCTGCCAAACTTGTCATGATACATACGAAAAACATGAAAAAGCTCCTCTTTGATATGTGCAAAAGCTTTCGAATAATCAAGATCAAGGCATTAACCTATTCCTTCTATGCCAACCCGTAAACTTGCCAACTTTTTCTAAAGCATCAGGAAGGAGTCGTTGCTCTCGAGTCTCGAACATTGCAGCTTTCGAACGTTGATTCTCCTAAACGTTTCTTCTGAAGTGAACGTTATGTCGACCGTTGTCTCTCTAAAGTCTCAATCATCTCTTAGCTTAGGGAATGAGACGCTCAGCTCTCTGCCTAGACTCCTACAAAGGCTACTAGTGACTAGTCTACTGTCTACCACTCAATTCTTTTGGGCGCCTCCTTCCTTTCTCTCCACCTGCACCTCCTTTAGCTCCTCCCTCGAACCCCCGGTCGCCTCCCTCCTCCCTCTACCTCCCCCGATCCCTTGGTCGCCTTCCCCTGTCCTCCCGGTTCCTCGGTTGCCTCTCTCCTCCCCTCGTCCCCCTGTCCCCAATCGCCTCCCTCCTCCCCAACATCCCCCGATTGCCTCCTCCCCGCCCTCAGACATTCTTCCTCTCCTACCTCCCCTGGCCGCCTCCTCCCCCTCACCCCCTCTCTCCTCCACCCTTCCCCCAGCCATCTCCTACTCCTCCACCTCCCCTAGCCCTCTCCCTCCTTCCTCGGCCACCCCTACCTCCCCTGGCCATCTCCTCCCCCTCGGTGCCCTCCCTCCTCCCTTGGCCACCCCTCCTTGACTCCTCCCCGGGTCACCACCCTCCTCCCCTAACCCTGATCCCTCCTCGGCTCCTCCCCTGACCCCCGACAACCCCTTGCCTCCTTCCGCGTTCCCCGGTGACCCTTGGCCCCCTCCTCCCCCGTCCCCCGGTGAACCCCCACCTCCCTCCTCCCCCGTCCCCCCGGCAACCCCTCCTCAGCTCCTTCCCCGGTTGCCTCCCTCCTAGGGTCGGCAATGAGCGCGCCCACCGCCTTCTTCGTCTTAGCCGCCTTGGTACGCAACGCCTCCCTCCTAGGCTTTCACGATGTCACCGCCGGTGCAACCTATGTCGGTTTCGGTGGCACAGGCACGGGTGTGCACTTCGGCTTCGGCGGTGCCGGGGCAGGGACGCTGGGGCTTGTGGGGCGCTCGGGCTTTCCTGGCCTGGACTTACGCGGCACGCAGACTGCGCCGGCCCGCGACATTGTCGTTGCGGCGAGGACGAGGAGGCATGCAGGACACCACTAGCACCATGCTCGACACCGTTCGCATCGACGTCCACACCTGCGACCAGGGCTTCGAGGAGCTCATGCCACTCATGTCCAACAGTCCAAGCATGATGTCAGGCTCTTTCCCCTCTACTCTTGTCCTCTACTCTCATCCATGGAATGATGGGATGGCGACGAAGGGCGGTGGGAGGGGGAGGCCGACGTGGCCGCCGGTGCGTGCCCCCCTGTGCTGGCCGTGCTCGCCAGTCCAAGCACGACACGATATGCCGTATCGTGTCGCCCGATAGGCCAATTTTCTAGACAGCCTGCCACATGGCGTGCTTAGGCTGTGTCGGGCCAGTCGGGCCTTAGGCTGGTATAAATAAACCCAGTCCAATCCCAGCTTTAGATGCGACGTGCAGCATGCATCGAGACTAGCGTGACTAATTTGAGAGCAACCCCGTGGAGTCGCTGTGTGATACGAGCTCCGCCGGGCTCACTTGCGCCATCGCTGTGACGCGGATAGCAGGACAACGCTATCTTCTCAAAATATAAAATAGGAGAAGCATGTGCTGGACTTCCTTCTGTTTGCTCGTACTGATTTGGTTTCGCAGCGGAGAATTTGGATAGAATCGGTGGTGGATGGGGTTGGCCTTTAATAAGATGAGTCAGTTCTGTTTCCTTGTGACGGGAAGGCGCTGGCCCACCATGAAAGAAACGAGGCTTGACATGTATAAGGGGATACGGATGGGAATACAACCCGGGAAGACCTATTCTTTTAGACTGCGATTGATGATTTTTAGTTGCAGTTGATGATTTTTATCTATGTTTTTTGAGACGGCAGAAATGATGATACGGATGACACACGCAGTTTTGGACTCGAAAAGTTGTTTGAAGAGACGGTTTAAGAAGTTTCTGGGAGAAACCATCATATTTGTTTTGGTTTTTAGGGGAAGCCGAGTCTAAAACCAAAAAAAAAGCTAAAAGAAAGGCCGAAGTCTCCCTGGATTTCTTTCCGTAGCATATGCTGCTTCACGTTGTGTTGTCTGGTTACGGTCGGTTGGTGCCCATAGCATTTGGGAATGGTTTCGATTTGCAACCTGAGACATTTCTGTTGTTTCATGTACAGAAGTGTCTTGCTGCGTTTCTTGGGCATCAATTTTGTGCATATTGTGTGTCTAGCCAGTTAGTAACCACAGGTATGGACTAGTAAAAGAGCAGCAGTTGCCATTAAAGAACGTAATACCTTTGGCTTTTCGTAAACAAGACGGCGGCTAATCTTGTTCGACGTTAAAGAGTACAGTACTGCATCGCTCAAGGTTCACAGAACTTTACTCCTCAGGGCTTTTGAACGCCGAAGCATGTGTCCATGCAGCTGTATGTGACGTTGCATGGTGTGTGCCGTTGAAATATTCAGTTCAGATGTTATGTGAATGTGCTGATACGTTGGCTGTAGACCCGTACGGTCCTTTCATCCTTTACCGTTCCGTGAAGGGATCTCTTTCCTACCGTTCCTGCCGAGGCCTACTAGCTTTCAACGTTTTTTTTAAAAAATTAGGATTTACTAATCAATTTTAGTACATACTGTATCGACTTCAACTATATTAATTAAAATTGTATGCGACTGTTCATGTTCTCTAGCGAACAATCAGAATTCAAAATCTATATCAACCTCAACTATATTGGTTAAAATTGTATGCGACTCTTCATATTCTCTAGCGAATAATCAGAATTCAAAAACTATAAGTTAAAAGCTGTAAGTCATAGTTTAAAAGAATCCACACTAAAAACGTTTGCCTGCACGAGTGTAAGCGTGCTCGCTATTCTGCTCGTCGAGAGTCAGAACTCTGAACAACAGCAGACAGAGTCATGAATCTAGAGGCTCTTAAGTTGGCAAGCTTTTGTTGACGATTTTGTTTTGAAAAGATGTGAAGGTGGCGACTGATGAACACCATAGAGAGGAAATCAATTAATTGCTTACGCATAAAGTGGCGCCTACGTTGAGTAATCCACGGGGATAACGGGTGCGCCTACGTTGAGTAATCCACGGGGAAAACGGGCCAAGAAGCCCAGTGCAGTAGCAGCCGGACATCGCAGCAATTGTTGACGTTTTAAACAGCTCTAGATTTTCACAACGAAAGATGAAGCGCCTGTTCTTTTGTGGTTGCGGAGAAACTGAAATTCACGATGTCTTTTGCCGATATAAATGAAGTTAGTATAATATGTATTATAATTAATTAGTAGACTCTATCGTAAAAAGATACCCGTTTAAAATCTAATTACTATAGAAAACCAAAATCTGAAACCAAAAGCCATAAAAAAACAGGCCCCAAGTTGAGAGCCTTCCACCTGATCTAGTCACCATTCACGTCGTTTCGGTCTATTATCGTAAACGCAGCGTTCATCCTTCCTGGACGGACTGCGAGCTTGAAACCATCCAAGGTCTGAAACGTTCTCGCGACTTCTTTCGCTTGGCAGTTGAGTGCTCTATAGGTTCGAGGTGTCGCATGTCCTCCATCGACAGGAACATGCTAGGGCTAGGCACTAGGCACAACAGAGAGTTTGTCCTGGTCACCATCCTCATTATCCCTATATTACACCAATTACACCCCGGGGATTCGCTCCCGGGGAGGCACCCCACATCGGATTTTTTTCGAATAGACCTTTAGGATTTTGTGAAATCGCGTGTGAGTCCTTTGCTTTTGCAAAAAGAGCCTTAACATGTCAATTTTTTTGCGAAAGAGCCCTTCACTTTTTGGAAATACCATATGGGTCCTCGGTTTTCATAGAGACCCTCTTTTTACTGGGTAACACTCCATGGGTTTTCTAAAATTATGCATGGATCCTTAATTTTATGCAAGAAACCCTTTACTTCCTTTGAAAATACGTACAGATTCTTAGTTTTTCAAAGAAGCCCCTCCTTAGGTCCTCCTTTTTGCGGATAAAACCCCATGATTTTTTTCCAAATTACGCATGGGTCCTTATTTTATGCGAAAAACCCAGCATTTCCTTCAAAAATACGCACAAGTCCTTGGTTTTTCAGAAAAGCTCTTCTTACAAATTTTTGCCTCTTTTACTTCAATATAGCGTCGCGCTTTCGCTAGTTCTCTCCACGAATCGTCACTCCCTTTCTAGTTCCTTGATTAGACTATGCACGTAGTTGTGGGTTGTCATGTTCTACCACTACCAGTATGAAGCGTGAACAGAACATCGTCAGCCGTAGACACGTTTGATGATCCCACCAGCGTAGCATCCTGCAAGGGAACGCTTGTCATCTTGGCTCACAGGGACAAAAAATAAGTGCAGTCTTGTCGCGGGCACGTAACAATCTCCGGCACACGCGAATGGGCCCATCCAAAGCCTGTTTGCTGCGGTGATCACGACCCAAACAGTGTGGCGCCCTTCCCTTTCTCCCACTAGGTGCCATGTAGCGCTCCGCGGGTGACGAACGGGTACCCTTTTTTTTTCTGGCGCGGCCTCCGCCGGGTATCGCCTGCACGGGCGGACGCTCGTACGCCCGCTCCGGCTAACCGCGCGGCCCCACGGACAGCGGCCGGCGCGCGCGCGCGCAGGAAATTCCTCGGGCGTGGATGCGGGGTTCACACTTCGCCACCGGCGACAGTTCCACGGACGGCGACGGCGCGCGATCGAGCGGGGAGGCGAATGCGACGGCGTACTGGCAACGCCTCGTTGGCGAGTCACCTCACGGCCCCTGCTTTTGCTGTCTCGCCGTTTCACACTTGCCCGTGGGCGCGCGCGCGCGCGGCGGTGTTTTAGTAGGGGGTTCCTTTCCGTCTTAAGGTTCGCTCGTCTCTTGACGAGCGAAATCACAGTGGTTTTGAGGGATTCATCGCGGCCTCCGCGCGGTTATATGGTTTCTCTTCTTTTTAGTTTTTAAAAACTATTTTTGATTTTTTATAGTAATTAGATTTCAAAAGAAATCTCTTTTTATAAGATGAGATCTACAAGTTAATTATAGTATATACTATAGCGACTTAATTTACAACGATCAAAATTACATGTGAGTGTTTATTACTCCGTACTCTTTCTTACGAACAGCATAAAAGCTAAAAGCCAAAGCAAAATAGTAGATTCTTTTGGGTTGTAGCTTATGGTTAAAAATTTTAAATTCTATACTGTTTGTGAGAGGTATTACACAGAGTGAAATAGTCGTATGTGATTTTAACTAGTATAGCTAAACTCGGTATAATTTATACTATAATATATTTATAGATACTGTTTTAAAAATATACTATTTAAAAGTTAGTTACAGCAGGCCTTGTCTTATCGGTCGGTCGTTTTCTTTCTGTTTTCTTTGGCTTTCGACGATCCGGAGGTGATAGCGTGAGACTGCATGAACCTCAAGGAATCGATAAAAGCAAAGAGATTGGCGGACGCGATCGTGATTAAATCGCGTTCGTGAATAAGTGTACGTGCGAACTATGTGGACGGGACAGGTAACAATCCAAGGATACGTCATACGTGCTTTCTTTCTTTTCAGGGTACACGCATGTGTACCCGTCATGACGGACTTTGGTGATTGTTCTCTGGGTTAATTTTGGTTTTATTGGAATCTTTTGCATCATAGTGTATATAACCCAAAAGACTTTAAGGTGAGTCCTATCTAAAATTTAAGGCTGATTTCATAGTGTATATAACCCAAAAGGTTTTAAGACGGTCCCACTCGGCAGATAAAGAAAAATTATATTTTAATGCTTGTGGCCAGGTCTTTAGCTTGAGGACCAGCCTTAAGTCTTTTTTGCTTATAGCCTACTTAAGGTCATCCCTATAATGTATAAAGTTGACCTTAAGGTAGCTTAAGATCCTCTATTTTCATACACTATAGATGCCCTTACAAAGTTTGGTGTTTAGAGGCATGCAGTATTGCAGTACATCGTAATCGATTAGTTGGCAGATGAACACAACTGCACAAAAAACATGCTGCCACGTGGAAACTGATCGCATCACATGTAACCTACCCAGTTCTATTAGCGGCAGGATATATCTGTGGGCTCGAGCTCGGACCTGAGGAGACGGGCACGTCGAGGAATATTTCTCTTTCTTTTTGTTGCGAGAAGTCGAGGAATATTTCTTGTTCTTCGTGTCACATGTAAACTGGAGAGTAGTTCAGGGCTCCCCATTTGCTTGCAGATAGCTAGCGGCCGGCTTAGGCCGCTCATTTTGGATTGAACTAGCTGCATATAAGCGCGGCGCACGCCGCGCTAGCTACCGTGTGGACCAAAATAAAGGAGACGATAATTCGTGGGGAGTTTCATAAAAAAAATCAAGGACAAATACGTAATTTCGAGAAAATCAAAGGTCTTTTTCGAAAAAAACGAGGACTTGTAAGGACCTATATGTAAGTAAATAAGGACCTATACGTAATTTCGAAAACCCGCCGGGCGAAATCCAAAAATTTTTTGCAAAGAAAAAACTTGCAGGGACCTTTTCGCGAGAAAAAGGACCTATACGTAATTTTCGTAAAACCGGAGGAAAGTGTCTCCCCCGACCGTACGGGAAAACCCCTGCCACGCGCCGGTCGGACGCGCGGGCGGGGGTGACGTGGGCGCGCGAGGAGGCCGGAACTCCCCCGCTAATATAGGTTCTGGGGATTTCTAACTTCTGATTTATTTTTCACTATTTAATAATTTCGTTTTTTTGTCCTTCTGGCTTTTTTGAGTTTTCTTGTTGGTTCTTTTTTTCACGTATTCGTTTGTACTGTCTGTGATAAGTTAACCTGTTTTTTTCTATTTTAAATTTAATTACGCTAAATAAGTCACTGCCAGCTACCGTGTTTATTTAGCCAGTTAAAATACTTTTCAGCTATAAGTCAATTAAAATAAGCCCTTTTAACCAGCGACTCTGGCTGACTTTGTCCTGCACGAAACACGACATGCTGCTGCTTTGACTTTACTAGCTGTCGCTGCAAGTTCTGTGCATGTACAGCACGTCTGTACTTACTTACCCAGTTCTAAAAATCATGTTGGACTTTTTTTCCTTTTCTTGTTGGGCTAGGAAAGATGGAGGACGACAGTTAGACGGCGTAATTTGTCAAGAGTCTGCAAAGTAAGAAACGGGCAGGGCTGTGAATTGGTATCGCCTGCTCGTGTCATCAAATCACTGGAAATAACAGATGCATGGAGCAATAGTAATGAAAATGGACCAATGATTCTCAGTTTTAGCTCGTGGAACTCACAGGCAACAAGCAGTTTTTTAGCTCTCGATGACTACCCTGTATCAGGCTAGGATCATGTACGAGAAAATTTGTAGCATGGATATATATATATAAAAGGACAAGGATGACATATCTAATGACAATGTAACCAATCTGAATTATTGATGAGTAGAAGTCAAAAGCATTTTAGTTGATGAGCAGACATCCAAAATCAATTTAATAGGACTGATCTGTATCTAACCATGGTTGTTTAAAAACTATAACATTTATTTTTCTTTTCGATTGCATATTTGGAGTACATATGAGAATGCAATGGAAGATCATGCACATGCAATAGCAAATTAAACCAGGATTTTTTTTCTTTACGAAAACCAGGACATGTTGTAAAGTCTTTGACTGATGCAGCCGTGCGTTTTTTGTACTTTGATTCCTCCAGATTTATTGACTTTAAACAAAACATAAGATACTCCGATAGATTAAGGTTGCAATACGATCTAATCGTACATGCATTGGCTGTGCTAACTGCTAACCAACATTTATAAGGACGGTAGTGTTTCATTTGGATTCAACTGACTGGCAGATCATCCAACGCCCAGTTGCTCCGAAGGTCAACTGTCTTTTGCCCCTGCAAAACATCAAGCTAGCATGCATGTGCTAGTAGTAAGCAACATTGTGTAGTGGCCACATGAACAAACAAAAGGTCAATTTCTCTACTAGAGCTTATCAAAACCGATACAAGTAATCAGACGGAATGAATAATTGTTTCTAATTTTTTCTCTCTAGGTATTGTTAATCTTTCACTCCACTCTAGAGGCTACGAAGGTTAAGAAGATCATATTACTCCACATACTTGGATTCCAATAGCTAAGAAAAACTATGAATAGTAAGCCATAGGCACTCATAATGAAATCTCCAAGAAAATCTGAGCAAAATGGTCCTTGGTAATTATGAGCGGTTTGATTGGTGTGTAATGAGCGGTCTAATAGCTTAGGGGCAATGTGACCTCTAGCTCAACAAAGGACAAAAAATCAGTACGATTCACAAACTAAAAACCAACGATTTTTACATGGAAACTCCAAATGACTTGAAACTTTAAACACACCTTATCTAGGATTTTAGAAACCAGATCAAAGCAAGAAACATGAGGTTCTTAGACTCGATTCCATCAATTTGAAGAAAATCGATCCTAGGCCTTAAGAACACCAAAAAAACCCTAAAATTCAAATTACTTCTTGCACGTGAGAATCTAAGATATGAAGACTTCCAGATCTCTCTCATATGTCCTAATAAGATAATCTGGTCAATGATAATCTGGTCAATGATCTGGGTTAAAACCATCTAGATTATGATTTCGAATTTCTTACTCAAGAACATGTGATCCATTACCACAAGAGTAGGTGATTCATGAGTACATGGATAGTTACAAGGTGCTCCCAAAGCATCACCCTTACTCAAGTTTTGTCATATAGCCTTAGGGAGGGAGAGAAGAAACTACTCAAGACTTAGCCAAAATCTCCTCAACCCTAGCTCTTCCCTCTCCTCTCATATAACCTCTCTCCCCTCATATAACTTGAAACTCTCAATGGGTATCGACCCGCTAAGCACATAGAGAAATCCATCAATCCTACTAACACGGGTTTTACACACCTTATCTATTGGGCAGTCTGACCTCTAGCTCAACACAGAGTAGAAAGTCAACATGATTTCAAAAACTAAAACCACATAACTTTTCCATGAAAACTCTAAATGACTTGAAGCCTTGAACACACCTTATCTAGGATGTTAGAAACCAGATCAGGACAAGAAACACACGATTCTTTCACTTGGTTACATCAATTTGAAGAAAATTGATCATATACTTCAAGAACACCCAAAAACCTTAAATTCCAAATTACTTTTTGCCCGTGGGGATCTAAGGCATGAGATCTTTTAGATCTACTATCACATGTCCTAGCAAGAGAATCTGGTGAATGATTCGAGCTAAAACCACATAGATCATGGTTTCAAATTTCTTGCTCAAGAACATGAAAACCAAGAGAAGAACAAGTAAAACACTAAGAAGGGGTCAAAGAGTTGATCTATTGCCAGTAGAGTAGGTAACTCACGAGTACATGGGTGATTCTAAGGTACTCTTAAAGCACCATCCTTACTCAAGTTTTCTCACATAGCCTTAGGGAGGGAAAGAAGAAACTACTCAAGATTTAGCTAAAATCTCCTCAACCCTAGATCTCCCATCTCCTCCCTCATATATTTTGAACCTCTTAGTGGGTATTGACCCGCTAAGCACATGGGAGAACCTGTCAACCACACTAACATGAGTTCTAAACACTCATGCACGCTTCTCAAAATATTTACAAGACAGCCTGCCAAACTATTAGCAGTTGATCCACTTATCCATCCCTACTCACCTTGACCTAAACCACTTTTCCTTTGCGCATCCTCGCACTGTCCAAGGCTCAAACCGGTATTTGGTAAACTACCAAAATACCTCTGACAAAGCTTTCAGGCACCTTCTCTTGACTCCATCTTTGCATCAAAGCATCTCCATATGCTTTGACACATAGCCCGAGACGCCCAATGACTTTGTTGTTAAGTCTTCATGCATCCAGTCTCCCCCGGATCATTTCTACTTGCACAAGTCACTTGGCACACCACATGTACCAACTTGCCTCTTCACAATCTTCGTCTTTCATGTGCTTCCCGCTTGAGCCACGTAGTCGCACTCGGACTTACCTAACTGCACGCACTGTAGCTCTCCCGCCTAGTCTGGGTCACTTGCCATTGACTGCTAATGTTCTTCAAGCCATCTATACATCTAAAGACCAAGCAACAATCTTGAGTACAAGTTTCATACATTTGCTTCACGTTATTCAAAATAATGCATCATGCAATACAACACAACACAACACAACCAACCAACGACTCATATACCGTGCACACATTCAAACCACTCAAGACCACTTGTCACTATTCTCTGGCCATAGCCACTAGGCTGACTGCCCACCGATCAGATTGCCAACCATGGACCAGTCCGACAAGCCCAAACTGACTTAAAACCTTTCCCAATAACAAGACACCAATGTGATCACATCTTCAATGTGGTCACATTGCGGTTTTTTTGGGCCAAACGTTAACAATACTTGGTTTTTTTTTGTGAAAAAATAAAAATAAAATTTGTGAATAGTGGTCGTGCGGTCGAGGACCGTACGATTACGATGAACAGTGTAGTCGTGCAGTCCCCGACTGCACGACTAACACGTGTTATGCCCTTGAAGTTGTGCGGTCGGGAAGGGGGCTAGATTTGGTATTACGGTGGTCTGGGGGTCAAATTTGGTATTAACGTGGTACAGGGGGCTAGAAATGACCAAAGCTGAAACGATTGCAATGACATTTAGTCAATTATCCCTTTAACATGTTACTACTATAAAACAAGCTATACTAGATGTTTTATCACAGACGGTTAAGCAAAACCGTTAGTATTAAGTACAATCACAGAAGGTTTTAATAGAAACCATCTGTGAAGAGAAATATCACAGACGATTCATGGTGAAAACCGTCTGTGAAGTGTCCTCTTGTGTTATCCTGTAATGGTGGATTCTAATTTTAATGGAAATAGAATGTGATATTATGTTTGCTGCTGTATTTGCTTGTTTTCAAAGGGCATAGCTAACATTTCTTGAGGCTAGCAAGAAAATAAAAAAAGGTGTAGAATGAATTATCACAAACGGTTTTGTGATATAAACTGTCTATGAAGGACTATCACAGACGGCTCGGACCAAAAACTGTCTGTGATGCTCACACATCACAGACGATTTTAGCTAACCATCTGTGATACTTTCTCATTACATCCGGTTGGTAGATAGAACCGTCTGTGATGTACAAGTATCACAGATGATTTTTGGTTCGAGCTATCTATGGTAGTGTTCTTCACAGATGGTTCTAGTTACAAACCACATGTGTTGTATTTATCACAGACAGCTCACAAACCATCTGTGATAACCTCTGATTATCACTAATACATAAATTCAGACGGTTTAGAAAACCGTCTGTGATGACAGTTTCGAACCATCTGTGATGACGCTTTTTGTAGTAGTGTGTAATGCACACAAGAGAACTATTGCAAAACCTACATATTCTTTAACAAGCACATGTCTACTTGAAATTACCCCAGATTGCAATACAATTACTATTGCACTTGCATTGCACATAAAACTAATTCTAGGGTTGCTTCAGGATGCAATAGGATGGCATACACATACACACAATTCAAAGATACATCCCAGTTTAACTCAACAACATAGCACGTCTTGGTATCACCTTACAAGCTGAAGAAATCAGGGGAGTATCACACTGCAAGCATTCCATGTTTCAGACCCTAGCCTTTTGCCTGACAATATATGTGTTTACGTGAGTTAGAAGTACTAACAAGTACAAGGCAAACAACTCCACATGATGGAATTATAACATAATTGGATACGGAGGCAATTGGACTGTTGCCTAGAGGCAAACAGCTACAACCATTGAATTGTTAGACTAAGGAATTTTGTGGGGTTTTCATGCTCTATAATTGTATCAAGACAAGAGATCAATACAAGTGGAGGACAAGAGAATAGATAAGGAGCATATCAGGTCATGAATTTGACAGAGGAAAATACACACAATTCATCGAATAAAGCATGAAAAATTATCTGAGAAGGCAATATTTCTTACCTAATGGACTGCTGGTCAGATTCAAAGGCGAGCCATCAAGTTCCACTACCTACAAGTTTGAAAAGATCAATTCACAGCCTTCAGTCTTAACACAAGTTGTAGATGAAAAATAATGTGTGGAGCTAAATTTCATACATTTCGAAGCGGCCATGCGATACACAGACTGAAAGCACAACCTAACTCGGTGACTTTGTTCTGTGCACAAGGGAGTAAGACATTGTTGTCAAGAATAGTATCAACAAGCACCTCATAGTATTGATCTCCCAAGGGTAATCCATCTACACATATGGCCGTCTTATTGGTGCATTGGAGTCTTCCATATGCCGCTAGTTTGGAGCCACCAAGGGAACACAAAGCAATTTCTTTTCCACCCTACAAGGAGTTAATAATAAATATTTCATATGATTTTATATCCTCAAAATATTTGTAAATAATATTTGAGGTGTAGCAATTCGTAATTCTGAATTACAAATATATTATACCCCTAATTCTTGGTGGAACCTTCTAGATTCTTGCTAGGACAATCTCACTTATCCTATTGTCTGAAGAAGAAGATTCTTGTAGCCGCCCTTTTTCAATACTGACATCCTAAGAATGCCCCTGTAATGTAATAATTATTTGTTATTTCAGTTTCATTTCAGCTTTCTGATTAAATATGCAATTAGAATTCATTAAATTTTACATACTGACCTACACATTCTCTTGGATTGGTTCTCCATCTTTTTGTTGTCTGGTATGACCCCTCCTTGTAAGCCCAACAACAAGCTTTTAAGTTCTTTATACTGTTGTTCGGATCTCTCCTTATAAGTTGCAAACTGCGCTTCAGCATTATCCTTGTATGATGTAAACCTTTGATCAACACTTGTCCTTTGAGCGAAAGTAAAACTCTTCACTCCAGTAGCTATAAAAGCTATGAAGATCAAAGACAAATAATCATAAAAAAGATCCAATCAAAATAGAGCAAAACATGCTTTAACGTGCCCCGGACGGTCTAACTGGATGACAATAGCGGTCAGACCAATGAACAGTGCTGGTCAAACCGATGAATAGTAGTGGTCAGATCGGGTTTTCAAATCCAAAAATTGATGAAACTTTTAATCCACAACTCTAAATAACTTTAAACTTGAACCAATACTAAATCATAACGTTAAGAACATATCGTAACTAAAGATCAACAAAGTACCTAAGAAAATCAGGATCTATTGGCTCTTGAGCCTCTACTGCACCAAAACCAGACCATAAATTGAGCTAACTCTCAAATCAAAGCTCCAATTCACTTGAAATTTGTATGCATCTTCTCTAGCATGTTAGGAACCTATTCCAATCAATGATTAAGGGACAGTTGCTAAAGTTTCGACCTTTTTCATTTAAAGAAAAGTTGCACTAAAACCCGGCAAAAGAGAAAAACCTCGATTTGCTCTTACTCGTGAGTTTTTGATGATCTAGATGATATTGGATGGGTTCTAACATGTCATAGTAATCTAGATCAGCATGAGCTTAAGCCAATACGCCCAAAGACCAAAACCACAAAATCACTCTCTCTTGAGCTAAAATCAGGCAAACACAAGAACTAGTAAATAACAAGTGTCTAAATGAATAAGATATGGTCTCCAAGAGACATATTTATCACTTACATATCTTTGGCACACAGCAAGATTAAGAGGAGAAGAGATTTCATCACTGAGCACAAGAGGGAAATACTTGAATAAATTTTAATCTTTATTGATACTTGGAAATGAATATTTACAGCTACTTCATAGCCACACATAAAGCCAAAGAATGACAAAAACCTCAGGCATAAGAGCCCCTTTTATCTCCAATAAGATTCTCTTCATAAACCCTAGCTCTCCTCTCAATGGCTTGGACTAAACTCTCAAAAGCTTAACCTAGCCACCTCACTCCCTCTTTATGTATAGAGGCTTACAAGGGAAATCCTAAACAGCAACTCTTGTTGGGTTGCATCCACTTACATGACCTAGCCCGTTAACCCAACACCATATCAGGTTTTACACTGACACATGCAGCTTCTCAAAGCGCTCACACTCATTAACCCATTAGTGAATCAATACTTAATCCACTTCACATTTTCAACACATACAAGACCTAAATAACTTAGGCCAACGCTGCAGTTTTGCGCACTACCACTTTTTTTTGCATTGGGCAATTTACCGAAATGCCACTCTACCACCTTCTATGAAGTTCCCTACGTTCTTTACCATGAAACATCGTCCATACTTTTCCATCTTCTATGTAGGCCTAATGACTTGCCGTCAAACCTCTCACACGTTCGGATCCCACCAAACCGTCCTTGCTTGCAAATGACCTAGTCACTTGGCGCAACATGTGCTTCTCCTCACACATGACGGCATCTGGTTTCCTTGACCACTTTTGATCTTAGCTCCTCCCTTAACTTAGTTCTGATCCAATGTATCATTGCTCGTCATGTCCACCACCGGTAGCTTCCATTTCGGTTCCTCATCGTCATGTCCACCACTGGTAGCTTCCATTTCGGTTCCTCATTGTCCTGACTTGTAACCACCCCGTGAATCTCGGTCATATTCAGCGGCTCCTTGATCATCTAGACCTTATCTCCTCCTGAGAGTAGTGTCGACCCCTTGACTGCTTTGGACATAAGCTCTCCTAACTTAGTCTCGGTCCCATCCGTCTCATCATGACATAACACCGAAGTCCTACAACTAACATAAATAGCAAATTATCACGTAGCACCGCACAATATACAAAGTTATCAATTGACACAATACATACAATGCACTCTGCAAAATATATGCAACCAAACTACTGATCCTAAACCTAGGACCAAATAATTAACCCCTATGCAAACCCCTGTATACACAAGCAACGACCTAGATCAAACAAAACTCTCATCATAAGTCAAAATCCCAAAATGCAAACCTCAGTCGAAACTGCACATGCCTGCCGGTCTAACAGGACCCCTATACCGGTCAAATCGGTATTGGCCACCTGTTGGACTTCTAGGAGCATCCGGTTTGACCGTCACTCTTTAGTCGGTTAGACTGGTTTGTCTGCCGATCGTCCGAAAAATCCGATAAAGTTACAAACTTTTGAAAACCAAACTTAAACTCCACAATATATCTGAACCAAAAATCAATTGGTCATCGCAAACACAAGATAACCTCTATATGGTATCACAAGACATCCTCAATTGGCCAATAACTTCGAATGTGAGCACCACTTTTTTTTTTGTCGTTGACATCGATCGAATGATCGTACGGTTTTTAGCTTGTTGTCGAAAAGTGTATGGTTCTTTGGTAGAATTTCAATAGAATTTTACGCCGATGAACTAGCCAGATGTTTCTCGAAAGCTTCAAAACCAAACACTTCGTATTAAAATTCAACACGTAAACATGTACTGGTGTCCCTTAAATTAATTATTACCACGTTGTTTTCCCAACAACACACTGGCATACGTCCAGATATAAAGTGTTTTTCCCCCCAAAAAACATTTTCATGAAATTCCCAACCATTTATTTGGCACATGGGCTTATCATACAATACTACTATACATTTTGCGGAGACTAGATTATCGTACTAAATTCTCTATGAAAAATTTATGTACCAAACTACTCCCTTCATTTCACAATACTTGTTCAATTTTTTAGAAATTATCGTTACATAATATTTGTGTATTTAGAAAATGAAAAGTATAGCTATTGTACTTTTACCGTCCGCTACGCCAGTCATTATTGACGTGAAATATATTGACTGATTGAAATGCATGATCAGATAGAGTTAAGCACGATTCAATTCTATTAATTATTACATAGGTTTTGCGAACTTTGCGCATAAGGAAGATGGACAAATATTGTGAAATAGAGAAACACTATATACTGTACATATATTATCGGTAAAGGTTTGACTCGAAAATGCATGGAGCCCTTGCAATGTAAAAACAAGGGAGCTAAAGGGCCTGTTCTATGGCTATAGCTTATAGCTTTCGACTTTGGCTTATAACTTTTGAGCTGTTCGTAAAAGAGATTACAGATTAACAAAACTCATGTACGGTATTTACCGATATAAATAAAGTCGCTACAGTGTGTACTGTAATTAACTAGTATACCCTGTTTTAAAAACATATTTCGTTTAAAAGCTACTTACTGTAGAAAATTTAAAAACTGAAAGCCAAAAACTGTAAAGAACATGCCCAAACTTTGCCATACATTTGTCTAACCCAAGTTTGACTAAATGAGTCTAGTGTTTTGGTTTATAGCCAGAATCGTGGTGTGATGCATTTTAGCCAAAACCCACTAATCGTACACCTATTTCGTTACCAAATTTGCCACAATCGTGGCGAACAAATCATCCGCCAAAACTTGTGTACTGTAGTTTTCTTTTTTTGGCACAGCGTGGATAGTACCCAAACCTACACCTCTAGCCCATATTAGAGCAAGTTTAATAGTATAGATAGCTGCTACCTCCAATACATTTTCATATCATCAAAAGATAATGATGCAACCAACTTATTATACAATAAGCTGGGGGCATCTCCAATGATCTGAGTCAGCTAGCTATATGCATGTACACATCAGCATATATCCTATGTGGAGGAAAGAGAGTATGCAAAAAAAATCGAGCCAGCTCTTCCTTAATCACTAGTCTATAACGCCAAACGAGGCAGCCTCTATAAATTCTGTGTGTGCATGTAAGCATCAAATAGCTATCCTTATAGATAGTTCTTTAGAATGCTAGCTTTAGTGTGTACTATATAAATGATGTGGAAATCTTATAGTTAGTTGTTAGCTATAACCATTGGAGATGCTCTCAATCATTTAATAGTGTGATCATTTAATACGTGCATGGGTATAACAGTTAGTCATATTGGTACATGCATGGATAACGCCTCTTTTCCTGTGCTATAGCCTGACTCTTGCATGGGAGTCGGCTTAGCTCTCTCTCTCCTTTTCTCTTCCCTCCACATAGGATTATGCTGACATGGATTTCCTTATAGCTAGCACAGTCAACCTTATTAAACTTGCTCTTATATCATACTTGTACTGGCTCTCCAGCTCACTCTTGAGGGCACCACACACTAACCTTTTGGCTACAGTTATCGAGTGTCTTCTTTTTTATTTATGATTTATGCTAAAGTAGCTAGCTTTTAAATGATACATTTTTTTTAAGACGATATCAATAGAAAGATTATAATAAAAAGTGTATTGAGTTTATTTATACCGGTCAAAATAGTATGTGACTATTTTCCTCTACGTACTACCTCTCGTGAACAATTATAATTAAAAAATTTAAGCCATAAGCCGCAGCCCAAAGAACCCACCCTATAGCTTTTGTGCTGTTCGTGAGGGACAGTATGGAGTAATAGAAACTCGCGTGTGGTTTCGATTGATATAAATAAAGTCGCTAAAATGTGTACCATAATTAACTTGTAAACCTGTTTTAAAAGACACTCTGTTTAAAAGCTAGTAACTGTAGAAAAATCGAAAAGCAGCTTTTAGAAACTGAAAAGAAGAGGGCCATTAAGAGTACAAATATGGATACCTCGGATACGAATAATATCGAGCGAATACGATTATGAATATTTACCGGAATATGAAAATCCCTTAAACTATACATCTAAAATCAATGAAAACACATAAATAGTTTATCATGTCAAAACATTAATGAAATCTAAGTAAACATAAGTATTTTTATCCACAATAGTCATACCATTGTACATATTTTAAAATCTTCAAATGGCAGTTAATTTTTTTCTAAAGTCCTGAATAATTATTAATAGATTTCTACCATTTACATGTGACTAATAAATTAATTAAGAATTTAAATTTGCATAAGAATGATTCAAACGGCAGTACATCAATTTAATCGATACAAATTTTAATCTACCGATAATACTAAATTTATTTTTAATAAATATAAATATTTGCTAGTGGACAAATGACAGGGGAGATGAGAGAGGCTGAGCAATATTGGGCTGAAATCTCGGATACACAGATCCGTATTATTCGGATAATCCATATTCGTATTCGTCGGATATCAACCCTACTGTATTCGTATTTATTTCCGACAAAAAAAATCCATATTTGTTTCCAATCCAAAAATTATGTGAAAAAATCCCATCCAATATAATCCATATTCATTTCCATCCAAATCAATCAAAATCTACCCGATCCATTTTCTCCCCTACTCATTCATTGGTCTGGCGCCTGCAACTCTTATCGGCTTCTTCCATATTTTCCTTTGTCCGATGCATTTGACCATCCAAATTAACCAGCCACCCGCGCGGGCGGCCGCGGCGGGGGGGGGGGGGAGGGGGGGATCTGTGGGCCCGCTGGTACGTACGGACGTACCGTGGGGCCGAGACCTGGAGTACCAGTGCCAGGTAGGCGCCTGCAACTCTTCTAAATTCGGTGTACTGTACCGTGTGGAAAGGGTCGCAGGGTCAGCTCTCCGGCTGCCTAGCTCCCCGTCCCTCTGCCTCTCGCTATAATATCAGGGCTTCTCTTCGCTCCAAGGGTCAGCTCCTTCCTCACCTTACCTCTCTTCTGCCTCCAGCTAGCTGCTGCTTGCAACTGCCAAGTCGACCTCTGAAAAGAACCCACTTAGAGGTGAGAGCTTTGTCTGCTTAATCTATATCTCCTGCTTCGATCTTAATCTGATGAATCTGTGGTGTTCTTGTTTAGGTAGATTTTCATATGTGTTTTTGTTTCTCTAATTGAACTTACTCGCCGTTCTTTCCTTTTTCTCTTTCCTTGCATGCTAGCTTGCTTGTTTTCTCTTCTCAATTTCTTGCGCTGAGAGGGAGGGACAGATTGCTATATGCAAGTCGCCATTCTTGGGGTGGTTTCTCTTGTTGGGAATTTGTCGCTCGTTTTTAACTTTGTTGTTTAGTACCATGAAGCAGCACTACGTCTAGTGCTTGTTGTGATTTTCTCTTCTTTTTCTGTATTTTCCTCTTGGTTTGTTGACAGGTACCTTGCATTCTCTTGTTTTAGGCTTTGGAAAGTTTGGTTCAGAAACAAAGAGACAGAAAGAGAAAGCCTTTACATGGTTAAATTAAATCTTGCTGCTAGCTAGCCCAGTTCCATTGTTTTTTATTAGTAGTGTCCTTGTTTACTTTGCTGGCCCTTGTATTCTTGGTTTCAACGCTCTCCCTTGGTGATGGTACGAGTATTCTCTTCACTGCTGAGTTGCCTAGACCCTAGAGCAAGAAACACTACAGTTGATTAGCCATAGCCCTACTTTGAGCACAATGCCCCACACTTCTGCTACTAATCTCTCACCAACCCTCACGTTCTCTCTTAGCCATATAATTTCTTTTGTTTTTATTTCCTTTTTCGATGATTAGCCATAGCATTTCTGATTGCAACATGTAATTAATGCTGGTCCAGCTTCCTTGTGCTTTCTTGTTAATACGGGTCTCCCTCATGTCTTAATCTTAATTACTGTCGTATGTAAACTTGTTGGACGTACAATCATGTGAATTATAAGTGGCTTTTGCCTCTTCTCCCACAAGTATCTTACTAACGCCATAATTTATTGCCCTTTCATTTGTTATCAGAAATGGAGAACTTAGGAAACATGAGGGACATGGGAGAGAAGAGGAGGCATGGTCATGTTAATGTTGTTGGGTTTGGAGGAGTGCATGTAGAGCATGAGGAGAAGCACAAGGAGCAGAAGCTAGACATGAGCAGCATGTCCATGGACACACTCCCACACCTCACCATGTCTCTAGGCCACATCACCACCTTGGATCTCTCTAACAACAATCTCGAGGTATGTTTTGTATGTTGTTTCTGCTTTTGATCCAACAGTATATCTTTCTTCTTGTGTTACAACCATCTTAATTTTACAAAGTGCTTCGTTGACAGCTCTTATAGTATGTGTAGGAGTGCAAACAACAACAACAACAACAAAGTCTTTTGTCTTAAACAAGTTGAGGTATGCTAGGAATGAAACATTTTCAAGATTAAAGAAATGAGAGCCTTGAAATGTAGGAGTGCAAAGAATCAACTAATTTTCTTCCATTGTTTTGTCCTCTGGAACGTTCATCTTGTCTCTTCTTCCCTCTATTCGAATGGATAACTAGCAGTAACTTATCTTGAAACGGCAGTGCCATTTTTTTATATCCTAGTGATACGTTAACTGCAATTCTATGAGATAAGCATGGCCTATTATTAATACATGAAGGCTCCATCAAAAGAAAATTGAAGGTTAGCTGTCACTCCTGGCAATCTCGTATTTTTGTTTTGCCGCTTGCGTTGTCTCTTGCAAGTTGTGAGGACCAAAAATATCACGGTGACTCTCAGCTGGGTGCCAAGAATATTCTGAAACTACACGCTTGCTGTAGGAACTCGGTCTCGGTCTTAGAGAAGCAGAACTTACTTGCAACATCATACCCGAAGAACTAGTGCAGAATGAACATCCTTTTTTCATGTTTCTGTTTAACTTGTTTGTGTAACATAAGAGCAAATAAATCTTTCCTGGAGGGGGGAAGGTACTCGCAGTGTACCAAGAAGCTGATCTTTTTTTCCAAATGGGTGTTAATAAATATTATCCGGATGTTTTTTTCTTAACTATCATCCAGATTTATGACCATTGGATTAGATATCTAATGGTCTTTTCAAATATGCCCCTGAAAACTGACCTTCAAATAAAGAAACAACGCAGCCATCCATCGAAACGACAATTTTTTTCTTTAGGAAATTTTGTATGAAAAATGTATTGTTGATATTTTTATCAAAAAAAAAATTTGCAGAGCATTCCAGAGTCAATGATCGCGCGGTTGCTGAACGTGGTGGTGCTGGACGTGCGCTCGAACCAGCTGAAGTCGCTGCCCAACTCCATCGGGTGCCTCTCCAAGCTCAAGGTCCTCAACGTCTCCGGCAACCTGCTCGAGTCCCTGCCGGCCACCATCGAGGAATGCCGGTGAGTCGTCGTGATTTTCCACTCACAAACACACGTAGAAATGCCTGGCAAGTACAGTCTCTCTCGGAGAAGAAAGTATTCTTCTGATCAACTTGTGCAACATTGGCAGCGCGCTGGAGGAGCTGAACGCCAACTTCAACCAGCTGACGAAGCTGCCAGACACGCTCGGCTTCGAGCTGCACAGCCTCCGCAAGCTCTCCGTCAACTCCAACAAGCTCGCCCAGCTCCCCTTCTCCACCTCCCACATGACGGCGCTGCGCGCCCTCGACGCGCGCCTCAACTGCCTCCGCGCCCTCCCCGACGGCCTCGAGAACCTCGTCAACCTCGAGGCGCTCAACGTCAGCCAGAACTTCCAGTTCCTGCGGGAGCTGCCCTATGCCGTGGGGCTCCTGCACTCGCTCCGGGAGCTCGACGTCAGCTACAACTCCATCGCCGTGCTCCCGGACTCCATCGGCTGCCTCACCAAGCTCGTCAAGTTCAGCGCCGTCGGGAACCCGCTCGTCTGCCCGCCCATGGACATCGTCGAGCAGAGCCTTGACGCCATGCGCGCCTTCCTCAGCTCCCGGATGAACGGCACCGGCGCCAACGCCAAGAAGAAGGCGTGGCTGCCCAAGAAGCTGGTCAAGTACAGCACCTTCTCCGCTGGGATGACGCCTGGCCGCACGAGGGTCCATGAGAACTCGGAAGGCCTCTTGATGTCGGATTACCGGTCGCTTAACGGCGTCGCCTCGCCTAGGTTCCTCACCATGTTGTCGCCACGGCGGCTCTTCTCGCCGCGGAGGAATTCGCCCAAGCATTAGTGATGGTGATCCCGCTTTGTGTACTGCTTGCTGCTTCTTGAGATGATATGCTCGTAGGATAATTAAGCTGCAGTTACTGCAGGTGTGTGTATGTTCTGAAGAGGTATATATATACAGCACTAGTACATAGTAGTACAATAGGGCATTGATGCACAAAAGAAGGGTGTTGTTATTTTCTTCTGGGTATTTGTCTACTCCCTACTGATGCTTCCGCAAGTGCAGTGTTCTTTTGAGTAAACTGTATCCTCTAGATGTCGAACTGAGGTTTGGAGTATTTCCTGCTCACTTGGTCAACCAAAACTTTCATATTTACGATGACAGCAGCGCATCCAATATTATTGACGACTTGCTCGATGAAAAACGGCATTTTCTATTCTCAGTCCCTACAAAGGATTGGTAGCGCAGCGATGCCGGCTATGATTGGTGCAATTTCAGCACCATGCGAACTAATTTGTGCATAGTGTATGGTCCCAATCTACTTACTGTAAATGTCTGAATTGATGTGTAATGTGTTCCCTTCGTTAGCTTTGAGCAACTTAGTGTAAATGTTGCCCCCATGTTGATTAGAAAAATGATCCGAAGTCATCCAAGACTGAAGATGTCAATTCTTACTGACCACTTTATCCAACCCAGTAATCCATTGCTTAAACAGGAACAATCAGTACATTGACAATCAGTGGATCCAAGACTGATTGTCCGTTCTCTCTTATTTCTTTTTTCAATCCCAGTATCAATTGGTGAAACAGGAGCGATCAGTGCATGGACAATCAGTGGATCCAAGACTAAAACAGGTATAACCAACACATGGCCGCAAAATTTATGACTCCAATACTGCTAATGCAAAACCAAGGCAGCCAAACCTGCACTGAAAACTACTATGGATGGATTCCAAAGCTTTGATGACCCTTAATGGCTTCGCACCAGGGGATGGTGGAAGAAACAAGAATCGAAAATATTCTTCATTTGCAAAGCTTGAGCTTCTTGAAGAATGAAGCAACCTGCAACTTTGGGCACGGCGCTGTGGCTATGCACGTCGGTGTGTTCTCGGGCTGCTCTATCCACAGCTTGTGCTGGACACCAGCTGCTTCCAGCTTCTCAGCAAGGTTCTTCAGCTGTGTCTCTCCCTTCACCTCCAATGTTACCTATATACAAAACGTTTTCCGGATCAAAACAAGGATTAATGAACATGAAATTATATAATGCCCTCCATTACAGTCAGGATGTACCAAATGTAACGAAGGTAGGATAAAAATACTGAAAGTTGAAACTGTTTGTTCACATGTTCACTCGCTCTGTGCTGGGCATATCTAAGCCAAATAAAACTAACCACCAACACAATAGAAATTGAGTTTTAGTTGGGGACTCTCCATTCATTTTGTGGACACAAACTAGGACCATCTTATGACATCACAATCACCTTGTCAGGCTAACAAATTAGTACTAGGTATAGGTCAGAGTTCCAGGACGTCGCAGAGACATCTCTGTTGTTTATGGCAATAAGTTCAAATCATACGAAGCACCTCCAAAGTGGACCAAGAACCTAATGTAATAAATTACGTTCAAGCCTCCACAGTCCATAGCTCAGTAGTACAAATGAATGAATGAATTCGAGAACGAATCAGTCAGCTAACTAAGGGCCTGTTTGGAACAGAGGAATTTCACAGGAATTTTGCAGGAAACAGTTCAATTCCCGCAGGAATCGGGAAAAATTCCCGCATTCCAAACAGGCCTTAAAGGTAAAAAACGCAATGCAAATGCTATCCCTTCTCTTTTTTGAGAGAGAGGCGCAGTGCAAATGCTGGACAAAGGAACAAGTGTAAACAAGAGGCGAAGGTTCGTGTGAGGCAAAAGGTCGAACATGCCTTGTGCATACGGTCGATGTTGTCTGCCCCGCAGTAGGCGGCGGTGTCCGGATGGTCGCGGTGTGCCCACACAGCGGCTACGGCGGCGTGGCACCCCTGCGCCACCACGCTCCCCAGCGGCCACGCGTCCGCCAGGTCGCGCCGCAGCACCACGTACTGCACCACCACATCCTCCGCGCGCTTCCCGCCTTCCTCCGCGACGGGGGTGGCGGCGGAAGCCGCTGTATCTGGCGTGGCGGCGGCGCTCATGTTGGCTCGCGGCGGGATTCGGAGTATGGGAACTCTAGTGAGCCCTGGGAGGAGGACGGTGGCGTTTGGGAGTGTGGTGGTTACGGGGGACGGCGAGCGAAGGGGAAGGAGCAACAGCATGGTTGGGCTTTTGTTTGGCTAAAGTCAAATTCATGTTTTTTTTTGCGTGTGTCTAGATCTGGTTATCATTAAGATATCTTTCTTTAAAACAATCATCTAAATTTATGACTTTTAAATTAAGATCCAAAATCCTCATCTTTTTCCTTTGCTATATAACACATCTATCCTGTAACCCTATCCCTCGACCCCGCCACTCCCTCCGTGCCGCCACCCCGCAACGCTCCCTCGTCGTTGCCCCCTCCGCGTCGCCTCCCACCCCGCGCTGCTTCCTCTGCGCCGCCCCCTCCTACGGCCTCCTCCTTTCTCGCCGGAAGCAACTCCACATGCCTCCCACCGCGTTGCTCCCTACCCCTTCTCGCTATGCTGCCCCCGCCCAACCTAATGCTAGTACCTTCCGCCGTCGTCACCATTCGGCATCGCTCACTACCCTCCTACCCCGCCTATCGCCGCCCACCGTCTGCCCACCACCCCTGGCCTCCCTCTATGCCCAGGGGGAATGGTGAACCCTAGGCGGGAGGGGCGGGATTTTCCCCTTAGACTTACTGGTAAGAAGAAAAAAGGGGTTGTCGGAGAGGAGGAAGAAGGGGTCACTAGAGAAGAAGGTGGAGGTGGCATCGTACGAATCTTCACGCATATACAAAGATTAGAAATTTAGATAAGTTTTAGAAGAAAATATTTAGGTGATATTTATAAAAAAAACCCTTTTTTTCGTTGCATCTCTTTTCGCCGTTAGATTCACATCACAATTCGTGCATCAAACCTTCTTAAAATTTACCTAGTTGAATTAGAGTTGTACTAGATAGTAGCCGTGCTAAATACTTGGATGGGGTGTTAACCACGGGATGGGCGTTAACTCGCAGAGAAGGCAGATAAGTCTAACCACGTAGAGGAGATACAACAACACCGCAACCGGCCATAGGCGATACAGTTGAATTAGGTTCATAGGTCTTTTTTTAAGCTTATGATTTATATTTTTTTTCCAAATAAATAGATGAAATGGCTTTTTATCATCGTTTCGAATCAACTTATCAGAATAATATTTTTAAAGTGTGTTATTAGCTTATCGATATTCGTTTTATTTACACAAGCCCGTGCATTAGGGTCATAAGTCATAAACCACTATTGAAAAAATCCACCCATAGTATTGTTTGAGTTTTAGCTCTAGTCCTATTCCAAAAAAAAAACTAGAACATGTAAAATGTACCGGAAATAGCTCAGTAACATGGAAGAAATTCTTGTATGCTAAATTGAACTAGTTGCATGTTGAGCCGAATCTTTTTTTGGTGAGCCAGTCTAAAAAGAGGCAGTGGAATTCGACTCCCGCATGCAGCAAGCGAGTTCTCTCTCTCTCAAAAAAAAGGAAACAGGCCAGTTGGGCCGAGCAAACTTGCCCTGCGGTCAGTTTGGAACGCGCCATGTGACTATGCAAGGTCGCCGGCCATAGTGTTATCACACGTGTACCGAGCCGTCAATTCACACGTGTACCAAACCCAACACGCCTGTACTCCCCGCGTTACTTTCGGGCCAGCCGAGCCCCAAGCCCGACGGCGCAAGGCTGCCTGTTCAGGTGGCTCGGTGCTCCGCGCGTCGGCCAGCGCCCAGTGGAGTGGAGTTCCCACGTTGGGACACATCCGGGAACCTCGTCGCGGGCCGAGGTGGGACGACGTGCTGCTCCTCGGCGTCCTCACGTCCGGTCCGCGGAAGCGGCGCGGGCGCGTCTCGTTCTCGTCTCGTGCCAGCGGCAGCTTGTCCGCGCCCGCGCCGAGCTGCGGATAAGCGCCGCGCTGTCCCGCCTACGCCCTTGGGATGTCCGAGTCCGCGCACGCGCCGTGCCGGTCCAGCCCGTTGGTTTTGGTACATCGGCTGTCGCGCTGGTGTTTCTCCTGTCCTGCCCGTGTAGGCGTGGGCAGTGGCGGACCCAGAGAATTTGACGAGCCTAGGCGAAGAACAGAGTCTAGGCCTTTGGAGATTGGGAGCTCCGCCGCCGCCGAGCGACGCCTTGCTTCCGTCGTCGTGCATTTACTAGCGCTACTACGTTATGTCCCCGTGCCCCTGTAATTCATGGCAGCAGCTTGGAGAATACTATCTCTTCGTTTCAATGTCATTTAAAAGACCATGGGAGTAACAATAAAACACAAGTTTAGAATACTACAAAAGCAATCTACAGTTCGAAATGTTAGCTGTAAACTAAGCAGGTGGGAGTCGGTATGGATGGTAGCATACTAGCATGAGTGCATGACTCAAAGTAGGAAAAGCTAACAAACTGGAAATAAATTATATAAATAAACAATAAAGGCAATAAAACTCTATTATGGTTTAGGAATCAATGATACATGGTACAATTAATAGCGTCAAAGTAACCAAGTTTCCCTGAGAAAATTACTTGGGTTTTGGCTCAACATCACTGGAGTAGTCATTAGCTTAGTGGCTTAATGAGGTGCTTAGTTAAAAAAAATTCGATAATTTTAGAGCATTCACAATTCAAATGTACACACAGCAAGTATGATAGAAAAACCTTCTTGTATTTTATGTCCAAAGCAAACTTATGTGATTATCAACCGTAAGAACAATTACATCAAATAAGCATTACCTCTCGTGTTCAAAGATACATGGCCAAGGAGACACTGAGGTGTTGTTTAGGTGCCGGAGATGAGCCCGGGCAGGGGCCCTGGGTCGCCGGGCCCTGGGTCCGCCCATGGGCGTGGGCACGCTCGCGACTCGTTCGTTAGTTATTGCTCCCTTGTAGTAAATATCATATGAAGCAGAACCTCTGTACCATGGTACTTCTATAGTGATTCATGCTCGTCATGCACAAAAATACTCTCGACATCCACCTTATTTCATCTCTGCGGCATGGGACCTTCATCCTCATCGGAAGAGTCATCTCCATCCTCTTCTAAAGTTTCCACCTCGGCCCAGGCCGTTCGGTCATCGATCTCCATCTGACGCACTATGTTGTGACATACTCCCCTGCGTTCGTCTATCCAGTGGGCTCAGCTTTGCGTAGTGTGATCTTCCTAGTCTGCCTTAGCAACATCTGCATCTGCCTGTTAGGTGGGCTCAGCGTGTGGTGCACGATATTCCGGTTCTGCTTCCATAACATTGCCCATCGCGTCCTCTTGATGAACCACGCGCTACTACCCGAGCTGCTCCCACCAACCAGACAATAGCTGTCGGTAGGACCTCCTATGACTCCCTTCGAATATTGTTGCACAAGTACCACACACTCATATCTACGTCACCGGAAGCCTTCCACAAAGCCCTTCCATGCAACCGTGTGTATCAGTCTTCTCAACTCCCATCAAATGTGCGTGGCAGGCCGACTCCAAAACCCATGTAGAATGACACTGCACACCTCGGGGAGTTGTGTGTGAGCCGGTGTAGGACATCTCCGATTAGAGCATTCTCTACATCCGAGTATACCAAATTGACTTATGGGAAACTGCTCAGGTCAACATTATATGGACCTTCACGAATGATACCAGCATTGTAATGCACTTTTAATATTATGGGTTCAGATATGAGTGATTTCTCACTGCAAATACTACTATCTGTCAACATGCATTCACTAAATATGTGCTAAACAAATAAGTAGCTACACTTGCCTATGTTCGAATGAGAATAAGAACGGATGAGACTATTACCTTCACGCGAAGTCTTTTTCTCCTTATCAATAAGCTTCCTTCATCTTCCTCTCTAACCTCATGAGCTCCTCTCCTTCTCCCGAGCTTGTCTCCTCTCTTTCATTTCCTTTTTCGAGCTCCTCTACTTCTCTCCTTATCCTTCTCTTCCTCTCCTGAGTTTCTTTGCTTATCCTCCTCTCACGACCTTCTCCCCTTCTTCATTCCCTCCTCTCCTTCTCTCCATGTTTTTTTCTCCTCTCTCAAGCTCCTCTTTTTCTCTTCCGAGAGAAATGGTGAGAGACTCGTGAGGGGGTCGGGTCAAAGAGAAAGAAATGGTTGGCAGCAAGTAGTCACTCTACCGTGGAGTAACTAGTACTAGTTGCCTAACGGTTCGACGACTAGAGGACAAAGTTGCCCCACGGTTGGGCGACATAGACTAATCGTCCAACGGTCGAGCGACTTGGCCACGTGTCGCTCAACGATTGGCCAACTAGCCTATGTCGTCTAACGGTGAAGCAATATTCGGCTATTACTGTAAAATAAAAATCTTAGGTATATTACTGTATTTCGAAATAAAAATATATTATTTTAAAAAATCCTGAGGTTCAAGCCTTTGTTTTAAGGGTGAGAAAATCCCACGATTATCCAAAAAGAAAAAATCCTAAAAATTCTCACATTAATCAAGGAAAAGATAGGTATCTCCACCACTTATTTTGGTGAGGCCAAATTATAATAGTGCAGATTGATTATATATGTATATTAGAAATTGCATAGCAAACACAATTATATTTCAATTATAAACGGTGGAATTATATACCAAAAATAATTTATATCATAATATCTTGTTACGTAATTATACGGTAAATCTGCTAGTTGCTAATAATATGGGTGTGTTGGAAACTGGGACATGAAACCCCACTGAGACTGGCCTAACTCAAAAGAAATGGTGGTGTTTCGAACTTCTCCCCCGCTTTGACATCCACTGTCCGATTGTCAATTGAGCAGTTGTTGTCACACACAGAACGAGGCAGCATCGGTGCCGTTTGACCTAAACACACGGCCAGCGAACACTAAAGAACATGCAACTTGTTGCGAGGTGGGGCACCATCCATTGCGAGTTGTCTGGTGACCCCTTTCGCTAATACTAATGGTTAACATTGCAATCTGTCCCCTTCTCATGATCCTCCAAATCAGTGTATAGTATTCCGATGGAAATCACCTCCATTTGGTCCAATTGTTCGCATTCCGTCAAGGCATTATTCGATTGTGGAAATCAACGAACAAGTCTCCGAGCAGATAAATCTCCCCCACTAGGCACCAAAACCATGGTGATTAGTCAAATCATGTGGCGCTAGGCAATTAGTGCTAGTAACTAATTAAGTCACACTCATAGTCTGCACTGTCACTTTTTTGTGAGGTGGAACAGACAGAAGCTGCTTGATACTCATCTAAGTACCAAGTTTTCTTAGGAAACCAAGAAATTAGTAGGGACACCTCTCTCTCTCTCTCTCTCTAAATTAGTTATTCTCTCTCATTTAAATACAAACTTTAGTAACAAGTTATAGTATCAAACTATTGGAGTAGTTGTATTTAAAATCTCATTCAATTATTCTCTCTTTTAGTACAAGCTATAATGCCAAGCTATTGGAAACGTCCCAAGTTGAGAAGTCCACCAAAGGTCACTGATTAAACTCATTAAAGGCCTCCCGATGCAGAGCTTAGCTGAGAAGACCACCAAAATCCAATATTCTACTTGCCCCCAACTTTTAACAATTCCATCTCCACTTCGAGGAGTACTCCCTTTTTTTCATCCAAGACTTATTTGCAAAGTTATGGTGCCATGAGCACACAAACCACCCGATACACTGATGCAATCAAGGACCAGACGGGGTGCCACTCACATGTCAGCTGCAGTACGCAGTGTGGCTCACTGCACTGCAGAAGAAAAGGCTATCCATGAGCAGACAGACCAGAACATTACAAACAAACACCAGAAAGTGCAGTACTAATATTTTGTTTGATAGATAGATGTGGCATCAAACCTAATTGCTACTAGTATATTGCTGCCTACATGACATCTTATGAAGCTTGCAGTGCTTAAAAGATGATCACTCCCACTCTAGTTTTAGCTCACACCAAGCCCGTGATGGAAGTCCACTTGGACAGCTCACCTTTGATCCAATCAAGGGAGGAAACTGGTTCACCCAGGGATTGCTAGGAGTATTAAACTAAAGAAATGGGGTTTCAGTTTCGCAATGGGTTAGGCTAAAAGTGGGGGGCAGGATGCAAAGAATGTTCTAGCTGTCCAACTCTCCTTTCTCCCCCTCTACCGGCCACGTTCGCTTCGAATAAAAGTAATAGCAATGGATTTACAAACTAGCTAGGGAAAAGTTCTCACAATTATATTACTACTAGTTGCATTGACTTGTAATAGTAGTGGTGCTGGATATACAAGTCTATATGGCCACTACCCACAAAAGGGGAAAAAGAAAAGGATTGCAGTACAAGTACAATAGTGGGCACCAATTAACCATGAGTGGAGTAGATATGCTTGCAGAAGGCTGCTACTATAAACAACTTGCGAGTTTTTTTTTTTTTTTGAAGAACACCAACTTGCAAGTTTATTCCCTGTGCATCGGTGCTAGTGGAGCTAAGCACAAATCTAGCTGAAGTGCACCGTTCCATCTCATCTTAGATGAACAAATAGAAGGTGGAAAAGGATGGATGAACCGTGCAAGATCATGTAAAAAAGGGAAAATTGCTCTCATGCCACAAACTTAAGCGTCATCCTCTTATTTGCCACATACTTAAATGACTTTGTTCATACGCCGCGGTGGTGGTTGCCGGAGACGAAGACCGCGGTGGAGCACTCTCCGGCACCTCCGCCTCTTCTCGCCGCCGCTGGCCCGGCCGAGGAGGAGGTGGAGGTCACGGCGGCACCTGGTGCGGCTTGTGGGGGTCGAGGCGCTCAAGCGGCGGCTGAGGTACGGGCGGGACGAGGTGGTCGGCTACGGGGAGCTCCTCGACGCCTGCGTGGAGGCCGGCGCCGCGCGCACGCACGGCGAGGCGACGAACAGAGCTGGCCAACAGGCCAACGTTGAGGGCAAAAGGGTCAGTTCAATACATTGAAGGGAGAAAATGGCAAAACACTCAAGTTTGTGGCATATGAACAAAGTCATTTAAGTATGTGGTAAATGAGAGAATGACGCTTAAGTTTATGACATGAGAGCAATTTTCCCTGTAAAAAAAAGAGACTGTTGAGTCAACATACGTGTGTAAAACTGATTGGCTCAGCCGCTCGGCGTACCGGAGGTAGTAGCCCTATGGTACTTCCTCCCGTCACGGAAGCAAATCACTGCATTCAAACTTTCAAGATTTTGAATATCGGTATTTTTATAAATTTAAATTGAATACATAATTTTGATTTAAAAATATTTAATATATTTTGTTTTATAAATATATTATAATAAAATTATCGGTCAAAATTATGTTTTAGAACTATATTGAGATCCAAAACATTTGTTCTTTCGTGACTAGGTAGAACTCGGCCGTGCCATCGCCGTCCTCTCATCTTATTTCTCTGAATGGAATCTCACTAACACTACTTACAGCGGGGGTAATCTTGAAACTAGCTGGTAGAATTCTTTGTGATGGAGTCGAATACTTTGTTCGATCCCCGCTGAATTGTTGGTCGCACACTCATCTCCAAACCTAATGACTAGACATGTCGAATGGATCTACTACAAGCACAGCTATGTAAGGGAGCAGATTAGACAGGCGTAGCTCGTAAGGAAGACTATCGCCGCACCGCACGGCTCTGCGCTGCTGGAGGTCAACTGATCGGAGCCGAGGCTCCTCCAGAAAATCCAGGAGAAGAGGGTTTGAAAAACGTCGAGGACTGGAGAGGCCGCGTCCGAGCCCATGGCGACTCCTCTTTTTCTTTTTCCTGTTGGCCTAGTGGGGTGTGGTCCACCAAGCCCTCACTTTCAGACGAGAACAAAAAAAAATCACAAAGTAAAGCAGGAGGAGACACAGGTGGCGCTCCATTAGGTTAAAATAAGTTGGTTATGGTTGAAATTGTACTATAGCTGATTGAAATTATACTATACCTGATGGTGTTTTATTTGGTGTAACTAAATTTAAAAATAGATAAAACAGATTATCTCATTACGAATAATACGAAAGAATACGAAAAAAAGAACAAGTAAAAATACTCAAAAACTAAGAAACGAAAAAAAGATGAAATTTATGAATATACAAAATAAACTAAGATCTAGAAGTTTAAGTTGAAATTAGCGAAGCCTTTCTTCTACTCTCTCTCTCTCTCTCACTTCTACCCGGGTGAGAGAGAGATGACGATGAGAGGGTGCGGTCAACTACGGGGCGCAGGCGAGAAAGCGACCCCTCACCGGACACCTTTGACCGGGAGCCTATCACGCGAGCCCCACCCCGCCCTAGAGGAAAGAGAAAGAGGGAGGAGAGAGAAAAGCGAATGCACAGAACAGACCGGTGCCCACCCCTGACGGTCCCCTGCACAGGGCGCCCCAGGACGAAGTATGAATTATTGCGCTAGTTCTAACTTCTTAAGCGGCTGGCTGGGCTACGCATGATTTCTCCGTTATCTCTAACACCGGTCGATTCGCTGGGCGCGTACGGTCCCGTAATCAATGGAGTCAAAAGCATTCCGTCGTCGTTATTAACTGTAACCCAGCGGAGGAGTCGTACTACGGCGGCGAATGACAACCAACCCCCTACCAAATCGGTGTTATTGGCGCCTTCGATTTCCCATGTCGTACACGGCTGCAAGCGAACGACGGTCTTACCGAGGGAAGAAATTTCTTGATTGCTTCCTCAATCATGCGCGTAAACACTTGTACCCAGATCCGGAGGCCAAATCACCAGAGACCACAAGATTTCCTGTGGAACTCTCTACTCGTCGCCGTTGATCCCCCAGCGACGTTGTGATATCACGAACACGGAAAAAAAATGGAGAGATTGAAGGGAAACACGAACTGAACTGGAGATGGTAGATCTCTGGCAAGTTTTCCCGCCCCTCTTAATTTCTACACTCTTTTTTTTACACGACATCAGATTGAGAAGCCACTCAGAAAGGGTAAACAAGAAGAAAGAAAGAGACTTAGACAAGTCCGTTGCCGGCAGACACGCTAGCTCCGGCTGCGGCCGCCGGCGCCGGCGCCACCAAGGGTCCCGGCGTGTGGCGGTGCTCGCCCTCGTAGGTCACCACGAGCATGGCCGGGTCGTCGGTGGCGCGCTCCACGTGCTTCCTAGCCGGGCACCCCCTCACCGTGCTGCACTTGTAGTAGCCCCTGAAACCACGCGACAGGAACCATCAGATCCTTGCACAAACGCGGAAATACTTGCGCTTAATCTCGTGAATAGGAACCAGGGAAGATATTTACCGTGGGTAAGGGGAGCCCTTGATGGGCTTCTGCCCGTACTTCCTCCACGAGTACTCGTCCGGCGGGATGTCGGCGATCTTGGAGCTGATCGCCGGCACTCTGATCGTCTCCTTCACCCGGTTCTTCCTGCAAAACCACAAAGAATTTAATCCACAGTTAGAATTCTTCAGAGCGAGAAAATTGCTAAAATGGTAATGGTTTTTTAATGTGTTTGGAGATGGGTAGTGCCTTCGCTTGGAACAGTGGCATCGGCTGCCGTTGGTGGTGGCCTCGGAGTGCGCGCCGGCGCAGGGCTTCCTCTTGTGCCCGGACAGTGGCGGCTTACCGGAGGAGAGCAGGCTCCGGCCCTTGGACACGCTGCCCTCGCCGGCCGTCACCGACGAGAAGAAGGACGTGGAGGTCACCGACGTGGCGGCCGACATGGTCAGGTTCGGCTTCGTGAAGTCCAGCGTCACGCTCTGCGGCTGCGAGGTCGGCGCCACCGCCACGGGCGCGACGGCGGTCACAGGAGCGGGCGGCGGAGGAGGGGGAGTAACGGGAGCGGGAGGAGGCGACTCGACGGGCCCGCGGCGGAAGCGGGCGTGTCCGGTGCGGTCGAGGATGGATATCACCTTGCGGAACTTGGAGACGGCCTGGTCGGCGATCTCGCCGAACGGTTGCTGCTGCTGCGGGGCCTTGTGGGGCGCGGTGGAGAGGGACGACACCAGGAGCTCCAGGCTGCGGAGGCCGGCGGCGGCCGCCTCCTGGATGGCGAGCTGGTCGTCGGCGCGGCGCGGGGCGTAGCAGCCCATCAGGTCCACGGCCATGGTCGCCGGAGGTGTTCGCCCGTGCCCGTGCAGATCTCGGCTTGGGCTCTTGGCTTGGCTCTGGGTTTGGTTGGGAGATGGAGGTGTGGCCGGAGGCAATGGCTGCCTTTATAGGTGGAAATGGGGAGAGGAGGAGGAGATGCGAGTCAATGCGGGCTGTGACTTTTTTGACAGATCCTTTAATTCCTTTAAAATTGGATATATATACTCCCCCAACCTTCTTTGGCAAAGTTTCACCGCACTGTTTTATACGAACAGTGTAGCCTCAAAGTGTGCGGTACTTTCAAGCTGTGCAGAAAATACAGCTTCCAAATTGGAAGACTATGGCCTTCTTTTAAAGTGGTTTTGGTTTTAATTTTTAACCATTGTTTTTGGCTGAAATAACACATTAGCGGATGTTAGTTTGGTCTAAGTTATTCAATTAAAGAAAAAATAAAAAATAAAAATTATTATTATATCTCTATAAATAATGTAAAAGAAAAAGAGCAAAGAAAAGGAAAAAAGACATGTTAAGAAACCAATATATTTCAAACGACTTTTAGTTTTTTAAAATAAGAAGTCATTGCTGTTTAGAACAGAGCCTAAAATGCTAGCAAAACTTGGGTGCTTTGTGTGTGCGCAGAAGTAGTATAGTTGAATTATATAAGGTAAAAGTGGTGTCGCAAAATGTGTGGTAGATACTCCCGTGTGGATTCCTAGGAAGAAGAGAAAGCGGAAAAAAAATTGTGTATCAAGGAACCGTATGGATTTTGAGAAAAAATGGCTCCTATATACCCATTGTGTTTAATTTTTATTTGCGGATCTCTTTCGTGGAATGATCTACTAGTCTGCACAGGCTGCAGCTTGTTCACCGTTGCAACTTGCAATCGAGCTGTCTTGCCATAACGGAGAAAAGCAGAGGGCTTGTGTGTAAAAATACCCAATGTGGGGGTGGTTTAATAATGACATCTTCCTGACCAAGAGATAGTGGACTTTGGAGATAAGACGAAACCAATTTTTTAAAGCCTTTATTGCTAGCATCAGAGAGTTAGATCAGGCATGTGTCTTGGCTTGGAAGTCAACTAGGAGACGGGTGGAGGTTATGTGCATTTGATTTAAATTAAAAGAAGGTGGGGCATAATAAAAAGGAGCATTATTTCTTCCTAGTAGTAGTATGTCTAGTATCCCTTTGAGGACAATATTTTTAGTGCATAAGAGGCAATTTATGAACATATAGACATACTAAATCCTCGTCATCTGACTCCATCTTAGCGGCCCAAATGCAGACGGGTGCTTTCCACCTCCCCACTTTCGTGCGTTTTATAAAAAAACCCATACATGCACTGAGAATCATGCGAATAGCCCCCGCATAGGTCATCCTTCTAGGCCCCAGTCCAGCCACTCCCCCATCGAACTCCTCACTCCCAAAAACAAACTGTCGATAAGGTTAGGGCTTGCCCTACCACCGTTGGCCCTACCCCTCACCTCCCGCAGCGCCGACTCGGCTCCCTCCCAGCACCACCAGCTCTCCTCCAGCGCCGCTTCCCATTCCACCTCAGCCAAATAGCAATTTACCAAATCCTCACTGCAAAATTCTCAGCCAAGAACAAACTTTCCAAGAGAAAATCCTCAGGCAAAAGCAAATCTACCAAAAAAACATTGTCTAAGGCTAAATCTAGCAGTACACAATTCAAAATATTACAATGCTGAATTGTTTTACAACGTAGCAGTAGTACATCCTCGCCAATGCTAAGCACAGGCGGCGGAGTGGCGTGCCAAACCCTAACCCCAATCCTGCCTAGTTTGATGTGGAGGATGGGGAGCCATCGACTTGGGAGGACGACCCCTTTCAATTTTCCATTGATTAATGGGTAGAGCAATTTGCAGGCCTGCTTTGAGAACTCTCTCTCTCTCTCTCTCTCTCTCTCTCTCTCAATCTTTGTTTAGCCCGTTGACGGATTGTCTCTTAGAGCTGGCATATCTGGGGTGATCAGGGGTTGAATTATTTCCAATATAATTATGTGCCAGTGCTAATCTCTTTATAATAGTAGTGTGGCAAGTGGCAAAATGATTGTTTTTGCAAATTGCAAGATGTTGTCCTTGCTCTATGAATAAATTTGTTATCTACTTCTTTTACCAACGCAATGCGTTTACACTTGGGGGCAGTTTATAAATGCAAGTTGAAAGTTCACGGTTTCTAATTACAGCTTAAGAAATGTGTCAAATATGCATTTGTGTTAAGAAACAAAATCCACCTTATGTAGATTTTCCCAACAGATATGCCAAGTTGCAAAAGAAAAGTAGCAATTCCCTCTAAAAAAAGTAGCAAAAGGGAAAAAAAAAAAACAGGAGACAGGTGGACCAAACTTGAAAGTCTAACCTATTGCAGTAACGAAAGGGAAGGCATTCGAGGCAAGGCAACAATGCAATTATGCAAAGTGGCTGTTGTAGGCATTTGAGGGCTACGCAATTGATGTTCTATTCTAGGTGAAGACTTCCATCAACAAAAAACAATTATTTCCCTTATTTCACGGTGCCGATAAATCCGTGTCATCCGTCTCTTAATCCAGTGGTCTGCAAGTGTGTGCAATTGTAGCATGACCATATTAATAGATTCAGGTCTCTCCATCCCTGTTTGGTCTCAAACCGATTGATCTCAGATCGATTGGTACCCATTGACATGGATCTTGATCCTGATATCTCTCCATGCCATCATTTCAAAAACAAATAAAGCGGGATATTGTCGAGGAATTTCTTTTGGGATGCCGAGTTTACTTTGGCTCGCAAAAGCACTTCTCTTTCTAGAAAGAAGAGAGCGAGAGATGGGAGTCAAGTCATATGATTAAATTATTTTCAACTTATGGTTTATAATTCAGGGATTCTTCATAACAAACAAATGGGATATTTTCTCTGCTGTCGTCTTTTTGAAGCAGTTTATCGGGATAGCCTATTTGAAGCGGCTTATCAACATATCCACATTCGATTCGTTCGTACAAGCACTCGCACTAGGACCAAAACCATCAACTATAATCATAAGCCACAATCGAAAAGAACCAACCGAAAATAATACTAAGATAAGTCAAGTGAAAAAGTCATCGGGAGCAAGCAATGACCTAGCTTTAAAAATAGAAAAGCAGCCGTGGTTACGAAGGCAAGTATACCGGGCGTCCGGGCATGCATGAATGGGGCTAGGACAAGACAAATATGGCCGCCCGATCAGGGAGTGAGGTAAGCTGGTCCGTCCAATGCGATGTGTTTGACCGTTGAGCCGTGGGCCCACAGTTTGTCGTCCTCGGTGTCGCGTTGCTCAGATTTAAGAAGTAAAGGGGGCATTACAACCGAGGCAGCATTGCTTCTGCCGTAAACCAATAGAGAAAAAATGGCAGACGGTATAAACTGTATACCTTCACTAGTCCACTCCCTTCCCTCTCTCTCCTCTCTTACTTGCCAGCGATGATCACTACGAGACGACAATGACGGTGGCCTGGCGATGGCTGGCAGGAGTGATGCCATCGCCATCGGGTTCACCACACCCCAGGGAGGTCAAAACGGGATGGCCTGACATTGGGCGGCAATGGAGAGAGAGGCACGATGAGACGATGACGCATTGAATATTAGGTTGGGAGATGGCGGTGCAGCGAGGCGATGAGATTGTCGAAGGTCGCTGGTGAGGGAGAAAGGGGCTAGGAGCGCGGAGCTACGGTCAGCACCAAAGAAGAAGGCGGGGAGGGCGGTAGGCATGGAGAAGAGATAGGGAGGGGAGGGGTAGCTAGGGAGGGGGAGAGAACTTTCGATGGTACAACACTCCCTAGTTGCTTCCAAAGCAATATTGCCGATTGGGCTCTGTGCACGAAAATGGGTTGTGCTCATGATGACAATTAGGAAAGGGGAATTTTCTTGGTAACACCGCAAAGATGTATAAATTAAAAATAACACCCACTGTAAGGATGGAAGGTGGGCTATAATTCCACGTGTCAGTGATACGTCGATGTTATTTTCCAACTTATGTGATTTTTGTATTGTTATTAAGCAAATTGCCCTATCAGAAAAACAGAGTAAACAACAAATTTGAAATTTTAGTAGATTTAAAAAAATAAAAGAAAGTAGGCATCCATTCTTTATGGAAATGTATTTAAGTGGTTTATATATCATAAAAAATGGTTTTAAATTGCAAAAAGACTTCTTCAATGAAGTCCACATCACATTTAATTTCATTTATATATGCAATACATACATGTGTGTGTGTGTATATATATAGAGTTTATATGACGATATTACCCTTTGTAACCTAAATATATACTCCCTCCATCTAAGTTTATTGGATGTGTTTTTTGAATGGCCTTATCCATAAATATATGAATTTGATATGCTTCATGCGTCAACCGAAGGAATCGATCAGACACCTCACTCCGAGTACTCATACACCAAAAAGTCCAAAACCCACGGCCACCCCTCCTTCATTCTTTCCCTCTTGGCCTCCTACCAAGTCCTCCCCCCTCCCGCGCTCCTCCTCTTCGACCTCCTGCATCCTACCTCCTCCCCCCGTGGCTGTGCGCCGCCCAATCAGTCCGCCGTGCAGATGAGCAAGTGCGCCTCCCGTCTCCTTGACTCCACCCACTCCTCCGCACCACCTGCCTCGATTTGAGCTCCTGCTCCCTCCCCCTTCATGCCCTACCTCACCGGTGGCCCTGAATCCCACACAAGGGGCACCAGCTTCACAGCCACGACTGCCACTTTGGATCCCCGCTATACAAGCTCCGCCGCCTTCTCCTCCCGACATCGGATCCACGTCGCTCCCGCCACCTTCCCACCGCCCACCCCCGCAGCACCCAAGGCCTCGCCGCCACCTGCCATGGAGGTAGATTTTTGTTTTATTACAATATTTTAATTTCATGTGTATAACAATCAGCAACAACCAGTTTAAACATCGAGATCTTTATCAAATATTTTTATTGCATACATGACCAAGAAATGTTGCACACATAGCGATAAATATTACAACTGACCGTACAGAGCTAGCATCCGGATCGAACGTCCAGGCACTAGTAAATCCCTAAATATATGGCGTATTTTATGTTTGAATGCAAAATTAATGTAGTATTTCCTTTATACCTTTAATAAATATATAACTTTATTTGATATTCTCTATATATATATGTATTAAATATAGTATTTAAAGATAATAATTAGGAGTAATATAGCTATTTTTACTATCTCTTTGGTCTATATGTCAAGAGAAACTACGTCATATAAACATAAACGAAGGGAGTAGATTGTACAGATGGCAGTGTATAACATAGAATCCAGGAAGATGATAATATTAACAACTAAATTATTCTGGTATTAAATGCATCAAAGCGTATGAAGAGTCAGCTCTGCATCCGTTCCCACACATCTCCTCCCCGAAGCACTTTTCTATGGGGCCTCAGCTGAAGCCCCATCTCATCCACCGTTGATCCGATAGAGGTCTCAGCATGGGCGCTCCCTCACTAGATTTTCTTTCCTCTTCCCCGCTTTGTCGGAAATTCTGTATTAAAAACGCCGGGTAAGCTTGGATCGGCTGACTCCATCTTCTTATTTTAAATAGTATGAAAATCACTGTGCACTAAAATACTAGTTAAACAAACAAGTCAAACGTAACATGCGTCCAACTTTGTTAATCTGCACACTACTCCATGATTTGTCCCCCAGCCAAATTTGAAGCTTCCTTCCATACATATACGATACTAGCCACGTAGGCGTGGCGCCACGCCACGCCAGCCACCGTGTGGACCGAAGCAAAAGAGACGGCGATTCGCAGGGAGTTTCATAAAAAAAAATCGAGGACCCGTGCGTAATTTCGGAAAAACAAAAGGGTTTTTTTGGAAAAAATCGAGGGCCTGCAAGGACCTGTACGTAAGTAAATAAGGGCCTATACGTAATTTTGGAAACCCGCGGGGCGCCATCCAAATTTTTTTTTTGGAAAAAACTGGGCGCAGAGACCTTTTCGTGAGGAAAAAGGACCTTTACGTAATTTCGAAAAAACTGGAGGAATTTGCCTCCCCCGGCCGTACAGGGATTTGGGCGCCACGCGCCGGGCAGAGCGGCCGCAGGGGCGACGTGGCCACCCTCAGCGCGCGCTTCCCGCGGGGAGTAATAGGTTGTGATACCGTTCCAGAAGCAACTGGCCAATGAAGGTTTGATTTACTCGTCGGTGAGCGAATTTTATTTAGACAAATGGTCTAATCAGTCGATTTAATTGATGGTTGGATGGTTATATTCAAGATCTACAGGTGAAGAAGCTTCATTCGTCGAGCTTTGACATTGCATTCACCACGAACAGCGCGTGGGCGAATAAAAAGCTAGCTCCCAGCTACGAGTTGTGTGCGCGTTGGTTGGAATCGGATTAGGCCCCGCTACAAATAGTTTTAGTTTTCGGCTTCTTAATTTTTTTTATTTTTGGTTTCTTTTCTTTTTTTATTCTTTTGTATTTTCTATGATGTATAATTTTTTATTTTTAAATTTAATTATTCAAAAAAGTTAACAATCACTATAGTGCAAAAAAAAGCCAAGAACCACGGCTTAGTTGACATCGGCGAGCTCGTTCCACTTACCCTAATTTATGAACAGTGGTGCACTTGTACACCATATATATGTACGCGCGAACTAGGGGTGGAAAAAAAGCTCGTTAGTGGGGGCTCGTTGGCTCGGTTCAAAATTGCTTCAATTATACTTGTTAATTGATTAAACATTAAAATGAGTTGATTTCAAATGAATTTGAATTTTGCTCAAGCTCGGCTCGGCTCGGCTCGTTAGCTCGTTTCTAAAAATACTTTTAAATTATCCGTAAAATGATATTAAATTAAAATATGCCAATTTTAGAAAAAGCTCGATAAGACGAGCAGTTGGCTCGATATCCACCCCTAGCGCGAACGCACGCACCTTTCATCTTTTTTTGGTTTGGTTTTCTTTCCTTTGCTTCTCCGATATTAATTTGTGTGCGAGCTTGTGTAATGACTTTATTTTTTAAAACAGTGTCATCATACTTTCTGTAACAGTCTATAATTTCAGTTACGGATAGAAAGAGTATCGTACCTGCTCACAATAATTTAAAAAGGATTGACTTGATTAAAATATGACCTACGGACAACTTTAGCAATTTTACAGGTGTCCAAACCTAAAACTTGACTTATATTCATAATAACTGAAGAAATCCCTACAAGAACGCTTGAGTGTGTTGGTAACCCTAACACGAAAGCTTAAAAATATCATTTTTTATTCTGATATCTATTCTGATGAAAATAAGCAAGATTGAGTGTACTAGTTACTCAGTAAGCCACATAAAAAATACTATTTAACTAAATGCCAGTATTTTAAGAGATGGGATGTATTAGTTTTATCATTATATTTGTGGATGCAATTTTATTTGTAAATAATTTTCTAAAGAATACAAAGTTAACTTCTTAAAGGAATGGGGTCTCAATCAACTCAATTGCCAATTTGAAATGTCACCAAAGCTACTTATGCCTTGTTATTGGAGTCACCCATAAAACACAGCTCTATTGACCGGGAGCAGCATATTCGAATACATTTATTATACTCTACAAAGTTATATAGCTTCACCCACAAGATATCTCAGATTCATAATGTCAACCTATAGACATGCAAAATATTAGCGTGCGGCTACCGAGGTTTACTAGGGATAGCTGACGGCAAGAATAGCTTGTCGAGGCTCTTTCATGGCACAGGGGAGCTCTAATGGCTGATTGGTAAGGCTATGGGCACTTTAAGCATCTCGGACGCACGGAGAAGGCTACAACAGTGGTAATTTAGGCTTTAGGGTTTCAAGGAGAGCTACTCACATTGAGGTGGTCCAGCATAGCAGTGAAGCTTGTCGCCATTGCTCTAGGAGCTAGGATTGGCTAAGGCGAGGTCATGGTCGAACTCCTAGGGCTATAGTGGTGTTAGGGGTGAAAGCAATTGAAGTTTGGTAGAGGCTTGTGCGAGATTGAAGATTAGGGCTTATCAACATTCTCACAATGGTGACAGTGCTGTGGTGGTCGGAGTGGAGAGGAAATGGTAGGGATAGGCAATTGGACGCTAAAGGGATAGGCAATTGGACGCTAAAGGTGGCTCAGAGGAGGTTGGCGTGTCTTTATAGGGCTCGAGAGGTGGTTGGTGTTGTGCCTCATCCAGTACGGCAGAGTGACCAGTGGCCACAGGAGCGAGGCAACGCGGCCACTTCTGTTGCACCTTCTCCTGATGCTGTCCTTGTGAGGAGTGTACGATGGGAATATTCCTATCGTACATTTAGATGCTAGCAATACTCTTTAGTTATATATTACTGAATCTCTCGGTACATTTTAATACCACCCAAATTCTGCTCCATTCCCTAGCTCTAATGATTTCCCCCTTCCCTTTGTCCATCCTGTGGAGATGTTAACTCTAACGAATTTCCCCTTCCCTTTGTCCATCTAAGTTCTCAAATCTCTCTCAAACTAAAAAGGGATGAATTCCAAACCAAACCCTTGATCCACCATGCCTCCTCGAAGGTGCGGCCTCCCAGAGTCATCCTCCCGGCAGTGCTCCTCTCTGGCTAGCCATGGCGGCCCACCCATAAGCATAGAAAATAACCAAATTTCCTAAGCTACTAGCGGGTTGGTATTTGAGAGAAGATATACCACCTCTATAAATTTTTTTATAGAACTAAAATTACAGCGTGTGTATTTCTCACTCCGGTCACAAAAAAGTGACGTTTTGGGTTACGTGTAAGTCAAACTTTAATCTTTGGTAATCGATATCTTTATAAACATATTGATTGGACATATCAAAATGATGTGAGTAGATTTGTCTTGAAGAGTACTTTTATAATATTATAATTTTATTAGATTCTATAGATATATTACAATAGAAATTTGTAGTCAAAGTTGCATTTTAAAGACCATACCAATGTCCAAAACGTCACTCTTTTGTGCCTAGAGGGAGGATTTTTTTAAGAATATTAAGACTTTATTCATTTTTGTACCATGGTTGTATACTTGTATATTTATTATTGATACCCCTCCAATTACAAAGGAGTGACATTTTGATTATAGATACGATATCAAGAATACAACTTTGATCACTGATTTATATTGTATATATTAATAAAACCTAACAAAATTATAGTGTTAGGGAAATACTTTTTTGAAATAAATATATGCATATTATTTTCATATGTCCAATATAGATATTCATCAAACTATTGATAGTTAAAGTTTACCAAGTTTAGTTGCACTCGTTCTAAAACATCACTATTTCTTGGCCAGAGGGAGTAAGTTGCACGTATAGCAAGTAGGACCCAATTCCGGTTTGACCATTTTGGCCAATGGAGTTCGCTTTAAAAAAAACATTTCGGCCAATGGAGCTGGCGCGTGCGTGTTGAACTTTTGGGTTTGTATTCTAGATGATTTGGTAAACGGAACTGGGACCTAACACGTGCTATTTGTACTAGGCATCAGATTCATGAACTATGCCTACTAGAGAAGCTTACCTACCTTTTTTTATTGGCACGAATCCATATTTCGAACGTGTGCTATTGCCCAAGTCCAAAAAATAACCTTAACTTCAAAACCATCCCCATCACTTCCCCGTACTATCAAAATTGTTTGCTTGTCATCCCTAGATTAGTTTGATGAGTTAATTTTGCCACATTGACGGCCACATCATCGATGACTAACTTGGCATCCTAATAGACAAGTTTTTGTTGAGAGAGGAGAAAGAGTATAGCAAGTGGGATAAGTTTTATATATACTCCCTCTATTCTTTTTAAGCGATATTTTTTTACTTTCCACAATCTATAAAATATGACTTTAACATTTATTTTTTAACTTTATATTATTATATAGTAATAAAACTACAATATTATAAAAGTATTTTAACAACAAATCTAATTATGTAGTTTTCAAGTAGCTAATCTAGATAGTTTTAAACATATTTAAAGTTAAACTTTAGAAAATTTGATAGCACAGATTCTAGAGTAATCTAGGTAGTTTTAAATATATTTGTAGTCAAACTTTAGAAAATTTGATGGCACAGATTCTAAAGTAATCTAGGTAGTTTTAAATATATTTGTAGTCAAACTTTAGAAAATTTGATGGCACAGATTCTAAAATATTACTTAAAAAGAACGGATGGACACTACTACAGAAAAGGTCATCACAGACGGTTCGAAAACGTCATCACAGACGGTTTTGTGAACCGTCTGTATTTATGGGTTAGTGGTAATCGAAGGTCATCACAGACGGTTTTTGAGTAAAAACCGTCTGTGATAGCTGATAATCACAGATGATTTTTAGTTAAAAACCGTCTGTGATACTGATCATCACAGACGGTTTTTGAGTAAAAACCGTTTGTGATAGCTATAATCACAGACGGTTTTTTAACTAAAAACCGTCTGTGCTATTCTCTTCTACCCCTAAATCTATTTCTGTTTATTGGCTAGCCTCAGGAAATGCTAGCCATGCTTTCTGAAACAAGCAGATCAACATGTACATGTATACATCCAATTCACATCTCAATTCATTTCACAAACATAAAACATCCATTTCGCAAATCAATTAATTGAAATGAGAACAAACAAATACAGTATGAAACACAGTACACATTTTAAGATTAGAGTCTACCATTACAAGAATAGACAGACAAACAATAAAGAGGAGAAGAACAACAAACATGTTGCTCATCTAGCTAACACAACAAGAACAGAGAAAAGCAAAGATCCTCTATGCCTAGGCCTTCTCGCCCCTGATGCAGCGCGCGAGCTGGATGTCTTTGACGCCCACCATCGTCGGTGTTGATTGAGCGCTGCCTTGGCACGAGCTAGTTGGTTCTGCGGTGTCTTGCCTCCCGTTGACGTGTGCGTCGTCTGCAAGGAGGAGGACAGCAAGGAGGAGTAGGACAGCAAGGAGGAGGAGAACAGCAAGGAGGAGAAGAACAACAAGAGGAGGAGAACAAGGACGGCAAGGAGGAGGAAACTAGCAAGGAGGCTGGGTTTTGGTAATATTTATAGGGGAGGGAGAGGCGGGAGTTCGAAATTTTGGGCGCGGGAAAAGAGAGGCGGAGCTACGATCCGTGGTGTGAGGAGGATTGACGGGCCCAGTGGTCAGATTATCACAGACGGTTCTATTGGCTAGAACCGTCTGTGATGAATGAATATCACAGACGGTTCTATATAATAGAACCGTCTGTGAATTGAAGCACAAATTTTATATACCGATGCAATATAAACAACTAGTCTGCAAAGATAAAATAGCAAAGGTTTATATAGTTTATATATACTCATTTGAAAGGTTTCGACGAGATCTACAACTTTGCAGTTGAAGAAAAATCCAAATTCCGAAAATAAAACCAAGAAAAAGGGGAAAAACAGAAACCAAAAACTTGCGACGCAGGTTTAGGTCCAAAGATGGCCGATTTTCGGGGTCTTGGAGCGCGGGACATTTTTTTGGATCGGGCTCGTCGTTAGCTTTCCAACGAGTACAAGAACGTCGAAAACGGACACCGTATGCAAAAGTTATGCCCGTTTTACTGAAGGTGTGTCAAAACTGAATCCTACTCGGACTCAGGCGGGAAATTATGAAATTTTGGGGAATTGCAAGGCGGGAAACATATCACAGACGGTTTTTAATAAAAAAACCGTCTGTGATATTCCAGTATCACAGACGGTTCAGAGGTAAGAACCGTCTGTGATACTCCTTTTTCCCGCCATGAATACCACAGACGGCCTTCAAATTAAAACTGTCTGTAATAGTGTACATCACAGACGGTTTCACAAAACTGTCTGTGATTTGGCGTCTACTATTAGCCTTTCTGTAGTAGTGGGAGTACTATTTTGACCTTTTTAATTTGTTCTTGCTAAATAGGATGTCACATCTATATAAGCTTACCTACTGGGATGCCACATCAGTCAAAATCATTGATGTGGCCGCACAAAGTGACGAAATCCACTCATGAAAATAGTCTAGGGTTAAAAAGCGAACGATTTTTATAGTTTTAGTATGCAAATTTGATGGTTTTAAAGTTGAAGTTTTTTTACTCAGGTAATTATAGTTGAGGGCTTAAGATGTACATTTTCCTCTTTTTTTTTTCTTTACCAATTGCCATGGAATCGCCGGAATGACCGCTAACTTATACTAGCACGTTGGAGTTTAAGGTTTAGCAGCTCTCTATATGTGAAAACTATCTCTGTCATGCGAGGTCGGCTCAACGCACACGCAGTGGAAAAACGAACGTGTTATGAAGTACAACATGTGGAAGAACCGAATGTTTATCAGATCTAGCCGTCAACCACATATTACATTTCGTTTACATGCATGCACTGAACCGGTAACATCGTCTGACGATTCATGGTTCCGTGCATCATGATTCATGCATGCACCCGGCCGATCAAGTTGCCGGTACTAGTCTACATCACCAAAATTCATCAGCGTATATATGCTGACCGTCTCGATAAATTATCTCCAATCATGCATGGATCCTTGTCTCCGTTCGTGCTGGTTGTTCAATGTCCAGTCCAAGGTCCAACGCCTCGACGACGTCAGGCATCGCAACAACTCCATGTTTACATTTCCTTAAGACTCGAGACATCGGAGCTGCAGAAAGCAGCGAGGAATTGTCAAGACCGAATGCCGCTTCGTAACTTCTTGTGCCAACTTTATTCGCCGAGTTCGTGTCCTGTGTGTGCAGCAGTACTGTGTCACTGGTCTTTGAGAGTTTTGGGTGCATTGCACTTCGAGACTGTCGATAGACCAGAGGCATGTGCGTCCAAACGAGACAGGAACTGTGCCACTCGCCCTTGGAGGGATGTGCCACTCCAGTTTCTCACCAAACAGTAGCCACCTACACTTTTCATCATCTCGGTTCCGTGTAAAAGCATCGAGTGACTATAACGACCCGGTTCGAGTTTCCCGCAGCTCTTCAGAATATTCAGCTGCCAAATACTGTAAATAAGTGTGTATCATATCAACATAAGTTTATAACATAAAAACCATACGTTATCATAAGAGTATAGTATAACAGCCAAGTTTTACACGGCGGAGCGTCTAAACCCAAAGTTATATTACAACATGAAGGAAAACCACACAAACACATCTGAGCGAGGATAAGATTTAAAACCAGAGACCGTCTACACCAAAGGAATCCTCAAAATATACCTCAAATGGTTCTTTGTTTTCTTCCCATGGCTCTTCTGTTGATTGTTTAGTAAGTATGAGTATAACCGTACTCAATAAGTCACAAGGGGAAAACCAATTATCTACTCACCAGGATTTCAAGAGATGAAGAGGTGTTATCTTTACTACTACATTAGCAGATGCATGTTTATTGTAAATGATTTCTAAAGTAAAAGTTAACTTCTTAAGGGAAAAGATATTTAATCAACTTGATTAACACATTGGAAACATTACCAAAGTTACTTATACCTTTCTTTTATATTCACCCATTAAACACAGTTTTATTTACCGAAAGCACGACGTATCTAAATGCTATAAGTTGGACTTTGCAGAGTTGCCTAACTTTACCTAGAAGATATCTCAAACTCTCAATGTCATACAATAGACACACAACAGATAACGTATGACTAAGTTGAGATAACAAGGTCTTTCATTACTCTCCTCTTTCTAGTTTCTATCTGGTAGTCTCGTGGCTATCTATTGTCAGTAATCCATTGGCTAAAGCAGAAACCATGAATTGATTCTAGGTGTACCTACCGTTATTAAATATAGAAAATAGTGCTTCCATACCACTCCGTTGTATACGAACCGTTCCAACTATTGGAAAATCTTACCCTCCTATAGCTATTCAATCGAATTGAGCAACTACTAAACCAAGTTTGACAAGTCAAAACTTATAGTTAAACGACTTCTATGTTCTTTACTCAATATAAAGTTCTAGTCCTTATTTTTCACAAATGAGATAACCGATCACAAACCCAGTGCATTACAACGCTGCTACCAAATCATACAAAAACCTCCAACCTAGGGTAAGATCATGAACTCTAACCATCTAGTAACTTTCCACGAGTCATCCTTAACCCTAGCACAACTTTATAAATCTATCAGCAAAATACCGAAATAACTCAGTAGTACAAATCATTTGATTGACTAGTCTGCTGATGATTAATTATACAGTAGTTTATAATTATTAAGACTGACAAGGTGATGATCTATACAGTAGTTTTCAATGTTAGGATATAATTAATTATCATATCATTTTAAATAATTATTTTAAATAAATAATAGTGCAAAGAATCAGAAAATGGTTGGCTACGACAAGGAATTGATCACGGGAGCTCACCGCGTAGGGCACGGCAGCGACGACGAATTAAGGCCGAAGCTGGGGAGGAAAGGTTTCAGGGGCACAATTGAGGCTAAATGAAGCTGGTTGCGCAAGTTGGCGAGGCTTTATAGCATGTGCAAGGCGGTGGGAGTGGGAGCGTGGCCTCGGCGGTGGCGGCGCGTGGGCGTCAGGCTAGCAAACAAGTGCCTTCGGCGGCGAGCTGGCTTGCAGCGCTGGAGCTTCGGGGCATTGCTTCTCACTAGCACTTCAACGCACGCTGGCAAGGCAGGGCATGAGTGCAGCGTGTGCATCGGTCGAGCAGTGCGAGGGTGGCATGGTTGTGTGGTCAACAGTGAGAGAGGCATGGTGCAAGGACGGTGACGAGGTGATGGGCGTTAACGGCACAGTTAGCAAGCTAGCGGAACACTGTGCAGCGCAGACGGGATAGCAACGTCAAGGTGGCGCGTGGGAGGTGGCAACGGCGGCGAACGTCGTTCGACCGTGTGGCACACTGGCACAGGGGTGAAGGCGGATTTGGAAATAGCGCCAGTGCAGTGAGGAAGCGGCAAAGACCAAAAGGAAGGCGGAAATAGCTTGAAAATTGCCAAATTGGGCAAGGTTTTGAAATTCAGCTGAATTTCAAAGAAATTCAAAAACTTTTGAATTTCTAGGCATTTCAGTGACAACCCAATTTCTAATAGTGATTGATGAATTGCACAAGTAAACTCCTTATCAGCTAATCGATCCACTATTCAGCTGTGGCCTTGTTGAGTGGCTTTCTGGTAAGTGATCTCGTGTCAGAAGTTGCTGACCACAAGCCTGAGAAAAGATAAGGTTGATGAACTTTGTGTCGGCCTTCTATTATTTAGTCAGCACATTGGATCCACAATGTTTGCTCTGCAATTTCTTATCTAAGTACCCTGACAAAACGGACTTAAGATTCCTGCATGTTTAATCAGTACAGTGCTGACCATAAAGAAAATCGTCGAAGCAGCTCAGTCACTACTCATCACAACTACAAACTTTCTTATGGAGAATTCATGCAGCATGGGTCCAAATTTACAGGCCCTGTGTTACATCATAAACATGGGCCTAGGCCTAGCAATCACAAGAGAGAGCGAATCACAGAGACAGAGACTAATTGGCTTGGTCCAATAGGTTAGATAACTAGAACAATTGTTCATGGGGGTTCAGAAGTTGCAACCCTACTTCTTATTTGGACACTATGAAATGTGAGATTTGCATGTTTGGTGTGCAGTGAACAGATAGTAAAACTGGAGTTACTGACCCTGTATTAGGCCGGGGCTGTTCGGATGAATGCCACCATTTAGCACAAATTTCTTGCTAAGGTGTGGCAAGCTACATTTTTTGTGGTTCTTGATGGCCACACTTTCAGGTAAATTTTCGCATAGCGAGCAATGTATTTATGACTGGCGAAGTGTGGTGCCAATCAAACGCCCCTAAACTATCTGAAGAAGTGTGAACACAATCAAGTTCTTGAGTCAATAACATACATACGGTTAAGTGAATTCGAGCACAGAAACACAATAGATACTCCATGTATGCAATCACGTAGACACACTGGTCAAAATCGAGCGTAAGAACACAAATACTGCATGCGGGCCATGCATGTACAATCACGTAGACAAGTATTCAAAGCAGAGCCTGCTGGTTGCGGCAAAGCTCCATTTGACAACTGCGACAAACCCCGTGAGCATACTTCCGTATGGATCATGACGCTGGCCCCATTCTGATTGCAACGTACGCCCAATTAGCAGAGATCGGTCTGAAAGATATCAAGATAAGATGCAAGATGCAACACGCGACGTCAATGCATGCAAATGCAGCAAAAATTAATTATTAGTTATGTACTGCTAGCCAGCCATGCGTGATCAGAATTCAGAAGCTTCTGAAAGTTCTCCATACTCATCTTCTTGCTTCTGAAAGAGCGATCCATCGAAGCATCGTGTTTGTTAACCCGACGTTGATTAGTACACTACGTACGTTCTTATAGGCCATATCTCTGTCCAAATTGGCACAAAGAAACTCTACGATAGCCCACGAATTTGCAACGGTTGTGCTTCCTTACGCGCAACCCCAACCATCTGGTGCGTACATTACGTGCATGACTCGTCATGTCTCATGCATCTCAAATGCTAGAAGTCTTGAACAATATAAAGCAGGCACACGTCCTGAAGTTCCTCTCGTGCCAACTGCAAAAGCCAAACGATGCATTGAGAACGTACGTACAGCATGTCGAGAGCTCTGCTTGCATCAGCCATAGCAGTAGTGATCGCCGCTACTGTTGCAACATGTTCGAATGCGAGCGGCGGTAGTTTCTACCAGGACTTCGACGTGATATGGGGCGAGGACCACGTCGAGGCCGCCGACGGCGGGCGGCTGGTGACGCTCACCCTCGACACCTCCTCCGGCTCCGGGTTCCAGTCCAAGGACCAGTTCCTGTTCGGCGAGTTCAGCATGGAGATGAAGCTCGTGCCGGGAGACTCGGCCGGCACGGTCGCTACCTTCTACGTAAGCCCAATTGCCTATCTTGCACGCACGGACATATCGATCGTGCATACACTGCAAATCAAAGGAGTTCCCTTTTTTCGCAGTACACGTTCATGCATGGCAGGATACGTGTATCTTTACTATTATAAAAGAATGAGTTGGTGGTTGTATGTCCATTCTCTTTCAGCTGTTATATTTCCTTAACTTCTCACTATTCTTCACTTTCCAACCGATCAGAACAACTCTCTTCTATAACACATTTCTCTATACATTTAATGAGTTCCGTTGCAATGGACGGATACGTAACTAGTATATATGAATGCAGCAGTACTCTGCTCTAGCCCTAACATTTGTGATTCATGCTGGCTTGACTACTTGACGAACTGCAGGTAACTTCGGAGGGAGACGCGCACGACGAGATCGACTTCGAGTTCTTGGGGAACCTCACCGGCGAGCCGTACGTGATGCACACCAACGTGTTCGCGCAGGGGAAAGGGAACAGGGAGCAGCAGTTCTACCTGTGGTTCGATCCCACAGCTGATTTCCACAACTACACCATCCTCTGGAATCCTGTCAATATCATGTACGCGTTAACGTATAGCACGCATATAAATCTCCATTTTTTCGCTTTCATATCTTACATAGTCGCATACAGTATTCACCTAGTCGTTAGAACCTAGTCAAACGTTAGACCGGCGCTTAACATCTAATCGTCACCTAGACAAGCTAGGCGTCTTCTAGACAGGAACAATTGGGTAGATGGACGAGGCGTCACCCTCCCACCTCTGCGGCCAGCTAATAAAAATATATTAAATTTAATTGTACCTGCTAAAATTACATGCGACTATTTTTCTTTGCATACTATGTCTCACGAGCAGTCAAGATTGAAAATTTTACACTATAAGATATAAGTTACTGGCTAAAAGAACTTAGTACAAGAACTTTCCGCTGTCGGTTTGATGTCAAGCCAAAAAATCTACAGGCTTGAACAGTTGAACAGCAACTTGCTTTTACTGGACTGGAGAGATGGGAAAGTTGCTTCGAGATTACAACCAAATCATCTCACAATGATGTGAGGCTTCAGTTAGCTACGTCTGCGTATTTCGAAGCATGAACACATGCAACTAGTTTCTTTCCTAAATGACCGCGGCGCCCGGGAATATCTACCAAAGAGAGAGAGAAAAATATTATGACAAGTCAAACACTAGATTCTGCCAAAAAAAGGTTTCAAACATCTGAATCAAATCTCATCAAATTAAATAACCATGTCAAAATTAGAGCCAGTTGGTCCAATGTCCATCCATGCATGCATCTGATCGATACAGTGAATTAATGCACTAGATCTCCCGCACGTCTCACAAACAAGGTCCTAACGAAATGATTTTTTTGCAATTCTCTCCCTGCAACCAGCTTCTCGGTGGACGGCACGCCGGTGCGGGTGTTCAAGAACCACGAGTCCTCCGGTGTGCCGTACCTCAGCAGCCAGGCGATGAGGGTGCACGCGAGCCTGTGGAACGGCGAGAGCTGGGCGACGCGGGGCGGGCAGGTCAAGACCAACTGGTCCGACGCGCCGTTCGCCGCGTCGTACCGGGCCTACGCGGCCACCGCATGCGTGTGGGCGAGCAGCGGCGTGTCCTCCTGCCCGCCGGACTCCTCGTCGGGCGACGGCGCGTGGATGAGCCGGCGGCTCGGCCCCGACGGCCAGCGCGCGGTCGCGTGGGCGCGGGAGAACTACATGATATACGACTACTGCAACGACCCGTGGCGATTCCCGCAGGGGCGCCCCGCCGAGTGCGACCTCGACCGCCGGCGAGGCTGATTGGTTGGTTGCTTGGTTAGCCGCGTTTGTCCCCGTGTTCGTATCGTTCTAATGTGACACACTCGTATACATGTGCCAGATACTTGATGTACAGACATATAAGGATGGTTTATGAAGCCCTGTTGTGAGTTGTAACCGTGTAACGCGTGCAAATGCAGAGACAATGACAATGTCAATCAGAACTGAGACTATTTTTGATTCTTCGTGACGAATCAATGTTGAACAAGAAGCACGTACTCTGTCAGATAAAACCTTGATACAGATGATCCGAGAAGAAAAGAGAGAACCCATAGGCGGCAGGAGACCAAAATCACCAGTCTAATGAAAGAATCAAAATTGTACCTGTTTTCTTCAGATGTACAAAAATAATCGATGGATCGAGCTCAACAATCGATATGATCAGTCCCGGCCCTCGATTGACGACAAGCGTCTGACGTCCTCATGGCAGCGTGCACTCTTTCGGCAGGGTGGTGGCGTTGAACCTCACGTTGTCCGTGCAGTAGTCGTATATCATGCAGTTGTCGTGCACCCACTGCAGGTCGGACAGCGTCTTCTGGTCCAGGTCGAAGCGCGTGGAGGTGGCCGGCTCGCCGCCGCACCACGCCACGCCGGGCGACGGCTGGCACGGGGTGACGTTGTAGTTGCGGTAGTAGGAGACGAACGGCGCCTGCGACCAGTCGGTCTTGATGCGGCCGCCCTCCGTTGCCCAGTCCTCGGCGCTCCACAGCGTGCCGTACATGCGCATCGACTGCCACGTCGGGAACGGCACGCCCTGATCCTCGTTGTTCTTGAAGTCCCGGATCGCCACGCCGTCCACCAGGATCCTGCCAAGTCGATCGCCAGCATACATTATTTATTCAGAGTGGAGTATTAGACAAGGAGTACCTAGCTAGCTAATTATTATACGTTTGTTGCTTGTAAGCTGAATAAAGTGTCAACTTAATTACACTCCAGTTTTGATGCGTTGTAATGTATACTACTAGCTACTCACAGGATGTGCTTGGGGTTCCAGAGGATGGAGTAGGTGTGGTAGTCGGTGGTGGGGTCGAACCAGAGGCGGAACTGCTGCTCCCGGCCACCGACGCCATTGGCGAATATGTTGGTGTGGAGCGTGTAAGGCTGGCCGGTGACATTGCCGAGGAACTCGAGGTCGATCTCGTCGTGAAACTCCCACGACCCTTCCGAGATCGTCTGCACGTAACGCGCGCGCGCGGATCGAAATATTCCACGTGTCAAAAGTCAACTCGAGACGTACACTGGCATGCAGTGCAAGATAGCACACAGAAAGCTACTCTAGCTTAAGCTTGGTAGAGATGGCTGCAACAACATGGCTGTAGAGATCTTACGTAGACGGTGCAGACCGTGCCGGCGGAGTCGCCCTCGATTAGCTTGATGTCGACATCGATGCGGACGAAGAGGTAAATGTCCTTTGACCGGAAGCACGAGCCCTGGGTCTGGTCGAGGGAGAGCGCGAGAGCCTCGGTGTTGCCGTCCATGAAGAAGTAGGTGTGGCTCGCTCCCCATATGAGCTCGATGTCCTGGTCCATGGTCGCCGTACCCAGGTCAATGGCTAGGAGGAAGGCCAGGCCTAGGAGCAGCAAGCTGCAAAGCTTTGGTCTAGAAGGCAATGGCGCCATGGCTAGCTGCTATGTGCAGTGTTGGAAAACTAGCTAGCCTTGTTGATGAGCTAATGTGGAGGGGGTCATAGGTTTGTGTGTGTGTGTGTATATAGCTAGCAAGGGAGTTGATGGAGATTGGAGACGAAGGTGACTAGGAAAGGAAGGGAGAAGAGAGGAATTTGCGGAAGAGGGCGGCAAGGCAAGTGAGGAATCGAATGTCAGGCTGGTCGAGGGGAGGGAAAACCTCGATCGTTTGGGAATCCAAGCTTCCTAGCTAGCTACACATGTACAAGTACTCATCCTATATAAGAGCAAGGCTAATAATACAGCCTTCAGTTGACTGTATGGACACTTACAGCCCACTTATCAGCCCATTCATATAGTAGTTTACAGCCAGCTGAAGGCTGTATGATCACCCCTTTCTCTCACAAAGTTTCTTGGTTTTTGTGCTTCAGCTGGCTGTAAACTTACAGCCCACCTCTCTTCTCTCTCCTCCTCTCTCTCCTCCACCTAAGCATACAGCCTACTAACAACCTCTTATTATACTTGCTCTAAGCGTTTTGGAAGCTCTGGTCGTCTCGTCACGCTGGTCTTATTTGCAGAGCAGATGAAGAAGAGCTGAACTTAGATTGGTTTCTTGTCAAAGCAAGGGGATCCATAGGTTAGGTTAGGCTAGATCTCGGTCAACTGCTGTCTTATTATACTGACCTACAACCATGCACACACACCTTAACTCAGATTTGCTTCTTGTCAAAGAAATTAAGCGGAGTCGCCATAGTTTAGTCATCTCTGCTACATGCTAAGCTGTATCTCGATATGCTAGTTAGTCGATCTGGAACTGTTTGACTTTTCTGGGATATGTTTTAGTATCAATCTTACATATAATTTATTTGGGTTCGAGGGAACTCTTAAAAACCTAGGTACGATCACACAAAGAAATGACAGAGAGATTTTTATATAGGTTTGAGTCTTCTCTTCGAAGAATAATAACCATACTCCTGTGTGGCTATTGTAATGGAGAAAGTAATACGGAAAGCCTTGCTCTACTTCTATTCTCCCTTGGATCTGTCCCAGTTCGTCCCCCTCCCTTCCTCCCTGACATCCACCTTTTATAGCTTGCAAGTCAGCGGCTGTTTCTCTTTGCCAAGAGACGCTTTAATGTTTCGAATGATAACCGTCCGATGTGAGTTTATTAGAGACATGGTATCTCACTCATCGTGTGGCGGTTTCTGCTAGGGAGAAGTTATGAGCACTTATTCTAGAGAATAAATACACATGCTAATCGACTCATCAAACAGGTCCACAATACAATGGGTTATCGTAAACAGGATAGTCAAAGTTTGGCTTAGTGGTAGAAGAATCTATGACCACAAGATAGTCGCAGAATAACTTACGACTATATCATGATCGTAGGAGAACTTACGATTATAAGGTTATCATAGGAAATACTTACGACCAAGAAATAGTTGTCTTAAAAGAGTTTACGATTAAAAAGTTATCTTAAAAAAGCTTACAACTACTTATACTCAAGGAGTATAATGACGTAACAATATCATTTACAGATAAATAATAATTTAGGAATTGTTATATCCTTGTCAGTGCTCTCATGGTGAGTAGATTGGACGACCGACTTGCAAGATCTAGGGTTCTTTTTTATTTTAATTTGGCTTATCACTTTCTGTTATAATAACTAGTTTTTAAACGGTGAGTCTTTTCAAAACGGGGTCTATAGGTAGATTATAGTGGACACTATACTGAGTTCAGTTATACCGATCAAAATCACATACAATTATTTTTCTCTATGTACTGTCTCTCGCAACCAGTATTTAAAAACCATTAACCAAAAACCAAAACTTAAAAAAAAACCCTCCCATAAGCAATGCTCATCCTACGCGACGCCAAGTTAATCGTCACCCATTGGGCATTGGGGAATGTACATGACTCGTTTTTTTTTAAAAAACGCACTTAGAAGCTGTACAGACTTATTTCTAAATTAGGAATGCACTTTAATAAGAACAGCAAAACACAACTTTCAGCTTGGATAAGCACTGGTGCAGCGGAAGCTAGTTAGGGCATCTTTATCTTAGCTATCTCTTAAGTATATTAAATAAATAAAACCTTATGTAAAACAAAAAAGAGGCAAGGAGAGATAATCAATTGTCTCTCATACAAGAGACGACTTGAACCTATGAATTAACGTAAATAGTAAGAGTATATAAGACAAAAATTTATAATAAAACTAGTATAAAATAGTTAGAAGAATAATCTATTATTGAAAAAAATTATTTTTAATGTTATTTTTAAATAAAGTGGAACCTTAAAGATAGTTTTAAAAGATAAACTACTGTTAATACCGTTAGGCGTGCCACACGGCTTCTCAAGATACTCCTCCACGCATGCATTGGCCCATCACCAATGGAGCGCGCGAGATATTTTCCCGTCTCGGAGAGATGACACTCTTCATGATTTCCTACTATAGAGCCGCGTCCCGCGTGCCTCGGGATTCGCGTGTGAAAACGAGCAGCCTGCACATGCAGCATTTGAGCCGTGCAAGTGATGCGAACCGGCATGCCGTGCGCAGAGGCAGCTGCATCGTTCCAGGTAACATGGGATCCGGAATATGGCCGTGTAACTTGCAGCCGTGTAATTACATAATCCTTCACATCGTGTTAGTTTTTTTTCCGAATAATTAGCAGCAGCATGCATATATAGGTTCTGGCATCAATCGTGAGGTCAGTCACCAGCAAGTACTCCATCCTTCTTGTAATATGAATCCAAAGATCACCATACATATAGATTAAAGAGACATTAAATTTAAAAAATTAATATTATTATATTATACATATTTCTATTAAATGGTACACCTACTCGTTTATTTTTTAACATTAAAATAGAGATATATAATAAAAATATTACAATAACTACATATTTATACTATGAGGCGATGTTTTCTAATAATAAAGATTTATATTTATATTGTAGGATAGAGGCCTCAGTGCTTCTACTTCCATGCGGATCGACATTTATGCACGTGCTGGATGAACCTGTAAGGGTTTAGCGCACAAATCGTTGAGCAAATCGAGCGGTGGAAAAATACACATGCGAGCTTGGATTCAGGTAGCTCAATAGCGGACTGGGATTGCAGGTAGCTCAATAGCGGACTGGGATTGCGAAAAATACAAGAATCAGCCAGCTAGTTTTCACCACAACACGGACTGGGATTGCAGGGCGCTCAGCTAAACCAGGCGTTTAGCATAAACGCCACTGAATAACAAATTCACGACGTTTAGCTTGATTCAAGTAGCTCAATAGGAAGACGCACACGGCACACATATGCCTGCTCAGAGCGTACCACGGCGTAAATAACCACCGACAAATCTTTGATCAACAAGAGCATATAGTATTTGCCGAGTTAGTTTGTACGTACCACGGCGCATAATATACCGCAGTGGTAGGGTAAAGGCCGCGCGCGGAATACTGTTCCCCGACGGCGTTTTTCTTGACGGCCAATAAAAGCTCCGTAGTGTATTAATCCTCAATGATAAAAGTTGGATATGCGTGTTCTTGTTTATGAGCTGCATGTGTTTTGGTTTTTGAACGGCTTTTGATTTTTTTTACATCACTATTAATTAGATTAATAAATCATAGCCAAAAGCTAGAAACGGTAAATCAAAAGAAAAGGCTTATGTTGGCTTGGAAAGCCTGTGGCCCGGTCTGTCAATTACTCCTCTATTTGACATACTTGCTGCAAAACTTTTTGACTTCACACGATTTGTATGGTAGATAAAGCTGCGTTCTAGGATGGAGCGACTTTTACGGATCGAACTAGTTAAAACGTGACTTGCCAAACCAAAAGAAAACAAGTGGCGATATAGTAGAACCCCGTTTCGTTTCCTTGGAGGCTTGGAGAACGTATATTCAACTGTACGGTGTCTCACCAAAACTAATTCCTGCGTACTGTGTGATCATATACATGACGTAGTTCAATTAGTACTCCAGCAGCTTTATTCAACAGTAATTTTGGTATTACAACATATACTGTTCAGTTCAACATCGGCTCAGCTATATGGCTTCTCTTGAGATTAGTCATAGCTAGGGATGACAATTATGCCCGTTTATCCACGTGTCCGCGGGTAAATGCACTAGTGGAATCGGACATGTGATGTATTCTTTGCCCATAGGCATGAAAATAGGGAGAATCCTCTGCCCGTCAGGTAAATGGGTACGGGCATGGGTAAGCTCTACCTGTACCCGTCTCGCCCATTTACCTGCGATCTAATAGGTGGCTCAGCCCAACACTACCACTTCAGTGTGAAACCTTACCAAGTGATGCCCACTTCCCAGGCCCAGCTGCCACCAGCACATTACATGTGAAGCACATCCTCCTGATCTAGATTCCCAGCCGCCCCAGCACATCCTCCTCCCGATTGGTTGCATCCCTCGCCCCCTACCCAGCCTCCTGCCGGCCCTCGCCCCCCACCCGGCCGCTCCTCCTCCCGGCCATCGCCCCTCGCCCCCACCGGGTCGCCTGCCGCCCCTCGGCCACCCACCTGGCTGCTCCTCGTCCCGACTGTCGCCCCCCACCCCCACTCGGCCACTCCTCCTCCTGGTCGTCACCCCTCCTCATGCCTGGCCTCCTCATCTACGCCATCCTCAATGCCTGCCTGAGAACTGTGACTGCCTCCAAACCTCTAAGGTCCATACTTCCTCCTTTGCTAATGCTTTCAAATTTTTTCTGTATGATTTGTCCACCATGAGGTTGATCGTGCATGTTTGAAAAACTTAACCTCCATTGGGTATGTGGCTTGAGTATGCTGATGGCATGTCATGCTCTTTAGCTTATATGGGTGGAAATTATTGGACATTGCTTGGCTAGCTTCGGGATTTATGTGATATTGTGGTGCTATGTAGTTTTGCATTTAAATGCTTTCTTGGCTGATGTAATAGCTATTCCTTGGAATTTCATTATAGTCAACTGTGGTTCCTCCATAACAATCGCACAACTAATACTTCTATAGCAGATGGCATGCCATATTGAATTAGCATAGTAATATGCGCAAATGATAGCTAAGTTTGAGCCATTGTGATGCCCCTCTATCAAATATGTTGTCGGGTATATGGGCATGTCCGCAAGCGACAGGCATAGGTGAGGTTCTTCGCCCGTCGTCCTTCACGAGCATACCCATGGGGGCTAAATAGGGGCTACGGACATGAGTAAAGGCGAGCACTATCTGTGTCCATTGTATCCAATTGCCATCCCTAGTCATAGCTGAAAAGAACCTACCCGTGCTATTGTACAAAGAAACTAGTTAGTTTTAGCAGAATGTGTGTGCCTACCTGTTGGGTTGGCGCGACGGCACATATGCCAGCAAAACAACACATGAGCCCGAAATAAGAGACCCAGTGGCTAGTTTTTGCCAGCCCGACCAAAGTGTACATAGACCTAGAAGCCCAAGTCCAGAATAATACCTGTGCTGTTGGCCATGTTGGCGATTGGGGGCGGCTAGTCCAGGCTAGCGACAGTGCCGTCGTCGGTGCCTCACAAAGGCTGGAAGAAGTTGCAAGCGTGGGAAATTTTATCCCGCTTTCACAACCCACATCCCTACAAGTGCAAATAAGTAGTTTGGAGGACTACATGAGAAAGTCTATAGTTTTATTATGATTAGTAAAACCTACAAGCGCAAATAGATAGCTCAAAAGCATGTATAAGTGTAGTGTATGAGTAAAGTCCGTGTCATATGAGGTTAATGGATTTCTCTCATTTGTGCTAAGTAGATAGTATCTACTAGAGTTAGATCAGATTTGTTGCCTTGTGTATTTAACGGACAGGGATGAAAACTTGCTAGTTAACCATGCAACTATTCTAGGTTTACTCATTAAAGTCAAGTGTTCTAGGGTTAGGGTTTGAGAAGGGTGAGTGCTATTATGTGTTCTCTTGTCCTTCAGGTGGAGTGACTGTAAAACATTCGTCCTCAAGGAGCAATATATCAACTTTGTTTATCTCTCATGGATATTTCTTATTTTGGTTGATTTGATCTGGATTAGGTTAGTTTTGATCTTCTCTATCGTCTTCTTGATCTTGATTGATGCCAAGGACGAGCAAGTGGTGGAGATGTCTCATGAAATTTAATCCTTATCTATTTAGGTATTAGGTTTTATAAGTTCTCGAAGTTGTCCGATTTTATTTAGATTTGATCTTCTCAGAAGTTTTCTCGTTCCAGATGCTTTTTCATCGATTCCTTAGGTGTCCCTTGTCTTTGATTACCATCGTTATTTGCTTTGTCGATTTCTAGCACACGGAAGTCTAACAAGGGGAATCACAAGAGGTTGGAAAGAGGTAATAAGCCTATCCTTTGGTGATCCTCATGCACAATACACGGGAAGAGTTCCATATCGTCACACACAATGCAATAATTTGAGCACAAGTTTTAGCGGAAAAAGGTCGGCACCGTACCAATAGCCCGTCGTAACAGATAGATAATATATCGTGGCACACACATAAACTAAAACTCGAAACCCACATGACCGTATCAATGAGAATCCAAAAGGTGCTCCCACAAGGACATCTGTCCGTCCAAACAATTCCCTCGGCATTTCGCCACGCCTGACACCACCTCGCTCGCAGCGTGCGGTTGGCATCCGCGCAGAGTTCATTCAATTCGGTAGTTGGGGCCGGGGCGGCCGGCTTGCTGGCCGATAGGCCGGTGCTGCTGCAAGTCGTAAGATAGGTCGTGTTCTTTTTTAGTTTTTTATTTTTTATAGTAATTAGTTTTTAAATAAAATATATTTTAAGATAGAATATATTAGTTAATTGTAGTACATACTGTACCGATTTTATTTATATCGGCAAAAATTGTATGCGAGTTTCTGTTACTCTATAATCTCTCATAGAAACAATTTAAAAATTATAAATCGCAGCTTAAAATCATAAGACTCAAAGAAAAACAGACCTAAGAAGCCGTGTCCCCCGCTTCGCCATGTCTCCGCTTCTCTCCAAGCCTCGCAAAGTCGCAACGCGTGCATTTTTTTGTTGGTTTACTCACCACACGTACGCTATCCCAGTATCCCAACCAACCCAACCTCTCCCTCACATCGTCACCGAAGTATTAGAGGAAGGGTTCCGGGGCAGGCAGCGTGGCCACGTCGCCCCCAGCGCCTCGGCCGGCCGGCGCGTGGCCAGCGAATTCGCGTACGGCCGGCCGAGGCACTTTCCTCTGGTTTTTCGAAAATTGCGTATAGGTCCTTTTTTCTCGCGAATAGGTCCCTGCAAGTTTTTTCTTTAAAAAAATTTTTTGGATGGCGCCCCGCGGGTTTCCGAAATTACGTATAGGTCCTTATTTACTTACGTACAGATCCTTGCAGGTCCTCGCTTTTTTACGAAAAAGGCCTTTGGTTTTTCCGAAATTACGCGCGTGTCCTCGATTTTTTTTATGAAACTCCCTGCGAATTTTCGTCTCTTTTATTTTGGTCCACACGGTAGCTAGCGCGGCGTGCGCCGCGCTTATGCTCTAGTACCATACATGATGCACACAGACGCGGGCAAGCACCGCCCCGCCGTCCGCCGCGCATTGCCAGCTCGCCCACATGCACTACGGCCCGGAACCTGACACGAACATGCGCCTCGCCTCTACAGTCATGCACTGTGCACTCCCCTCCTCGATCGATTCCTTCCTTCTCCCAACCAAACCACCCGTCACCCTCGCATGCACTCTACTCCTCCTCACCCAGAGTCTATATATAAGCCTTGCGAGACGCACACCGGTCGATCACCACACCACCACCTCTTCCCTTCATCACAACTCCACGCGGGGTGCAACCAAGGCTTCTCTTAAAGCGATCGATGGCGACGGAAACGGCTCTTGGTACGAAGACTTGCGTGCTCGTGGTGCTCCTTGGCCTCTGCATCGGCGTGCGGATGGCGGCGGGGAGGATCGACGACGGGCTGGAGCTGACGTGGGGCGACGGCCGCGGGAGCGTCTCGCCGGACGGCCAGGTCATCTCGCTGTCGCTCGACCACACCTCCGGCTCGGGCTTCCGCTCCAAGGACACGTACCTCTTCGCGCGCGTCGACCTGCAGATCAAGCTCGTCGCCAACAACTCCGCCGGCACGGTCACCACATGCTACGTAAGACCACAATTCCCATGTTTCAGGCTATGATCGATTCGAATCGATCGATGTGCAAGCTTTGGTTCGAGCTGACAGTTAACGGATTTCCAATCCTTGTCCGTGCGTGCAGTTCATGTCGGAGGGGTCATGGGAGGTCCACGACGAGGTCGACCTCGAGTTCCTCGGCAACCTGACCGGTCAGCCGTACACGCTCCACACCAACGTCTTCGCCAACGGCACCGGCGGCAAAGAGCAGCAGTTCCACCTCTGGTTCGACCCGACCGCCGACTTCCACACCTACTCCCTCGCCTGGACTTCGCAGCACATCCTGTAAGTACATATCCGCGTCGCATTACTTAACAATTATTCCTCACTCACCCTGTGACCCATCACCATTGGATGTCTGTCGAGCTGACAATTGAGGCGCATGCCATTGTTTGATTGCGCAGTGTGATGGTGGACGGGACGCCGATCCGGGAGTTCAAGAACCACGCGGCGCAGGGCGTGCCGTACCCGTCGTCGCAGCGGATGCGCCTGTACGGGAGCCTGTGGGATGCGGAGGACTGGGCCACGCAGGGCGGCCGCGTCAAGACGGACTGGACGCAGGCGCCGTTCGTCACGCAGTACCGCAACTTCACCGCCGTGGACGCGGCCGGGGGCGCCGGCGCGGGCTACGACCAGGAGATGGACGCGACGGCGCAGCAGGCCATGAAGTGGGCGCGTGAAAACTACATGGTGTACGACTACTGCGCGGACAGCAAGCGATTCCCCGAGGGCTACCCGCCCGAGTGCTACATGCCGTAGAGACTAAGCTTCAACGCACTTTGATTGCAAAGTCGATTACACACACAGCGCTAGGCAGGGCTATACATATGCTAGTAGCATTGACCTCAATACTTGGTCTAAATTGATTCATTCTTTTATGTAAAAAAGAATAGATCTACATATGATTGTTCATTCGACCGCACAAGATTTATGAAAGCAATTGGTTTTACCTAAAACTCAGTCGTACATGGAACTGGTTGAAGTTGATGTTACACGTCCATATGACACTCCGGCTCATGATAGCCTATATATGTATGCACGTGAGGGTGTGGGTTAGTCCCATCTTACTAGCTTAACTTGAGAAGTGCTTACATATAACCTTAGGAGTTCCAATGGTAGCACCCCCCGGTTAACCGTTTTGCGCGAAGCGAGGACGAAAGTACAAGCGGGTTGCTACGTGTGCGTGGCCTATCCAGAATGGGGTTAGGTCTGAGCCGGTTTGGACCCTAGGGTGTTACAAATTGTATCAGAGCCGACTCTCGCGGTTACATGGGCTTGTGCGGGTCAGGGGCATGGGCATATGGCGCATGGCGCGTGTGGGCACACGTCATGGCATATGTACTAGCACTGAATGCACAGACGTGTGGGTATGTTGCTTCCAATGGTAGCACCCCCGGTTAAACTGTTTTGCGCGAAGCGAAGACGAAAGTGTAAGCGAGTTGCTACGTGTGTGTGGCCTATCTAGAATGGGGTTATGTCTAAGTCGGTTTGGACCCTAGGGTGTTACAGTCGACGTGTCACTTCTTTCTTTGGGGAACAGAGCATGGAGTGCATTGTTGGTGGATGTAAAGCGTATTGCTTCTTTGGGAAACATGGATTGGATTCTGCCAATTCATTGTTTCTTGCTACCAGAGCAACGAATAGTAGCTTTATTACACGTATGCAACGCCGATGGCTTGGTTACAGCATCAAAACGTATTGAACTAGACGCCAATTTGTATCATCTGCCTAGTTCAATTGGCAAGGCTGCTTGACCGTCCGATGCGAACTCAACAGCCTGCACAGCTCGGGATTGGCTGCTCCGACGCGTTTCGTTTCCGTTGTCGGACCAGGCCAAATGTCGTGCCCAAAAGGCCCATCTACAACATGGCCCAGCCAGCTGGTCGCCCGTCCAAAATCCGAATAAAAATTAGTCCGTGTCACACACCACGACCGCGACGGTCGATACACTTGCTGCTCCGTACTAGTCTACCACGATGTACAAGTTCTACGCAGCAAAAATACCATGTGTTCACGAGTATGGCATCCGCAGCAACCGTCAGAATCAGATTAATCCAGTCCAGCCATTTACACTTCGGTCAGATAAATAGGTCTGCTCTTTTAGGCTTATTTTTGTCTTTTTATTTCTCCGAAACTAAAAACAGATAAGGTGGTTTCTTGAGGTAGATTCTTCAAATAATATTTTAAGTCTAAAATTGTATGTGTTATTTATGTTAATATCTTCATCGTCTATTGCTACTGCCTCAAAAAAAAAGATTAAAACTAATAATCATAGCTAAAATTCAGTAGTCGTAACTCATGAGAATAGAGCAAATGGAAAAGGCTGTGGCAGGGTGCAGGCAATCAGGTCTGGTAAGCTCAGAATTTCCCGGCTTCCGTTGCCAGAAAAAAATCTGAAGCTGCCTGCAGTGACAATTCAGGAATCAGATAGTTTTGGACCTCGACAGTCGATGTGTCCCTTCTTTTTCAGTTTTAAAATTTTTTAATCTTTCTACAATAATTAATTTTAAATAAAGTGTCTTTACAAGACAAACTATACAAATTAATTGTAGTATGTAATATAATGATTTCATCTATATCAGCTACTACATCATATGAATTTCTATTACTTCATAATTTCTCTTTTACAAACAACCAAAATACTATAAACCATAACCATAAACTACAAATCAAAACCAAAAAATCAAAAAGAACAGACTCCATAAGTACCCCCACCCACTTGCCTCCGGCTTCGGGCAGTACATGCCGAACCATGCTCCGGCCGAGCAGATTCTGTCGGTCTCGACGCTACTCGTGTGTCCGACATTCTGAAGGTGATTGACGTGTCAAATAAATTTTGTCCTCGTTCTTCTATTTTCAAAAGCCAAAAATCATTGTGAAAATATTTATTTTTTAATATTTTTTCTTTGCATTGTTTCTAAAAATATAATATTTTTTATGGATGTGTCTAGGCATCATCCGGATATTTTCTTCTTACCAATCATCCAGATTTAGGACCGTTGGATTAGAAATCCAACGGCCCCTTTTTTAGGAGGAGATTTTTTTTGGAGGGAGGGGGAGAATTCATGACCGTTGGATCTCTAATCCAATGGCCACAAATCTAGATGATAGTTAGGATGAAAACATCCGGATGATGTTTATCAACACCTTTTTTTATATATATTCCCCACTTTTTACTGTGCCATTTTGGCTGAAAGCCGAGAGTCATCGCCCGAACTGGCCGAAAAACAAAAAAGCCTTCGCATCATGCCGGCACTGGATCGAGGGTCGAGGCAGTCTCGCGGTGGTCGCAGTAACGAGAACGAAAGCGCCATTACGACAAGATGGGTACTGCATGGCCTGCCGGCCGAACAAGCACGAACGTAACTGTGTATGTCATGTAGTACGCGCATGGAGTAGTACTACTACTACTAGCTACTAGTTTGTGCGTAAGGAGAGCAGCACCAATGGCGGGCAAGAATAGAAATGTATATGCCGGCGAGCAGAACGGCTGCACGGCCTTCGAAGTAAACAGTTAATGGACACATCATGCTCAGCGCAGCTCATGGCTCTAGTGCTGGGTTTTACTGAAGATGCGCACTACTATTAAGGTCGATTTATCGATTCACGTACACAGTCAACACAAAGTCCGTATTACGTACACAGCGAGTAAAGGAGACAAAGAAGTGTGTTCAAAAGGTTTGTAGCTGTACGCTGAACAGTACTCGCACATGAGCTATGCTTGATACCCCCGGCCCTATCCTACGTGACAAATACTGGAGTCGAGTAGAGTACTGGAGCATGCATGTTCAGAGGAAATGCAGGCTCCACAGGGCACAAACCGGGACACATATCAGAATATTTGTTTTTAGACATCGCGATGCATCTTTGAGATCTTGTAGCACAGCAAGTGTCCGGAAAAGGACGCGAAGTTCTTCTAAGCTAATGAGAAGTGAAGAGTAATACGTTTGAGTCATGTTCATTTGGAGTATGCACAACACAGACATACAGTACTGCGCTCTGCATTAAAATGCAGATCGATTAATTATTCAGGAACTATCGTAGTATGTACTGTGCAATCTGCCAATAGGTGAACCTTTCAGGAACAAGGAACGGGTCAGTTCTAGTACACGTATCCTATGTTACAATTTTGTGCACCCTTAGGATATAGCCCAAGATCCACACAGCCACACTAATTAACACTAGGATGCCATTTCGCCAGCGACCTCACACAGGACAAAACCGTGAACGTATTTTTGAGTTGATCTAGTGATCTGACCCGTAAAATCTGCACCATTAGGACTCTTAAAAATCCCCATTCACCACCTCGTTCCAACGTCTGCTCCACTTGCACCCATAGTCATATGTAGATACTCTGAAGCCAAGCCACTAATATGCATGGCGCAGCCTCGCTCACTGGACATGTGACCAACACTTAAATCAGGTCAACTTCTTGCTTCTTTTCCCAGCTCTGCTCACCTTTCGCTGCGGATCTTCCATCATTTTCTAAACCTAGGCCTTTAGTAGCCAGCCCATGATCCCGACTAGTTTACATCTTCCAAGAATCTAAGGCGTTGCCGAGTTCGATGTGATCGATCTGGTTGCGTGGAGCCGTGGACTTTGACCCTGGTAACCCTGCACCTTCACCTCAGTCTGCAACTGCATAAACCTGCCTTGACGGTGGCCTCACTGCCCCCCATTGCACACACTACACTCGGTCACTGCGCTCACTTCACACGGTCACACCACCCACCCAGGAGCCATGGCACTGGCTAGGGCGCACCTCCTAGCCTGCCTATCGGCCTTTGCGTTAGTCGCCGCCGCCTCTCCGGTGACCGGTGATGGCCTGACGGACAAGCTCGAGATACTCTTTGGCCAGACGCAGCTCCTCAGCGATAGCAACGGCGACCAGACCATTGCACTGACCCTGGACCGCGTAATGGGGTCGGCGTTCCGGTCGAAGACTTCGTACCTCTTTGCGAGGATCGACATGGACATCAAACTCGTCGCCGACAACTCCGCCGGCACCGTCACGACAATATATGTAAGTGACCAAGAAACAACACACTAGCATGGAGTCGTCAACCATGCGCGCACGCGTCTCTGACTAATGCTATATGGTGCGGTACAGTTGATTTCCGAAAAGGATTGGAAGACCCACGACGAGATCGACCTCGAGTTCCTGGGCAACGTCAGCGGTCAGCCGTACACCCTCCACACCAACATCTTTGCCAACGGCGAAGGCGGCAGGGAGGTCCAGTATCTGCTTTGGTTCGATCCTACTCAAGACTTCCACACCTACTCCATCGTCTGGAACCCAGATGGCATCCTGTAAGCTAGCCTCACTTGATTCTACACTACTAGCTACTAGCTAGCTAGCGGTGTGTGTTCAAGATATCTGAGTACTTTTCCATGCAATGTTGCTCAAAGCATTGAGCTTTTTCTTTTTCTTTTTTTGAACGGGCAAGACCGCAAGTGGGTTGCCTTATATTAATTTTAAGGGAGAGGAAGTAGAAAGCATTGAGCTATATATATATATATATATATATATATATATATATATATATATATATATATATATATATATATATATATATATATATATATATATATATATATATATATATATATATATATATATGTCACTTGTTTCAGGATCCTGGTCGACAACATACCGATCCGGCAATTCAAGAACCACTGGGACGCCGGCGTCCCCTTCCCGATCTACCAGCCGATGAGGCTGTACGGCTGCCTCTGGGACGCCGACGACTGGGCGACGGAAGGCGGGCGCATCAAGACCGACTGGTCGCAGGCGCCGTTCGTCGCCTACTTCCGGAAATACAGCGCCTACGGCTGCGTGCCGAGCGCGTACTCGTGGGTGTGCGGCCAGGCCCCGTCCGGCGGCGACTTGTTCGATGGGGGAGGAGCGGACGACATGAAGCAGCAGCAGCAGCTCAAGGAGGTGCAGGGCAAGTACATGATCTACAACTACTGCACTGACTCCAAGAGGTTCCCCGATGGCTACCCGAAGGAGTGTGGGCTGCCTTAGGATAGAAATGATTCGGCTTGTGATCGAGAAGGGTGTGAAATGTTTTGGTTAGATGACTTTCATTCTTTTCTTTCTCGACGAAGGGAAAATGTGCAACCATTTCTCGTCATATATACGATGCAGAGAATTTTTTTTCTTATAGGATCAAAGACAATAATTAGAGGGGATGAATGTTGCCGTTTGTTGACACCTAAAGACAAATCTCAAATCAACAGGAAAACCAATCTCATTTACAGAGATAGAATTCGATCGCAAGATGCTTGACCGTGTGCACGGGCTCGATAAATATTCCGATCGCTTGGCGTTCAACCACTCGCTTCGACCGCTCGCTCAATCGCCTATGCATGCAGTTGAAATCTCCCACTACTAGAAAACTTCAGCCACTCGAATGAAAATACACCGAAGACAACACCGTGCTCGTATCACTTGAGATCAAGATGTGTTATCACATCGCCGCCGAAGCCACAGGAAAAACCGATGCTTGAAAACACATCGCCGGAGTACTATGTAGTCGTGTGTCGAGTGTAAGTCGAAGACCCGTAGTTGGAAAGCAGTTGGAGACTCCGGAGTCAGAGACTGGTCGCAGTGGTCGCAGTCATAAGTCGAACTACACAGTGGTCACAATCGTAAGTCAAACTGCGCAGTGGTCGTAGTCGTAAATCAAACTACACAGTGGTCGTAGTCATAAGTCGTAGCATAGAAGTCGCAATCGTGAGTCGAGCTGCATTGTGTTCGATGGTCAGTACTCATATGCCATAGTATCCCGGTCGTGCTCGAAGACCGATAGTACCGTCTGTGTGAGTGGTACTACCGGAGATACTGATCGACAAGCCGTGGTCGCTGAAGCAGTTGATGAATCCGTGGTCGAATATGTGGTCAAGGTGTGATCGTGAAGCGGTCGAAGGCACCGTGGTCGAAGGCAGTGGTCGAAATAGTCATGGTCGCGAGGCATGGTCGAGGCACCGTGGTCGATAAGATATGGTCGTAAGGCAGCCATGGTCATAAGGACTCATAGTCGTAAGAAGATAGTTTGGTCAGGTCTGTGTGTGGTCGTAGACTTGATCAGGTATGTGTGTGGTCATAAGCATCTGAGTTGGTCTAAGATGGACCAAATCTTGCGGGTAGTGCGCAATGTGCGCCAAGTCGTGGGGATTGTGACGGCAAAACCAGATCACATGTAGTCTAACCAGTAGAGTTAGTGGATGTGTGCAAGGTGGTGTAACTGTGTGTACATAAGGCTTATTTAAGCTATGTAATATGTAAAGCAAAGTGAGGAGTTATGAGTGAATAACATAGAGAAGAAGAAAAGGCGTGTGTTGTCACCAAAAGGTCTCTCCTGTGTTTGTTCATCCTCCTCCCTACTTGTGTGCGTGTGTCGTTCCAAGGGAAAAAGCATATGTGCGTGTTCTCCTGGCGAGTAACTACCGGAGCTGGTGGGTTTGGTTCCAACACACAGGGTGACGGGTTTGAGGAAATTACCACAGCTCTGTGGGCAAAGCGCATGCTGTCACCCCCAACATCTGTGTCGAACACAGGAATGCTGAGGCTAGCCTCCGCAGGAAGCATCGCCAAGATCTTTGTGCCATGGGTAGCGAAACACCACGAGAACTGGTGCTTGGCCTCAATGCGGATGAGCGGGCGCTCGGCGAGTCGCGCCTCCAGGTCGGTGTTGCTGTGTTGGCATCAAGGTCAGAATCGAAGCTGTCCTCGCCCACCCTATAGGGCGTGTTTGGTTCCCTGCACCCGCCTTAACCAGGCTGGCGGGATGCAGGGTACCTGTGTTTGGTTGCCTGGCTCCTTGCTTCGGCCAGGCCCCGCTCGTGCAAAAAGTCCCCCTCGGCCAGGCTCCGTGGAAACGCACAAATCCGGCGTTTCTCCCAGGCCTGGCTCTCGCGCTGCAGCCGCGGACGCGCGCGCGGGGCGAAACCTGGCCGCCGGGAGATGGCGCGAACTCGCTAGGGTTCGCTCCCCCTTTCGCGCCACTCACCGCGTATATATCCCCCTCCCCCGCCTTCGCTCCTCTTCTTTGTGCTCTTGTTTACTGATTCATGGCGAGCTGATCCTTCCCCTCTCTGTCTCGTTGTCTTCGAGGTGCTCTGGATCTAAGTCATACACAGGCTTTTGTAGCAATCTCGCCTCAGGCTCACCAGATCTGAGTTCTTGGTTGCCAATCAGGTACGGATCCAACTTGTTCTGCGTTCTTTGTGTTTATTTTTGGTCTCTTCTCTTGATCTCGTAACCCTAATGCTTGGTGATGACACCATCACTCACCTTTTGTAGCAATCTCGCCTCAGGCTCACCAGATCTGAGTTCTTGGTTGCCAGATCTGAGTTCTTGGTTGCCAATCAGGTACGGATCCAACTTGTTCTGCGTTCTTTGTGTTTTTTTTGTCTCTATGACCTTGCTCTTGTTTACTGATTCATGGCGAGCTGATCCTTCCCCTCTCTGTCTCGTTGTCTTCGAGGTGCTCTGGATCTAAGTCATACACAGGCTTTTGTAGCAATCTCGCCTCAGGCTCACCAGATCTGAGTTCTTGGTTGCCAGATCTGAGTTCTTGGTTGCCAATCAGGTACGGATCCAACTTGTTCTGCGTTCTTTTGTGTTTTTTTGTCTCTTCTCTTGATCTCGTAACCCTAATGCTTGGTGATGACACCATCACTCACCTTTTGTAGCAATCTCGCCTCAGGCTCACCAGATCTGAGTTCTTGGTTGCCAATCAGGCACGGATCCAACTTGTTCTGCGTTCTTTGTGTTCGGTACATATGAGACATCCCATTCCCTCTCTCGTCCCCACTTTCAATGATGATGGCTATTATAATCTGAGCATATGTCCAAGTCTATGATGATGGCTATTATAATCTGAGCATTTTGTCCATTGCACTCAAATGTTGTGGTCCTGTTATTTTTTAGAAAAAATTATGCTGTTCTTGAGTTCGTGGTTACTCAGTCCTGTCAAATACCTTTCTTTGTATAGATGGATTTGCAAGAGAAGAGACGCTTGCTTTTTGCTCGGGCTGCCGCTCTTATCACAGCCATGTACGCATTCATTTTTACTAGGTTTAGACTGCATCATTGTTCACGGCCTCATCTCACTTATGGGCCACTTAGTAAGATGGATGAAGAGCGCCAAAAAAATTTGGACTTGATTTACAACTGTAATGATGTATAGTGTGTAAAGATGCTTCGCATGAGAAGGGCTCCCTTTTTCCGGCTATGCAGTTTGCTTAGGGAAAGAAATTTGCTCAGAGACACCATACATAGTTGTGTAGAAGAGCAAGTTGCAATGTTCCTTCATATAGTCGGCCATAACCAACGATTTAGTGTAATACATCAAAACTAGAGGAGGTCTATAGAGACAGTCCACCGCCATTTCAAAGAGGTGTTGTACGCTATTGGTGAACTTAGACAAGAGATGATTAGACCTCCATCTAATGAGACACCAGCTAAGATTAGCAATAGCCCAAAATGGTATCCATACTTTAAGGTAAATAACTTGTCATTTAGTTTATAGGATGTTGTTGCATGCCTGGGTGCATATCAAGTAACAATGAAATGTTGGGTGCCATGTAGGACTGTGTGTGGGGCAATAGATGGAACTCATATATATGCTAAAGTCCCAGCCAAGATCCAAGCTGCATTTAGGGGTAGGAAGCACTACCCCACACAAAATGTGCTAGCCGCAGTTGACTTTGATTTGAAATTTACATATGTCTTGGCTGGTTGGGAGGGATCAGCACATGATGCCACCATTCTTGCTGATGCACTAGATCGAGAGGATGGGTTAAGGGTTGATCAAGGTAACTAAATAAACTGGTTACACAAATAAAATATGTAAATTCAGAGGCATGAACCTAATGCATGTCCATATTTGATGTAGGCAAATTCTACTTAGTAGATGCGGAATACGCATGTCGGCCTGGATTCCTTCCTCCTTATCGTGGCACTAGATACCATCTGAGAGAGTATGGTAGTAGGAACTACCCAACCAACCCAAGAGAGTTGTTTAATTTGAGGCACTCAAGTCTGAGAATATCTGTTGAAAGGGCTTTTGGTGCTTTGAAGAATCGTTTTCGCATCATTGATAACAAACCTTTCCATCCATTCAGTACACAAGTCTAGTTAGTTCTTGCTTGCTGCATACTGCATAATTGGATTCTTGGGCATGGGGTTGATGAGGTAGTTCCAGCTGAGTTTTCTTGGGTGCCAAACAACTCTGAAAGTCAGGCCCAAGGTACTCAGGTGGATGACAATGCTGCTTGGGCTCTTACTAGGGATGAATGGGCTAATCACATGTGGGCTAATAGGGGTTCCTCTCACATTTAGTTTGTTTTTCTGTGTTGGTAAACTTCTCTGTCTTTCTTGGTCCATTCTTGTATGCTTCCATAAACAGTTTGACCTACTCTTCATATGAGGCATTGGACAAATGTAATGATGATTAATATTTTTCTAAGGTACTACACATGAACTTGAGGCTTGAGGCATGTGCAGTGATGTTTCTTTCTTATAGTTGGGTTAACTTGAGGCTTGAGGCATGTGCAGTGATGTTTCTTTCTTATAGTTGGGTTAATTTGAGGCTTGAGGCATGTGCAGTGATGTTTCTTTCTTTCTTATAGTTGGGTTAATTTGAGGCTTGAGGCATGTGCAGTGATGTTTCTTTCTTTCTCATAGTTGGGTTATACTATACTTGAGTGAGATATAGCTGAGTGGGGTGTGCCACTGAAATTAGGATATGGCTGAGGAGATCGTTGCTGCCGATGAGCTTGTCTTTCCTGGACCTGAACTTGGGGCTGTTGTCAATGCTGTTGCTGCTGCTGGGAACTTTGGTGCCACTGTCAGTGCTTCTTCTGTTGCTGGAAATGTTCCTGGGGCTGGGAACTTTGCTGCCAGCGCTGGTGCTGATCCACAGAGGCCTGCTTTGAGATGGACTGATGTCATGTCTGGTTTTGTCCTCCGCCACATGTGCCAGTTTATTTCAACTGGTGTGAGGACTGATAAGGGATTTAAGGAAGTACACCTGAACCAGGTTGCAAAGGCTCTACATGAGTTCAGTGGCAACGAAGTGACTGGTACCCAGGTGTACAACCACTTAAGAAAGTGGAGGCAGAGGTGGATGAGAGTGTCAAAACTGAGAGAGCTTAGTGGAGCTTTGTGGGATGAGGACAACTCCATGATTGTACTTGAGGAGGAGCACTACAATGGCCATATCAAGGTTTGTATTCTGTAATCATAGCACAATAGCAAGCCTATCCAGCACAATATCAAGGTTTGCTAACACTTACCGATGTCATTGCAGGCACACCCCAAGGATGCTGACTTCCTGAACAAGCCTATCCAGCACTACAAGCAGATGATGATCATCTTTGGCAATGGTCAGGCAACAGGCAAATATGCTATGGGGTCAAATGAGCCACTTGGTTCTCCTTTTGACTTTGCTGAGAGCTCACTCAAGACTGACACACCTAAGGATCTAAAAAGTGGCAAAACTGAACCATTTGAGGGAACCAAGTCAGAGGGGGTGTGGGATCCAAGAGGAAGAGGTCCTTGCTGTCAGAGGAGGACATGATTTTGTTCACTGGCATGGCAGATGCAGTGAATAATGTTGCAGATGCTATTCGCTCTACCAAGGTTGAGGATTCTCATCCAGACTTGTATGGTGTTGTCATGTTTGTGCCAGGCTTCAGTGAGGAAGCACTGATGGTTGCATATGGGCATTTGCTGGACAATAAGGCCTTGGGTTCTGCATTTGTGCACATGTCTGACTCCCATCGTGTGCTGTGGCTGAGGACCTTCTTGGCTAGTCACTAAGTATATGTTAGTGGTGGCTTCTTTTGTGCATATTTTGCTCCTTTTGGGTTATGGAGTGGGTTTACCAAACTTTTGTACAGTTCACCTCATCCTGCTTTCTTACTGACACTAACATATAGTTAGTGACTTCAATGTGCTTCTTACGCCCTTTCTAAATGAAAGCTGCTTTGGCTCTTAGAATAGGATTCTTCACATCTGATTTGGAGCCCAAGTTTTTCTCTGGGAAAAATGAAATGTCACTGGAACTTGAGACTTGGGTCACATGACTTTTTACAGACACATCAAACATGCTATGCTGTATGCCATATGAGAAGCCTTGACTGGTAATGTTCAAATACACACAGCCAGCTTTATTGGGTTAGCAATACCAAGTGCCTTAGGGCCTGAGGCCTGAACCCCTCCATAACTGTGAAGATACTCTTATTATTCTTTGCTGTTGAAGATATTCTTATTATTCTTTGCTGTACGAAGAGTTGGTTTTTTCTTTGCTGTTGAAGTTACTCTTATTATTCATTCTAATTCATGGTTCATGCTTTTATTGTCAGCCTCTATGTCCTGGTACGTAGTGCATGCTGGCCGCAAAACAGGTGTGTTTTCCACATGGGAGGCATGCCATGAGCAAGTAATCGGCTTCAAAGGAGCTTGCTATAGGAAATATAAGACAAGAGAAGAAGCCTTTACGGCATTCAATGGTGCACAACTTCAAAAAAAATACAGCCTGGACCAAAGGACATGGCTTTAGTAGAGCCTGGAGTACCTAAAATTAAGATGGGAGGTTACAAATGGAAAGACATTGTTATTTTAGTGGAGGGTGCAATAATATTAGTTCAGGCTTTAGTGATCCTAATTTTGCTTTCCAAATCGGTGTAATATGCAATGCAAACAAACTTGTATGCTACAATATGTTCTTGGACTTCAATGTTGGTAATCTTACCACTTCAACAAAACTAGTCAGCCATGCAGCTTGTATGCAGGCAACCAAACAAGGTTCATGCAGCTTTTTATTTTGAATCTGATGCAAATGCATGCAACCAAACACCAGCTGCTTCTGTCCTGGCTCCAACGAGCCAGGTAACCAAACACGCCCTATTTGCATGCACTGAGCCTGGCCAACGATGGCCTGGCTGGCTCGTGCGAGCCAGGCTGGGTTGAGAAGGGAACCAAACACGTACAGATGCTACAGCTTCCGCTGATGCGCCAGCCGCTTTGACATATCTCTAGGTGTTTCGGTCGAAGTACAACGCCATCAGATCACCTCAATCTGAGACAACCTCCTCCCCCTGGTCGGAACCGGATTCTCTGAAGTCACGTACGGCGACTTCAGAGTGCAGTCGAATCCGAGCCGCCCGATCGGAAATGAACGGCCCAGATCGGTTCTGCTACAGTAAAAGTTACTGTAGCTACAGTAAATTTACTGTAGCAACCGATCTGAGCCGTTCATTTTCCGATCGGACGGCTCGGATTCCCGACTGCCCTCTGAAGTCGCCGTATGCGACTTCAGAGAATCTCATTTCCCCCGGGTCGTCCCACTGTGTTCTCTGCGCACCCTGCGTAGAAAAAACCCACAAGATTTACTCCTACACAACCTGGAAGCCCCCATTCTCTCTATACATAAATTGGAGCAAAAGCTAATCCGAATCATCCTAAACGATTCGCAATCGTGATTGGATATCATAACTATTCGGAGAGAGAGAGAGAGAGAGATTTGCTGGGTGGATATCGAGCTAGCCCCTTATTTTATCGAGCTTTTTTTTAAATTAATACAATGTGATTTAATATCGTTTTATTGATTGTTTGAAAGTATGATTAGAATCGAGTTAACGAGCTGAGCTGAGCCAAAACAAAATTTAATTAAATTCAAAATCGACTTATTCAGTGTTTAACCAATTAACGAGTGTAATTGAAATAATTTAGAACCAAGCTAATGAGTTTTTTTCTACCCCCACCTGGATATCATACGGACAGAGGTTCCTCTCCCCAAGGAAGAACTTGTGCGGTGTAAGCAACAAATAGGAAGGCAGAGTGGAGGGCCTCTCTCAGCGGTGAATTTGGCTCCCCCCTCTCCCAAGGCGATGGCGTGCAGCAGAGGACCTTGCTCAGTGGCGGCTCCCATGGCAACGGTGTGCAGCGGCTCCATCTCCACTGGCAGGGGGCAACCCTAGAAGAACTTGCGGCCCATCATTAGTATTATGGCTTTTAGAGATATTTAATTAAAACTAAGTAGTATTCCTCCATCCAATTTTATAAGACGTATTTTCTCTTGGCATATAGATCAAAGAGATATTAACAATGGCTAGATTACCCCTAATTATTATCTCTAAGCACTATACTCAAGGCCTGCATGTAAACAATATCAAATAAAATTGTATATTTATTAGGGGTATAAAAAGAACATCACACTAATTTTGCATTGGAACATGAAATACGTCATATATTTATAAATAAGACAATTCAAAAAATACAGCATATAAACTTGGATGGAGAGAGTAGCAGTTAAGAGAATTGGCTTTTAGAAAGAGGCAAGTGGTGAAAAAAGTGAGAAATATATACGTGCATTATACGGGAGCGAAAGCAATGCCGTTCATGTCATTTTGGAGGCCCTGGAGCGCGGCAAAAGTGAGGCCATTCATTCTAACATAAATATGTAACAATACCTTTTATATCAATTGCAAAAGCTAAAGTTCAATACAGTAACAATTAGATAGTACGTCACAAAATACAAAGAATTTATCAGCGACATTAGATTTAGTACATCACAAAATACAAAATACTCATTGGTGATAATCCACTGGTACTTTAATATTATGAATAAGTCTTAGAAAACTATAATATATTACTAAGGACAAAACAATTTAGGAAAATACTACATTAGCCAAAGCACACTAAGAGAGCACCATGAGCCATCATCCATTACCTGTCGAACAAACAAGTGAGTTATGAATAGAATAATTACAGAAAGCAATTTTTTTCTAACATTTCTAGACGCAAAATCATTGATAATAGTACCAACATCAATCTGTTCCAACATATTCTTCTCAGTGCATAAAAGTGGCTAGACTACTCAACCTTTCATGTGACATTGATGACCTCAAATAATTTTTTGACTTGTCGTTTTTAGATCTAATGAATATCTTTATATAAAAAAGAAACTGATATTACAAGAAATTCCAAGATTTTGTTCTAGATAGTGTAGATGTTGCGTTAAAGACTTAAAATGGTATTTAATAAATAATTAAGGAATAAAATTTCATAAAACGTACCATGTATGCAATGGCTGTATGAGGGGATTTTAGGAAGAACTATTACAAAGTGAATAAATTGAAGGCGAATTGATTGGGAATCAATGAAATCGAGCTCTCCTCCTCCATTAATGGCGACAACGACGCTGTTTGTTTTTGGGAAAAGAAGATTGGAAGAGGAGTAGAGAGGTCAAGGGGTGTAGACAGTATGCATGGTCGATTAGATCAGATGGATGACTCACTCAATGCTTAGTGTTGGATGCACAGCATGGAGTAAATGGGCCATTCTTGACTTTGGCAGCTGGTTCAACTAATCATTAATCATTTTTGTTCAGTATTCAGTACATAGACTGTATCATGCATGTATACATACTAACATATATGGGCTAAGAGCCCTTAGATTTCGTGGGCCCTAGGCAGTTGTCCCTACTGCCCAGGCCCAGGGTTAGCCCTAAGTGAGAGAAAAGAGGTATATGATGTGTCCATAACTCTTAACTTATTCTTGTAGTAAGATAAAAGTAAGAGTAGTGAAAAAATCGTTTAGAGAAACTGAGTGTTGCTATCGGCTTAATCAAAAACCAATACCACAATCCCTATGGGCCTGTTTGGTTGCCTGCATGAGCTGATGCAGTTGCATGAGCGTGGCCAGGCTGAGTAGAGAAGGTCCTCGGCCGCGTTTCTCCTCAGCCTGGCTCCAGTTGATTTTTTTGCATCCGCTCGTGCAGGCTCTCACCCCAATGCAGGCAACCAAACACCATCTCTCTACATGCGCTGGTGCGAACCACCCCGATGCAGGCAACCAAACAGCCCCTGTATTTCTCGTCCCAAATGGGCCGATTTGACTCTTCTGCAAAAAGCCACTTTGATTCGGGCCTACCCATCAAATCCTTGTCCAGCCCAACTCGATAATAGCAGCACACGAAGGAGCGTCCTCCATGCCCATGGAGATGCATGAGATTGGAGAACGAGATGATGAGCAAAGAAGCAATGACCCATGGCTTCCGCTCGAGACGAACCAACGGTGTGAAGAAGCCGATGGGAGGCATGCACTCTCCCCTCGCATTTTACCTGTTCTTTCTCTTGGACCCGTTTTTCGCGGATGTCCATTTACTTTGCCGGTTTGCCCCTCCCCTCCTCTCTCCGGATCGCTCGCCTCCTCCTCACCCCCAAGAATTTCCCAATCCGATCGACAACAACAATACCCGGGCTTCTTCCAGGTGAGACACAGTTGGAATCCGTCTCCTTTTTTTTATCCCTTCCTCTGCAATTATCTGTAAGTCTGCTCCTTTCGCTGCTCGACGTGGCGAATAGATTAGACACAAGGTGGCGATCTGGTCCCATTAATGAATTTTGAGCTATTATTGCATCGCCATGAGTGATTTCTTTGAACATGTTGATAAGAAAGAAGCACTGCACATGCTAATAGTTTCTGATGCTTGAACTGCGCTTATACCATCCATCTTGTTTTTGTATCTTGTTTTCAGGATAATGTTAGCGTTATTTTGAGACGAAATCAGGCAAGGGTTCTTCAGCAACATCCAGCATGTCAGTTTCTATGAAAGATTTGGACCCGGCTTTCCGCGGAGCTGGAACAAAGGAGTATCCTTTCGCTGCATTCTAGGATTTCTTCGTGGCTTGGCCACTTGTTCTTATAGAAAATGCATTTTGAGATCATAGTATTATTCTTCAGACAAAAAAAATGTTAACTGTTTATAGCAGTAAAATTGTTGGCCACCAAGAGGCTAAATAGTGTGGTTGCTGGTTAGTCCGAGTAATATCGACAGCTTACACAAATGGTTCGTCAGCTAAGCTGTTATACAGCACTTCCATTTGTTCTTTCATTGCCCTTGGGTGGTGATCGCCGACCACTAGTACTGATGATTCTTTGATAAGCTGCTTTAGTGTGCGCGTCTAAATGATAGTGGATCAGTTGGCGGAGCTAGGATTTGGTTATACTCCGAGCTCAGTAGTGAAATGATCTAGGCTATCTAGGCTGGACTATAAAAATATTACCCAGGCTAGACTGAATTTATCCAGGCTATACATTAGATATTTTTCCACACCCTGGGCTGAAGTCTACCCTGCCCGAGGTGTGGTTCCGCCCCTATGGATCACCATTTCAGTTTTGAAAATAATGTACATAATGAGTATACTTATTTAAATGTCTTCAGCATTAGCCAATAGTCATAGTGATGGATACAATGCTAAACTATCATGAAGTTAATGTTTCATTGTCTAGAAAAAAAATGGAGTGGATACGTTGTATTGGAGGGCGACTAAACTAAACAAAAAGAGGGCGACTAAACTAAACAAAAAGAGTGATAATGTTAAGATCAAGGGAACAATAGTAAAGGTTGACAAAGAGTGCTGATTCTATCCTTTCAAAGTTACTCTGTCATTGATTCCCATGCATCGTAGCCCTGCACTGTGTTATTGTTCATACATGTACTTGCATTGTATTGTACTCCTTAATAACATTGCAGCGGTTTGGAGATATGGCGTATTGAAAATTTCAAGCCAGTTCCAGTACCAACATCTTCATATGGAAAGTTTTACATGGGTGATTCATATATCATCTTGAAGGTATGGAAGTACTCATGCCTTGTTATGCATGTCCTTTTTTCTTTTGGAACATTATTGGTGCACAATTGCAAAGGTAGAATATTTGGTTCATCTTGAAACAAAATCTTACAGGCCATGATCAACCTGATAAAAAATACTTCCTTTGTTTTCCGTTTCTGTTTCCCATTAACATCAAACAATGCAACCCTTAATCACTTTGGTGCATCACATGCTTCACTATCCATATCAAGATAGGCCATTTATGCCATAAGCTTGCCATCTTGGTTGCTTAGTTTGTCTAAGGCTACAAACTCAGCTCTTGCATTATGCTTACTGCATTGAACGATTTTTTCCTTATGATCTTTTTGCTACCTACAGACAGCAGCCTTGAAAAATGGTTCCTTCCGCCATGACATACATTATTGGCTTGGTAAAGATACTAGTCAGGTAGATTCTCAAATCATTTTGACAATGCATCACTTGATTTAGCTCTTCAGAGCTACTACACAGGCTTTATGTTAGCTAATAGTTATCCAAAATGCTTTCCTTGTTAGGATGAAGCTGGAACTGCTGCAATTTTAACTGTGGAGCTTGATGCTGCCCTAGGAGGGCGTGCTGTCCAGTACCGGGAATTGCAAGGCAATGAAACTGAAAAGTTTCTGTCATATTTTAGACCATGCATCATGCCGCAGCCAGGAGGGGTAGCTTCTGGGTTCAGCCATGTAGAGGTCAATGAGCAGGAGCATGTTACCCGCTTATATGTGTGCAGAGGAAAGCATGTTGTTCATGTTAAAGAGGCAAGCTATCTAAACTACTGCCTTTTTCTGCCTAAGCTCTTCTCATTTCTTGATTATGCTTGCTATTTTACAAACCAGGTTCCTTTTGCTCGTTCATCCCTAAATCATGAGGACATATTTATCTTGGATACCAAGTCCAAAATTTTCCAGTTCAATGGCTCCAACTCGTGCATTCAAGAGAGAGGAAAAGCTCTTGAAGTTGTGCAGTATATCAAAGATACTTTTCATGAGGGCAAGTGTGAAGTTGCAGCTGTTGGTAAGCAACTCTGTCGATACGCCATTTGAAATGCCATGTACAAGAAGATGTGACAATTTGGAATTCTCTCACAGAGGATGGAAAGTTGATGGCTTATGCTGAAGCTGGTGAATTTTGGGGTTTGTTTGGTGGCTTTGCTCCTCTTCCAAGGAAGACACCTTCAGAGGATAACGGGGAAGACAGGGAAATTGTGGTCAAATTACTATGGTAAATCTCCATCATTATTCCCATATATCCACAACACAGCAGTGTTCGTTGTCAATGAGAATAGTTTGCTATTAAAATGGTGTCATCTATTACAATGATTTGCTCTTGAAATTATGAAATTGAGTTGATGATTTCTATGACTTCTCAGTTTTAACCAAGGAAAGATGGAGCATATTAGTTTTGAATCCTTGGCGCATGAGTTACTCGAGACAAACAAATGCTACTTGTTAGACTGTGGTGCTGAAATGTATGTTTGGATGGGCAGAAGTACTTCTTTGCAAGAGAGAAAGGGTGCAAGTGAGGCTGCTGAGGTAACTTCTTGTTTGCCTAAAGAGTAAAGAATCTGACGATTAGAAGCTGAGCTTCTCACTTGCTGTTGCTGGTTGATATTGTATTACATCATGTTGGTTCTCTTTACTTATTTCCCTCCAAAAAAAGATTGGTTTATTTATCCCTGTGCTCAGCAAAAGTACCACCTTGGTGAAATATCATACTGATTTATTTTAACAAAAATCTTTGTAATTGTTTGCTCAAAGCATATTCATGCTTTACATTGTGTTGCTGTGTGATCACTTTCTTTTACTTTTACACAGAAATTGCTTATTGATGGTAGCCGAACAAAATCACATGTTATCAAAGTGATTGAGGGATTCGAAACAGTCATGTTCAAGTCAAAATTTAATGAGTGGCCACCGACACCTGAATTGAAACTATCGTCCGAGGATGGAAGAGGCAAAGTTGCAGGTCATTGTCTGCAGATTTATGAGTTCCAGTGCAACGTATTGCTAAAAGGTTATTTAAATTCCACACATTTATCTGCTATTTTCTTCTTACAGCTCTCCTCAAAAGTCAAGGATTAGATGTTAAGGGCTTGATGAAAGCTGCTCCTATAAAGGAAGAACCTCAGCCTTATATTGATTGCACTGGTCATTTACAGGTATTCTTTTGGTTATTTTTTATGGATTTACGGTGTTATGAGCAGTAGTCAATGTAAATCCGCCTTGTGCATACATATTTCTAAGATGCTAGGTATCTTTTGAAGATCCCATTCTAGGCTCCCAAATACACTTATGCAAAATAAAGGGAAACTAACAAACTTGTAAGACATGTACAAAAAGGTCATCTAGATCCTTGGTGACTCCCCAAACTCAATCATACCATTGATCTACATGCATTTACCTTTCATGTCCATCCTCCAACCAAAGTTCGTACACAAAAGTTTGTTTTCATGACATTCATCCATTTTATTTTGGTGTAAGTTTGATGTATTTCCTATATTTTGTTATCAGGTCTGGCGAGTAAATGGGAATGAAAAGGCTCTTTTGTCATCCCCTGATCAATCAAAATTTTACACTGGAGACTGCTACATTTTTCAATACACATATGCTGGAGATGACAAGGAGGAATGCCTTATTGGAACTTGGTTTGGGAAGAAGAGCATCCAGGTAATATCTATGCACAAAATCAACTCTAGCTGCCCTTAAAAAAAATACTACCCTAAAAAAACTCTGGCTATGAACCTTTGGAATTGACATACACATAGGTGCTAGCCTGCTAGGCACTAATTGAATATTTTGTTGTGAAGTTGTAAGAACTAAGAGAAGTTTAGCAGTTTTAAGTTTTTAGCTGTTTTCCTCTTCTTGATTGATAGGTTAACAGAGATTTGGCCATTTGGGTAATTTCATAGTTGTTAATTATATTTACATGTTCAATTAGTACGTGCTCCATGCAAGTTTCTGCATGCAAATAATCATAATTGCTTTCAGGAGGAGAGGGCATCAGCAATTTCACTGGCTAGCAAGATGGTTCAGGCTGCGAAATTCCAGGCTGTTCAGGTAACCCATTATTTTTCTATATATTGAATTAGATTGCAGGTCTCTAATTATTCTTGCTTACACACAGGCTCGCCTTTATGAAGGGAAAGAACCGATTCAGTTCTTTGTCATATTTCAGAGTCTCCAAGTGTTTAAGGTTTGCTTTATTTAATAGTCAATATCCTTTAGCTGATCTGACAGACTGACACTGTTAGATAAATACTTCGAGCTGAACGTTACAACTATTTTCACCCTCTGAATTTCAATGTAGGGTGGTCTTAGCTCTGGATACAAGAACTTTATTGCTGAAAATGGTATCGACGATGGCACTTACTCTGAAGCTAGGCTTGCCCTGTTCCGGGTTCAAGGCTCAGGATCAGAAAACATGCAAGCAATTCAAATTGATGCAGTAAGTTCAAGGTCATATTTTTGTTTGTGGAGATATATGAGAGCATAATTATTATCTTCATAATCAACTGCTCCATCTCTTGTCATGTTTTTTTAGGTGGCTTCATCATTAAATTCATCCTATTGCTACATTCTACACGATGAAAGCACTGTGTTCACATGGACTGGGAACCTTACCACCTCGCTGGATCAGGACTTGGTTGAGAGGCAGCTAGATGTAATTAAGGTGTGAATAATCTTCCTTATTATGACAATATAAAACTTTGCACTCATGCAATTTTGTGATATTTGGTACATTGGTATCACTGTAAAGCCTTTATTAATCCCCTACAAAGATTTGCCATATTTCTGGACACGATGTACTTTAAATATTTGAGCTTATTAGTCATGAAGGAATACTTAAGGGCATAAGATGAGTTTTTGTTCACATTTTATGTTATGTGCTCTAATTGCAAAAGAAAAAAAAAAGAAATGCCCATGAAAGTAAATGGGTTATATTTCTTTGTATCAGGATATAGTTATGATAGTTGTCTGGGGAAAGTTGATCATATACCCTCCCTTTATTTTGGGAATTCAAGATTTTCCCTTCCACCTCAATGACATGTGGGGTCATCATAAGTCACTGACATGTGGGTCAGGAGGATAAATCCTGAATTTCCATCTAAGAGGAGGGTATATGATGAATAAATCCTAGTTGTCTGTAGTCATTGGATGTTTGTATCTGTCACCGTTGTTGTCGTCCTCCTTGCTATCATGGTTGATTTGATTTGTGTTGTTCGGTTGTGTTCTGAAACAGCTTTGACTTTGCTATACCTATCCATTGATTTAACCTTTTATTTGTGCTTCTTTTTTTATTATACAGCCAGATCTGCCGTCCAGGTCACAAAAGGAGGGGAAAGAAACTGAGAAATTCTGGGAACTACTGGGTGGTAAATCCAAGTATTCAAACCAAAAAATAGGAAGAGAGCATGAAAGTGACCCTCATCTTTTCTCATGTATATTATCCAAAGGTAATCACAAACAAGACATTGTATGATTTTTCTTAGGATCTACTGAGCGAAATGTGCAATTCATTATCCCCTGACACTTTTGTTCTTTCCTGCGCTTCCAATGCTGCTGTTGGGGGGGTCATGAAGGCGATGTAAAGGTAAGCAAAACATAGATGTGAAGGTTTTGATGCTGAGTGTATTTGAATGTCTAATACTAAACCTTCTTTTAAATTCTACTTGATCAGGTCAAAGAAATACACAACTTTACTCAGGATGATCTGATGACAGAGGACGTTTTCATTCTAGATTGTCACTCGGACATATTTGTTTGGGTTGGCCAGGAGGTGGATGCCAAAGTGAGATCACAAGCTATGGATATTGGAGAGGTAATACCCTGCATATTCTAATTAGAAATTACATTTTCTATTTGGTCTCTTAATTTCTTTTTCTCACTACTGCTGTGCCAGAAATTTCTTGTGCTTGATTTCCTTATGGAAAATCTCTCCCGAGAAACACCAATTTTCACTGTTTCGGAAGGAAGTGAGCCGCAGTTTTTTACTAGGTTCTTCACCTGGGACTCGGCAAAATCTCTGGTAAGTAGTTGATATGTAGATTGCACCTGCTTGTTGTGAATGTAACATCAGTTTCTGTTCTATGTGATTAGATGAACACTTCCGTATACCCCTTATTTTAGTTTTGGAAAACAAATGCATCACATCCACTTTGTTTCTGTTGCAGATGCATGGCAGTTCATACCAGAGGAAGCTTGCCATTGTAAAGGGTGGAGCAACTCCATTGTTGAATGTAAGTCTTAATCTAACCATCTTCAAGTATTTGGTGTACATCAGTTGATTTTAGCACTTCATTGTTGTGAACAATCATTTTGTGCATCGATGTTTTACTCTCTTAGTGGCTGGCTGAATCTCTCCATGTCTGTTGATACTCTTGCGTTCGTGGATATTTGTGCTTATGTGTGCATATATGGATGTGACCATTTATTTCTCACACAGTTATACCAATGAGCCCATTGTTCAACTTCAGCATTTATAGAACCATTTTGTCCTCTGTATGAATGGGTCTTAACAACATGCTGAGCATGTGTGAAATAAGGACTACAAGGCGGCTAACAATAGCATTGGAGTGGGATCATTGGTCGATTTTTCATTTTTCTTGTTCAGTTCCATAATTGCATCTGCTCAGTTCAATCGCATGTTTGGTCACATATTGTGGCCATGGCTTTCAACTACGGTATCTGAAGTAGCATGCAACTTGGTGTTAATCCATGGTATAGTCATATGCCTCCTATGTTTTCTTGAAGTTAGTTGTACTATACGTTGCTTTTGAACATGATAATAACAAACATATTCTGATAAATCTCTTACTGACCTTTCTGACTCTATGTTGCAGAAACCAAAACGGCGAACACCAGCATTTTCAGGTAGGAGTACGGGACAAGATAAATCTCAAAGCTCAAGAAGCATGTCCACCAGCCCAGAACGTCGTGTTCGAGGCAGATCTCCAGCCTTCACAGCGTTAGCTTCTACCTTTGAGAAACCTAACACCAGGAATCTTTCCACCCCTCCCCCTGCTGTTAAAAAGCTTTTCCCAAAATCTGGTGGACCTGATCTGTCCAAGCCATTGTCGAAACAATCAGCTATCAGCGCTCTCACCAGTTCTTTCGAGGGTCCCATGAAAAGTATAATACCAAAGTCCATAAAAGGTATGTGCGATAAAACTATTTAGATGCCAATTATGCTAGAACATGGAGTGCAAACGTTCTGTCGTCTGTCATTTCTGAATTTTTACAAAATTAAGCGAGCCCTGAGCCAGAGAAGGCAAGACATGAGGAAGATGCCATGGGCGCCGTCGCGGACGTAAATGAAAATGAGCCAGAAGATGATGAGGTGCGCACAATCTATCCATATGAACGTCTGATAACCACAGCTGATGATCCTGCTCCGGACATTGACGTCACCAAGCGAGAGGTGAGCATCTGATCTTCCATTTGTCATTCTTACACTGTTGTTAGATGATGATGGCACGTACTGTTGTCAACTGATTGCAGGCATACTTATCGTCAGACGAGTTCAAAGAGAAGTTCGGCATGACAAGGGCAGCATTCAACAAGCTTCCCAAGTGGAAGCAGGGCAGGCTAAAGTCTGATCTCCAACTCTTTTAGCTCGGCTCTGGTGAATGACCCTAGACCCTAGTTGTCATGAGGACAGCAACCAATTCTGAGGATGCTCCAATTTTCGTCACCGTGGGGTTCTTCTCTTCACCTAGTTTGAGTCTGTTCTTTTCCTAGGCCCTGCTTCTTCTTTCAGTAAATAGGTTTTGGGGAGCTTTTTCTTGTTTGATTCGGAGCTCACACAGGGTTTGTCGAGGGGCTCGCATTCCTGTACTGATTCTTTTCGTCGGCTTGGTCGACATTTGTGTACCGGCCGGGCAGCAAAGATCCACTCATCCACACTACTGAAATGAGTTGTATTCTGGCGCGGTGGCGCCGAGCGAGCATGTAAAGCAGATTGCCGAACCTGCGCAGTCCTCAAGATTCGCTTGGTCTTACATTTAATAAAGCTGAGGTGCTACTCAGTTGGACTAAATAAGCTAATTTATAGCTAAAATTATACTGTACCTGACTAAAATTATGACTTATTTAGTGTAATTAAATTTTTTAAAAAATTAAGAAACAGATTAACCTATCACAAACAACATAAAATAAATACAAAAAAGAACCGAAAAAAAGTTAAAAAACTAAAAATTCAGAAAAGGATAAAATTTTAAAATAGAAAAAAATAAATTAGAAGTAACTCAAACCGAAATGAGCGGACCTTAATCATTTGTTTGCCGAACCTGTGCGGTGCGTACGCGCTTGCCGCCGAGGGCCACCGCTGCCGCGACGGACCGGCTGACCGTGGCTCGTGGGCGAACAGCAGCCGCAGCCGCCGGCGCGTGGCGCGGATAGCCACCCGACGGTCGCGTACGGGGGCAAAACTACCAGCCGCGGTTGGGCGCCGTGTGGACGCAAGGATCCATCCCCGTTGGTTAGACGCGCGACGTGTGGAGACCAGGCCACCACAACCGCCCCGAGCCCCGTGCGCCGACGCGGGTACGAGAGGGATGGTGGAGTGGGGAAGCCGTCGAGTCCTGCGCGCGCGTGCACCGGCCGATTTGGACCGTCATACGTGCGTCGGTGCGTGCGTGGGCCGCGCTGGTGGGGGTGTAGCCGTAGGGGCCTAGCGGGAGGGACGGCGCGGCCGTCGGACATCCAAGGCAGCGCGCGGCCGAGCTGCTGCCGCCCGGTATAAGTTGGTTCGGCTCCCACTGGGTACTGGGAGCAGTGGCATAGCAAGAATCTTAAATCTGTAGAATCAATTGTATCAATGTTTTTATAATTTCTTGACCTTTCGTGTAAATTCTTAAAGATTTTAGATTGTTATGAAAAACTGTGCCACGCCACCGAATGGGAGCGGCCGTCGTTTTCCCTCCCAGAACGAGCTCTGCGCCGCTGCGGGAGCCAGCGAAGCGAGAAACAACTTGCCGTAAGCCCACAACTTTTAAATGCGGCTCCAAACAGCTTAAAAATCTAACTTCTAGTTTTTGCTGTTGATTTTTAACTATAATTATACTATAACGACTGTTGATTTTTTAAATAAAAAATTAAAAGAACATTAATATATCTTTTAGGATAATACGAAGGAATAAATAAGAAACAAGAAAAAAGGTCAAAAAACAAAAAAGTTAAAAGTTAAAAAAACAATACGTTTTAAATAACTTTTGACTTTTAAAAACTAAAAGTGAAAAGTTAAAAGGCTTTTGAATCGTTTGGAGGAGGATAAGATCACTGGGACAGGTGTGGAGTGGACGGCTCTTCTATCACCATGTGCCGCTTGGTTTTGAATCTACTCCTAGCACATAAATATCTCTTCCGTTCAGTGGGAGAGACTGGTACCGCTTATTTAGGCTGATTACACTATAATAAATAATGACTTATTTAGTGTAATTAAATTTAAAAAATTAAAAATAGAAAAAATATGTTAGCCTATCACGGACAATGCAAACGAATACGGGCAAAAAAAGAACCCAAAAAAAATAAAAAGATAGAAAAAACATGAAATTTAGAAGTGGTAAAAAATAAACCAAAATTCGCCGAAAACTATATCACCCAGCGAAGACATGTATGACGGTTTTTCTCTGTCGCTTTTTCTTGCCCGTTGCAGATCAGTTGCTACTTGTGTATCCTGAACTCTCCCCTGAGTGGACAGAATAATGCTCTAGCTTTTTAGTCTTTTTTTTTTCACCCAAAAGCAGGCACCAATCGTAGTTAGAGAGAATGCCCTCTTAGGCTCCGCTATTTTAGCAATAGCTTGTGTCTTCGGGTTTTTAATTTACTATTATTTAATTTCATCTTTTTTTTTATCTTTTTGGGTTTTTTTGTTTTTCCGGTATTTTTCTTATTGTCTATGATGGGCTAAGCTATTTTTTTTTCTATTTTTAATTTTTTTAAAAAATTTAATTACGCTAAATAAGCCGTCACCATCCGGTACAATAAAAAATAAATTAGCTACTATGGAAAAAAGCTATAACTAACGACCCCTTAATTCCAGCTCAGGTGTCCACCCATCCATTGCTCTAGCTCACGCTACGCGTTTCCTCAAAAGTTCACCCAATCAATTTGAGGCGACCTTCGCATAATGGAGAGGAATAAAAATACAATTTGGTTAGGTCGAGAGCTTCACATTATGCAATTTGTTTGCCTTGCAAAGAGGGTAAAGAAATTGAGCCACAATTTTGCAGCATAAGCAGAATCCACATGTTCGTCTGGTCTGCTGGAAGCCAATTTCTCCAGAGGGAAAAAGGGGGCGAAAAACTATTATCAGCCGATCATCATCCAAACAGCGCTTTTCCCTTTGTCGTTTGTTTGATCCAACTCGAACACTCCCCGAAGGGACAAGATCAACAATTTTATCCTAGCGATCAAAGTAAAAAACTGCCGATACCAAACCAACCTCTGATTACCAAATCACTCGGGCGTCCAAATTGCTTGGTACATGCTGATCGATCAGAAATGTGCCTGTAAATGTAACTAGAAACTAGTATGCGTGTCAAACTTTACCTAACCTAGCTTGATGGAACGGACGGCGACGCTAGCACATGGCTAAGTGTTTATAATTTTTAGGCGTGGAAATAAACTAAATGTTATTAAGTCATTTCAAAAAAACCATCTCAATAAGTCTTTTAAAACAGCAACAAAAAAGTCTCCTGGTTTATTTATTCGAGAGAAGTTTTAAGTTATAACACATTAAAAAAACCCAGGCCATAATACATTCACATGGCTACGCTCCAAACGATTTCAGCTTCTGACTTATTTTACCTTTCAGCTTATTTAAATCAGAATCTACTTGGAACATGTCGAATTCTAATTTTTAGCTTATTTTGGCTTTTTAGATTTTTATGCTTTTTCACATTTTTTTTCTCTTTATTCCTTTACATTATCCATAATGATATAACGATTTTTTTTAAAAACTAATTTTTAGTTTATTTTAGCTTTTTCGTTTTTTCTTTTCTTTTTATTTCTCTGTATTGTCTATAATGATATAATAATTTTTATTTTTTAAAAAAAATAATAAACTCTATATTACAATTTTAACGATAAATAAAAAAGTATAGGAAAAAACTTAAAACCGTATCGCAGTCGGGTCAATTCCTTGTCCAAACATCCGCACGTACGCGTCTCGCGGCTGACAAGTGTTCGATTCATGTGCCGCCACGATGCATTCGTGTGTTTTTTTTATTTTTGCACGTACGGCCTATTTCTGGACTTTAGTTTGAGATTTTGTAATGCTTTGCATTCTATCTACGTCGACTGTTTTTCATCAAGAAATTTATTTATTTGCTGTGGCCTGAAGAGCTGTGTCAATCATTTGTGCTTATTTTTAGTGGCTTATGGCTGAAAAGCACTGTAGCTAGCTGAAAAAATATTGTAGCTGACATAGGCTTATTTAGCATAATTAAATTTAAAAAAATTAAAAAAAATATGTTAGCCCATTACGTATAATACAAACAAATATGGGGAAAATAACCGGCAAAAAAGCTCAACAAAAAGCCAAAAGTTCAGAAAAAGACGAAATTTATGAATAGTAAAAAATAAACCGGAAGCTAAAAACTGAAGTCAAAACGATCACAGCTTAGTAGACTGATCACACAATCAAACTGGCACATGTATAACAAGGGGGAAAAATCACGGATTGAAAAGAGAAGCGTACAAATGAAACAGCTATCTGTTCATTTTGAAGAGGAAAAACGAAGACGCAAGAGCTAAAACTCAAAGGCAAGTAGTACGCTTGGTTGACTCTGACGAATGGGAGTCCCGCACGTGCCACCTTAGGAGCCGAAGGTTAAGCCCCCGCTCGTTTTGGTTTCAAATTCAAGCTTACTTTCCATTATTTATAAATTCCGTCCTTTTTCTAATCTTTTAACTTTTTTGAGCTTTTCTGCCGGTTCGTTTTTCTCCGTATTTGTTTGCTTTGTCCGTGATGAGCTAGCATATTTTATTTTTAATTTTTTTAAATTTAATTATGCCAAATAAGCCACCTTCAGTTACAGTGAAATTTTAACCGCTACAGTACAATTTCAGCTATAAGTCACAGCTTTTCAGCCCAACTGAGCGGGGCCTAAACCTCGTGTGATGGGCTGCGTGGGCCTGGAAATGGTCTGCTGAAAATGTGGCACCTAGGGTGTTTCCTTTAGCTGTGTTCAGAAGAAAGTTGCAGCTGATAGTTTTTGTCTATATTTTTTTAATATAGCAGCAGACATTAGAGACATTGATGTGGATGGTTTATACGGTTTAGGGTTTAGAAAACCGTTTGAAGAATCCGTTTTAAGAGATTATCCTGTTTTGACATTTAGTTTTTTGAATTATGAAGAAGCTAAAAGTTAAATGCAGAAACCAAAAAAGCAAACAAAAGCAAAAGGAACATAATTGTAAGAGGCGGTGATGTGATCAGGACTGTGACAAAATGACAGACGGGCCCAAGGGTTAGCTACCCGGGACAGACCGAAATTAGTTGCAAGTACGTGTACTAGGCAGATCTGTGGACATATTATGATGATGCATTGCAAGGTGAGGTGATCAAAAGTTCAAAACCTAGCACCTAGAAGGCATGAACAACAGATATAGTAGAGTTAAATGCAAGTAATAATCTTAATAATAGTCTATAACAAACCATAAAAATACACAATGTTGGAACTTATTCTAACGCTAGTACTAGCGTTGATCACAAGATTTAGAGGGTTGTTTTGTTTGATACCCCTGCGAAATGATGACAAAATTTGATAACAAACCAAGTGCCTGTAAAATTCGTGAACGCCACAAAAATTTAGCTAGGCAACGGGCGTAAGACCGGAATTGATGACTCAATTGGTGCATACTTTAGAAGGGCTGGGGTGCGAGCAGCAGGTCTGATCCAAATGGAGAAATCTCCCGGTATTATGCCCCGGGAATTCCCTGCGCAGAGGAGCCTCCCACGTCACCCCGTGCGCTCGCTCCGGCCGGCGTGTGGCGTACGAATTTGCATACGGTCGGCCAACCTTTTTTGCGAAAAAGTCCCTGTATTTTTTCAAAATTACGTAAAAGTCATCTGTTATCGCAAAAAAGGTCCCTACATTTTTTTGAATAAGCCCCTGCATATTTTTTCGTTGATAACGACCCGTAGTTTCTGAAATTACGTACTGACCCTCGGTTCTTTTAAAACAGTTCTTGGATTTTACAAATAAACCCGTTCCCGAAATTACGTACAGACCATCGGTTCTTTTAAAACAGTCCTTGGTTTTTACGGGAAAAACCATCTGCTCTCCTTTTATTGCGAAAGGACCCTCGACTTTTTCAAAAAAACCCTTACACTTTATTTCAGTACACACGGTGGCTGGCGCGGTGTCTGACCCAAACCCACGCCCCCCTCCCAATAGACACGGGATAGAATTATAGAAAGCAGAGCACACAAATCCAAAACGCAGGAGATTTTGAATGGGGTTTTTTGGCTGAGAGTTATGATTTATTGTTATAACTTTTAAATTCTAATCTGTTTATGAGAGATAGTATGTAGAGAAAAGTAATTACATATAATTTTAACCAGTATAACTAAATTTAATTTATTTTTGCTATAATTTATCTATAGACTCTTTTTTAAAAAACACATTAATTTTAATCAGTTTAGGAGAGCCTGGGCTTTTAAGAGAGCAGCGCAGCCGACGGCGGCAAAGAACTCCCGTAACACGCTGCAAAAAAAAAAAAGAAGAAGAAGAGCCAAACAGTATCAGCCAGCCCGCAGCCGCGCGGCAGGCGGCGAGGGGCGCGCTTGAGTCGGGAGCAAAGCTCGGACAGGAGGAGCGAGGGCGTCGGCGTCGAGGCTGGCCACCGCGAGGATATCGGCGCCGGTGCGCGCAGTCATGGCCTGGTGGCGGAAGAAGGTTGTCTTCCCGGCGCGCCGCGCGTGGGCCGCCGTCTCCACCCGCGTCCGCGTGCGCAAGACAGGTACGCGGTTAACTACTTGTGTATGGGCAATTGAGCATGACTACTGCCATAGGTATGGCTAGCACATAGATATATATCTCTGTAAGTGCGTACCTACTGGAGTGCTTGTTCTTGTGGGAAATTTCTTATAGCCCGACCAAGTTAGAGCATCTCCAAGAGTGCTCCTATAATTGATCCCCTATAGTCTTAAATAGGAGCAATCCTAAACTCCAACTCTCCCTAAAATATTGATCTCCAACAGCAGTTCCCCTATATCTCCATCTCCTAAAATTTTGAACTTGCCATGTCATCAATTTGGCCCACTTGCAGGTAACAGAATTCTTAGGTAATACAACGTGACAAGCAAGTTTAACAATTCTAACCACCTAACTGGGCCATTGTTTACAGGGGGAACCAAGCAAGTTTAACAGAGCCATACAGCCGAAACAACCACCTGACTGCGTGATTGTTCAGAGAGTTTCAGAGTGTCATCTCGATACCCAATTCTAACCGTTTTCTTTCTTACTCAATTCTAGTCGATGTGACAAAAAAAATCACTGTTTACAGTTTAACAATGTGTAGCAGTTCATACTGACAAGCAAGATAATTTGAGCATAAAGACAAGTTCAGGATTGTAATGCAAACCAAGAAGAATGAAAAAAAATAAATTAAGCAACTAATTTGTACTACGTCTAGCGATGATCTCATCCCGAAGGAGCCTATAGTACTGCTGCTGCTGGACATCCATGCCGCTAATATCCACTGTCATAATCCGCTCTTCCTCTAGTGTTCTCTTGAAGTTGAACTCTTGTTTCTTAAGCGCAAACAATTCTTGTTCTAGTGCATGTGCTTTTGCATATCTCTCCTCTTTCTTGCGCTCTTTCTCATCATCAGCTTCTTTCTTCTTGGACCACAAATATTCTAACGCCTCGCTGTACACATGACCTCCTCCTTGATGTGCTGCTTCTTTTGCCCTCTTCCTTCCCATTGGCCTCTTTAGGACATGGCATGTTGGACTTCTAGAATCGCTGTCATCAGGATTAGTAGGAGTACAATCTGTGGGACTTGAATCAATGGTAGCCTTCTGCTTTTTATGAGAGCGATTTTGAGCTGACAATTGTTTTTGCTTTGCAATCCACTTTGGCTGATGTTCCAACATATTCCAACAATGCAGGAATTGAAAATTTCTATGTTTAGAATCTTGGGCCTTGAACAAAACTTTTGCCTGCACAATCTGTACAATTCACCAGATGAAAAAATGTGTTTGTACAACCAGATAAAAAAACGAGAGCATATACGTGTTGGCGTTACCTTGTCTTGGGCTGTCACACCGCTTTGCCTTCTACCCTCAATCTGGGCTACACATCCAGTAAACTTATTAACATTTTCTTGAATAACACCCCAACGATGCGTGAGAGAATTTGCATTGCGATCTGAGGAGAAGTCCTTGTTCGAGTGGAAGTACTCGTGTATTCGATTCCAATATGTCGATCTATTTTGATTGTTGCCTTGAATAGGATCCATACTCACATTGAGCCATGCCGACACCAATAGTTCATCTTCCTTCATGCTAAAATTCTGTGTTCTTTTTTGGCTAGTTTTCACACTGAGAGTATCTTCCACATTTAGCTCTTCAGGATTGCTACCTAGTCCATCCCAAAGCAACGGATTACTCCCATCATTCAACAAATTAGTAAAATATCCATCTCCTTCCATATGCCCTGTAAGAGATTGTCAGCCTAAAGCCTGAAAACTCAACGCTATTCTGAAACTGAAGAACGAAAAACAGAAAAATGACAGACAACAGTATTTTGCAAAGTTCTGATACTCAACGCTATTCTGAAACTCAACGCTATTCTGGTGTTAGTTAAGCTTGCAAAGTTTAGTTTGGAATCGTTTTCCATTTCAACTTGTGGCCGGGCTGGGTTAATGGAACTACAGGGCGAATTTTTTTTTTGAGACCAACTTCAGGGCAAGTTTGGAAACAATAAAAGACTGGAATGAACGACAGTGTTGAGTGAAACACTACAGGATTATAAAACGGAGGAAAAGTGAACTGTTTGTACTCCTATGCATACGAAGTTAAATTTGAGTGCAGTACTACTTTCAGACTAAACATGTCTTTTTCATCTTTTGCAACAAAAGTGCAGAAATTTCTTGTTTGGTAGTGCCTGCCCTTTGAAGAGAACATATACTAGAGTACAACAGGAAATTTCAGGTGTAGTGCCTGTGTATACAAACATGTGTATCCATCTCTATTGTATAGAAAAAATCGTTGGAACTGTACTCACCAGCGAGAATTCCTCAACGATTAGAACCTAGTAAACAAACCAATTCGTGCTTTTTCCCCACTAAAGAATCAAAGGCTTACCAGTGCAGTTAGCGCTGACTACAGCTTCTAACCACGGCGGTTAACGCCTCCAAGGCACGCATTAGAAATTCAGAATCAAAGTTGTCAGGATCTAGATACAAATTACTTTGTATGATCATATTCGTGTGATCAGGGTACTAAGCACGATCGCCTTCGTGTTAACAGGATTGTGCTAACTGTGAACAAGATCTAATAAGCAAGAACCATTCTAAAAAGCATCATTCTTTTGAACCTACCTGCAAACTTGTAATAAGCAACCATTCTGCAAGTGAATGATATATTGTTTTGCTATCAAATCAACAGATAATATAATAGGAATCTTTTGCCAACAGAGATTAGCCTAAACATCAACACAGGACAAACCTCTGCGATGCGGGAGGACAGGGGAGGCGCGGGCGATGTGGGAGGACGAGGACGACGGGGGCGGCGTCGGACGACGGGAGCGGCGCCGGAGGACGGGGGAGGCGCGGGCGATGCGGGAGGACGAGGACGACGGGGGCGGCGTCGGACGACGGGAGCGATGTGGGAGGACGGGGGAGGCGCGGGCGATGCGGGACGACCAGGACGACGGGGGCGGCGTCGGACGACGGGAGCGGCGCCGGAGGACGGGGGAGGCGCGGGCGATGTGGGAGCGGCGCCGGAGGACGGGGGCGGCGCGGTCGATGTGGGAGGACGGGGGAGGCGCGGGCGATGTGGGAGCGGCGCCGGAGGACGGGGGCGGCGCGGTCGATGTGGGAGGACTCGGACGACGGGAGCGGCGTCGGAGGACGGGGGCGGCGGAGAAAAAGATATCTCTTCGCAGGGTAGCGGGAGAAAGGGAAGAGTGCGCGCGTAGCAGAAAAAATTACCCGCGAAGAAATTTAGGGGTGGTGGGAGTGCTCCTACTTTTGAGAGTTTTGAAGGATGATTTAGGGGCTCATTTAGGATAAGAGTTTATTTAGGGGTATTGTTGGAGGACTATTTTTCATCTAAATACCTAAATTTAAATTTAGGAGGCTGGTTAGGAGCACTCTTGGAGATGCTCTTAGTTGCTGGTTTGATCTGGAGAGAGAGAGAGAGAGAGAGAGAGAGAGAGAGAGGCACTTAGTTCTATTTTCTTGATTATATTGGAACTCGCTTATGGATTCTGGAGCAAATTCCCCATTCTTTTACTACTCCGTTAAGCTAAAACAACATCTAGACAAGTAACATGAGCGTTGCTGAAGTTTATTAAGGTAAAACTGTAGTTACCTAGCGAACAGAGAACCGTTTATTCAATAGGACAGTCATAGCCGTGCTTATTATCTTCTTTTTCCTTTTTAGTTCAAGCGAACTGTTTGAAGGAAACATGATACCACTTGGAAACAAATTGCCAATGTATTCATCCTTTTCTCTGCTCCTTTCCCCCCTCATATCCTACTGTGGGTACCAAAAATTAGAATTTTTTTTGTCATGCTCTCGAAGAGTCTAGGTGATAATCCTCAATCTACACAATTACAGCCTTTATAAACAATAGATTTTTTATGTTGTTTTCTGCAGTTTAGAGCTTACTCTGAAATTCTATCACCAATTCTTTACCCTTACGGCGCTGACCAGTCGTCAATTTCATTCGCACCTGTCAAGTATCCATGGCGGAATGTGATTCTTTTCCACTACAATGTTGCTAGGTGGATTAGACTTCGGTGTTCAATCTAGAAACAGGCCTGCTCTAAATGATTTTAACTTCTGCCTTTTTAATTTTGTTTTTTGGTTCTTTGGCTCTTTTTGGGTTTTTTCTTCTTTCTTTATATTGTTTGTGATGTTATAGCGTTTTTTATTTTTCTTATTTTTTAAATTTAATTATTTAAAAAGACTAATAACTATTACTGTGTAAAAAAACCATAGCTTATAAACCATATTGAGCAGGACGAATCTTCTTTTGCACCTCCTCAGCTCAGCTCCCACTAACATTCTCCAAAAATCTAGTTCCCCTAACGTATTCTAACATGTGGACCCAAGATGAAAAGCCCTCTTTGGTTCTTAATCACACATGCCAAAAATTCTTTGGATTTCAAAGGTTTAGGGTTTTTTTTCCATAGGTAACTCAACAATTCCAACTTGCACAGACACCAAACTAAATGCTCTTCTGAGCTAGTCAACCTCCCTGTGAGTACAAAACAACACACTGCGCAGCAACTTGCAAGAAATTAGCAGCGCAACACAGTGAGATCTTGTTATTGAAACTACCTAGTAGCACTATACTACGTGTACTATTAGCATTCAATAGGTGCCGCCAAGTGTCACGAGGTCGATGGTGCAGTGAAGATCAGTAGGTGCAAGGATTTTTTTTAGGGTCCCAAACCGGTACTACTACTGCTGCCAGGTGCCAGCTCTCAGAGATCGTCATATGTCAACTAGTAGTAATGATCTAATGACCCCATCAAATATGCCGTACAATTGGTTAGGCTTTGTGATTCCTTTCAGTGTATAGTTTGTCTTGAACAAACAAACGGAACTACTACTTCGCTGTTGTTTCGAAACAGTTTATCAAAACAGCCTTTTAAAAATAATTTATCGGTATTTGGTTTGTCAAAAACTATAATAAGCAACCGAAAAACAAACTCACCTTATCTTAGGTCTGCTCAGATCTATTCTAACCCCATGTAAATCTCAAGTGAAAAAGGTGGTAGTATATATCAAGTGGATTGTTCTGCTTGTTCTGTTCTGTTGTCTTGCAGCTTCTCAGCTGATCTGATCTTGTCCAATAACCCAGCTCTTGCGGTCTGAACTGAGCTTTGCGTTTGCGGCGGTGCAGAGGAGCGGTGGTCTGCCACTACCACTGATCTGCACCGAAAGATTCTCAAGGTTAGAGTGCTTTCTGTAGCAATGTGGCACACAACAACCCAATTAACAAGAGACAATGCCGTTCACGCGTACACCCATCAACTCTTTGCCACTAACTTGTCTAGTAGAACTCGAGCCAGGGCCAGCTTAGTTCTTGTATTGGCAGGAGCAGGACGCCGATCTATCTACTACTAGTAGGCTCCATAAGTTCATTCAGAAATCAAGCTGGGGCCCCGGGAAAACTGTTAATCTTGTCATCGGATGGACGCCTTTAAATTTCATGGCAGAACGTTGCAAACCACCGAATTGCCCATGGCTCGCACTGCCTTTTCTGTTGGAGCAGTCAGCACTCAGCAGTGTGATGGCTGATGAGTGATGACCTTTTCAACCTTTTTTTTTTGCATCTTTCTGGAGCTCCTTTCCTTTTTCTCCCAAGCCGTCCGTTGGATTGTTAATGATGCCATAAAGTCATGCCATATGTCGGTAACTTGTGGCACTCGTTCTTGGTTGGACTTGGGGGTCCTGATCGAATAAAGCCCAGGTTCCTGTGGATTTGAGGTAAAGTTATTAGTAGTAGTGCAAGAAGTGAAGAAACTTCTGGTGAGAAGTGAGGAAGGAATGTTCTTGGTTGAGGAAAAGTGGAGGGGATTGATTTCCTTCGGCTTTTTTCTAGATAAGGATGGAGTACATGTAGCTATCTCAGTAGAATATCGAATGTGCAAAAGTGCAGTGTCCCTCTTTTTGTTGGATGAGATGCTAGTTCATCACTTCATCTTCCTCTTTTTAGAGTTGTTTCTTTTGTCTAAGTAGCTTCTGGGTTTCTGGAGCCTGCCAAGGTTAGAATGCTTGTTTTCTTCCTTTGTGTGTGTGTCGGGCTTATAAATTCCATTCCGGTATGTGCCGTACCATCACTCAAACCGGCACACACCAGGTTACATCCCGTACCACCTCTATTCCAGCCGGTCCAGTCAATCCCGGCCATTCCGGTGGAATTGTGCTTACCGTCGATTTCGGTACCGACCAACATACAAATAATATCTCATTCCAATCCATCTCAAAGACAAATGTAAGAAATCAAGGGGAAGATAATTAGATATGAGAAGAAAGCGAGAAATCAAGAAACACGGACTCCGCCCAATCCATCTCGATGGCAAGAAATCAAGGAAAAATAATAAATAGATCTGAGAAGAAAGCAAAAAAAAAAAAGGAAAAAGAAACCTCAGCTACAAAAGAGAGAGAGAGAGAGAGGAGATAGTCTGTGTGGCACTGCGGCGACGGCGAGTGCGAAGTGATCCTTCCTAGCAGGAGTGGCGGTTCTATCTCTCCCTTCTCATGTGTGTTCCATTCTTTTGTGCCGACGGCACTAGCAACTTGCCCTGCTCTGTTGTGCGTGTGAGGATGTAGTGCGTGTGTGAGTTCCTAAGGCCTAGGAGCCCTGTGTCACGGGTTGTTGACGCTCGGGTTGCTGGGTTGGCCTAACATATCCCTTGGCTATTTTTTCTTAAAACTTATAGGCAATATGGTAAATAGAATTAGTATCTACTCCTATCTTTATGTATATTCATAAAAATATATTATTATATTATACTTCAGAATGTTATGTCGGAATAGACCGGTATCAGAATTTTCCATTCCAATAGCCAAACTGAAATGACCCTGGAATGAAATTGACACCTACGGTGTATGTGTTTGCGCGCGCGCGTGAGAGAGAGGGGGGGGGGGGGGGGTAATGTTATGCTCTCTTGTTCTTGAGCAAGGACACGGCGCTTTTATCGCAAGAAAAGAAAGCCCATGAGTATTTTTTGGGCCCCAAGTCCGTATATACAAAACTGTAGTACACAGGCCTCAATACCTTTGCCATGTGTGCTAGGCCCATGACGCCAAGCTGTTCAACGTATTAAGAAAGGAGACAAGAGAAACAATAATACAAGTATACAACCAGCAGAAGTATTTTGCCATTTGCATGAGTGCTAACAAATATCACATTTCCTTCATCTCCCCCCAAAGATTGTAAGGTCTAAAAGTAGCCAGCGTACTTCCTGCCTATTTCTCCAATAACAAAGTGGGGGTGGGGGGAAGAGCATGACAGTGTACTACAGTTTTCCCTTTGGGACAGTACATGACAGTGACAAAAACCCGTGCGTGCAGGCAGTGGAGGCAGCATCCTGAAGCTTCACGAGGATGTGCAAACCTGTGGATACAAGGACGTACAGGTGATGTTTGAGATTCTGAGATCAGGGCTGGAGGAATCGCACGCTCCGAAACAGCGCAAACGGCCGGCCTGGAGGCCGCCGTCGGGCCGGTCATCGTCGATTGCTGCTGCGCAGTAGAGACCATGACACAGACATGGAGTGGCGATTTGGCGTCACCGGTTAATAAGAAGTTAAGAAGACCAATTCAGTACTTGATAGCTATTAGTTCGGTACTTAAAGGCCTAAGGTCAGGCCTCAGGCATCCCCCTACCCGTCTGTTCGGGACAAGAGCGAAATTTCAGCGACATCAAGTTGTGAACTGTGTCATAAGGCTCTCAAAGTCTGAATGTTTGTACATGCTGCATAGCAGTTGGGCTGAATTTTCGCAGACTCGGGAGAAAGATGGGGCAAGAGGGGCTTATTTTTCAAGTGTATTTCCATTCCTATTTACCTATGATTCATGTACCCTTGCCTTTTGTTGAGGAATATAAAATGGAAGATTGTTAGTATGTGCCTTGTTTACTTGACATTATGTAGAATGGCAAAACAAAGGAGATCAAATGGTAGCAAATATGTTCAAGGCTTCTGTGTTTCTGCATTTTTTTTTGGGTTTAGGTGGATCACGACAGGTGCAACTTGCACGGTTTCTTTCATGTCAGAAGTTGACACTCAGAACTGAGAAACCCCAAAGAAGCAACACATTATGGCCTTCTGGGCTGAGAATTCCCATGCCATGAGGCGACCCTAGCTTATGCATCGACTCGTCCTTTTAATGATGCGATTTTAATCTGAACATATAGTGACATGCAACATCATGTTACAGGTTAGTGTGACACTAGCATTTGGTTTCTTGTTCAAGTATGCCTTCTTGACTAGTACATTTTCGTTTCAAAATTTGAAGTCCATGTAGATATATTTGACAGAAATTTTGTAATTCTTCATAATTGTCAAATCTAAGTTTTTATACTACTGCAAATCAAGATAATTTTGAGTATGCCCAACATGATGTTATAATCTGTATTTTTTAGAACTTGCCGGGTTCTTTCCAACTCGAAGTTGACAGAAATATGCATCTTAATAGAAGCATATCATTGTGGGCTATACCCTATGGTTATATATATCAATTTAAGTGTGTATATATATATATATATATATATATATATATATATATATATATATATATATATATATATATATATATATATATATATATATATATATTTCCGAGGAATTTGTGTGTGTGACATGGCGCGTACTTGCAGGTTTGACGAAAGTGAAATTATTGATTGACAAGAATAGTAATTCAGGCAAGATGCTTCGAAATTTGCTAAAACAGAAACCTCAAATCCCTGTGTTTCTTTCAAGGACAAACGGCCTGAAGAAACAGATATCATATGCATATAAATAGCAAGAAACAACAGTACATTTTGAAATTGTCTCTGTACAAACACAAAGACTAAACACCATTGCACTTTGATCCTTTCGCTTTCTAAGGAAGAAAGCGACTCATAGGGAGATTAAGGGGGGCGACTGAAAGGATGCCCTATCAAGCACTCGGAAAAATGATTGATTTGAGGAAGTTCAGTGCTGGGAGAGCTAGACAAAGAGGTCGAGAAGATCAAGATAGTTGCCATCGAAATCGCGCGTGCCGTGCCGTGTCGAATTATTACACCAACAACACACTGAAAGGCACTTCATCTCAAAAACGAAGCACAAATCCTAAAAATTGCCCTCCTGATTGTTGCATTATGTTGATTACAGAGATGTGCAGCTTAGTAGGCCACGGTATTGAAAACAAGCAATTGCCAATTGCCATCCATCAACCTCTCTCTCAGAAATGAAAAGAAAAAAAACTTTGGACGGCCTATGTACGAATGATAACAAAAATTGAATAGAATTATGATACTATGATGTTGGTACGGCACGAGAAGAATATAATACGTACAAGACGGTCAGAAGGCCGAGGGCCGCCATGAGAATGCAAGGTAAAGCAAAGACAAAGGTTTCCATGTGTGTGTCTGTCTGTCTTAACACAAAGGACATAAAAAAGGGGGGCTCCTCTCCTAGTTGTATAATTGTGTAGCTTGCTTGTTTGATTCCTCCTGTAATCATGTTGACACAAAGGAGATACAAAAAGTGAGGCTTAAGGCTTCAAAGTCATGGCCGCCATGATGCATATATGCAAGGAATGTGAATGAAATTTCCAAAACTGTCGATCCCAGCATGGTGGCAATAAACATGTTAGAAGAGGCGAAGAAACTACCAAGAACATAGAGAGCCCGAAACAAAGTCAGGCGAAAGTTTTCTATTGCAGCTTTGGATCATGCATGCATATTCCGATATCCACATCCGTTGCCGAACTCGACAAATGGAGACGACAAGAGATCGTTTAACGGAGCCCATGTACTGCTCTTGTTGGAACTGTTCAAAGCCAACGATTGTTACAAAACAAACTGCCACAAAAATATTGCATGGTTCAGTGGTCCAAGTCCTGTGGTTTTCCGTCTAACTGTCACATGGCAGCATCTAACGGGCGTGTACAATAGGATGATATAAGCTGTCTATAAAAGGTGCTACATAGGAATTTTTCCGAGATGTATGAAAAAGAAAGAGGAGAGAAAAGGAGGTCGACTATAATTTTATATACGGTCAAAACGCGAGAAAATAGCCTGCTATATATAGATTACATGCCATTATATCAATGTTGTCTATATTTTACAAACAACTTATTATAGACAACTTATAGGCAATCCATTATAGAAAATGTACTTAATGTTATCTATAGATGATATAGAATGATACTATAGACAACAGCTGTCTGTACCACTGTACATGCCTTGAGGGAGGGCACCATACAATTTACTTCTGTTGCCAACATGGTTCCGCTTCTTTTAAACTAGCTAAATACATGTGATATACTATGGATAAATAAGTATCATATTATTTGATCGTGTCAAATCGACATCGTCATGATCAACCTATCTGAACTACGCCCTCAGCTCCGCCTCTGCGTTCGACACGATGCACCTCCACGCCCTCGACTTTGTTGCATGCCCATTAGGGCTACATTTTTTTCATTAGAGAATTTTTAGGTAGGTGAAATTTATTTATTGTTTCTTTTGCTTTTGTTAGAGATTTTTTAGTGCTATGGAAGGGAGAGTTAGGAGAAGTGATGTATCACTACTATCACAACCACTAACTCCTTCATTTATATAGAAGAGATTTGATTGCTACAGTTTACACCTGCTAGATGGGTTATTTGTCAATAATCCTATTATCCAGTTCCCTATCCTCATGTGTTTCTGTTACGTCAACCGCATGCCCAAAAGAAAATCAACAAGGAAAAGCAAAGGGGTTGAAGGACTATATGAGATGGTCCAGGTTAATATTATGATGAACTATTATAATATTTGTTGAGTGGCCTATTAGCTTTGCAAAGATTGCTCTATGTCGGGATTGGTTTGGGTAGAAATTGAGGATTTGAGATTTGAGTCATGGATTTAGTTGGGTTGACTACAGTCGTTGGATTAAGACTGCATGATGCATGTCTTGGTTAATATAGGTTAAGTTGTGAAGAACTTATGCTTAGAAATGAATTCTTTATCTTTGGATATGCAAGGTCGCTTGGAGTTAACTGTGGTCAACGGCGGTGATTGGTGCTAGGCTTATGGAGGAGTCGAGGCCTAGAACGATCAAGGATGCTGGGTGAGACGGTGAGCTCAAGCATGGCATGAGAATGGCGGGAATGTTGAAGGCGAGTTCGAACAGCGGGACGATGCCAGGTGGCTTGCACGGGCCAAGTGAGCCGTGGTTCGGTAGAACCGGGACGGGAAAGACTTGGTAACACGTGGCAAGCTAATGGTGTACCTACATGTACAAGTATGGCGATTGCTTGCAAAGGATAGTGATGACTAGGTCAACAAGGGGTGTTTTGGTACTTTAACCAAAATACCAAAAAATATCGTGTATCAAAACCGTGGCGTATGGGCGATGCGTTGGAGAGTGGTTTATGTCAAGATGGAGCTGGTTTGATCAAGGCAGGTCAAAGCTAAGAATTTAACGGATATACACTTATGCACTTTGAAAAGCGTGCATAAGTGAACTTGAGTGAGTAAAACCCGTGTGTGGGGGATTAACGGGTTTCCCTCATTGTAATACTGGATAGGATCTATTTTGAGAAGTAGGTAGCTGGTTACTCACCTATAAAAGGCGTTGGGATAAAGACACGTAGGATAAACCATTCCACCCCTCTCTTATGTGTTTTCTTATTTAGGGTTAGGGTTTTGAGAATGAAGCACATGGTGTGCTCTTCGTCCTCTAAGGTGGAATGGCTATAAACTCAATCTTCTCAAGTGAGCAATACATCGATCTTTGCATATTTATATAGATTCATCTTGATTTGGTTGTTTTGCTCTTAATTTGGCTTCAAAGTGTGATTTCTTGATCTAAGGTTTTTGAGTCAATTTCGTTGTTGTTCTAACTTGTTGTAATATGTGGGAATACATCTGGACTCATCTTGGTTATCATCTACCCACGAGCTAGTTATATTCATCAATTTTGATTTTGACTTGATTTTGATGTAACCTTCCACCAAACTAAAAAAGGTTTCATCTTTGACCATGATTTTAATGATCGTTTGTTAGAATAGGTTCACAATACCCTATAGATGATCTCTGAAAATTTCATTTTATTTGGATCTATGGATTGAAAGTTCCCTTGGTTTTCGTTTTGAATCTGAACTGAATCAGTCGGCGCTGTTTACTGTCTGGAACATCGACTAGTTTTACGACCACGTTGGTTTTAACCACGGTCAAGTTCTAGACTGCATCGCGTTGTTTTTGACCATGTTTAGTCTTCCAAGTGCTTTGTGTTTTTATGTTTTCGTTTTAAATCCGAACTGAAGCAATCGGTATAGTCTCTGTCTGGAACGTCGATCGGTTTTTCGACCACGTTGGTTTCGGCCATGGTCAAATTCCATACTGCATCGCACTGGTTTCAACCATGTTCACTCTTCCGACCGCTTTGCTTTTTCTTACCGCGTGGGATTTTTGACTGCTCACGGATTCTCGATTTCACTGGTTAGTTTTTGAACTAAATCGATCACACTGGTCGCAGATCACTCGTTGGTTTCTGACCACGTTGGTTGTTCAACAACTCGTTGGCTTATGACCACGTTGGTTACGACTATGTTGATCATTTTGGTTGTCGACTGGTTCCGATCACGTTGATTGTTCGACGACCCATTGGCTTATGACCACGTTGATCACTTTGGTTGCTGACTGGTTACGACCACATTGGTTGTTTGACCACTCGTTGGCGTTCGACCACGTTGTTTACGACCACATCCATTTTTGATCTCATTGGTTATGATCCTAGTGGTTATCGACTACGGTGATTTCCGTTTGGTAGTCGATTTCCGACCACGGTAATCTTCTGACTTGTAGTCGAATTTCGGCCACGTTGTCAGCATTACGACTATGTTGTGTTTCTTCGACCAAATTGTCATTATTTTGACCACGCTGTGTTTCTTGCCGACCACTTGTGTTAGTCTCTGTTTCTTTAGTTTTTTCAGTGGGACTTCAATGTTATTCTTTATAGTTTTGTAGCTATCCAAAAAAAGAAAAATAAATACTTGAGAAAAAATTTAAAGATACTATTCTGTTGTTTATCCTGTCCTACAGGGGTTATATTAGAGCAGCAGCTAGCAACCCCCGTACGTCACTGCCGATTCCTTTTGGTCGCCATCCTTTCGTGCCGGCCTGCGCCATCATCATCGCACTTTTAGTGGCACGGTTCAATCCAACTCCAAGCCGACCATACACATACACACTATTTAACTTTTAAGTAGCTTGCACCAAACAAAAGATAAAGTTAAGAACCATTATATGTCGTGCATGTACATCCTTAATTTGCTGAAATGGTTATGTATCGACCGGTTATTCTATCCGGCTAAACTCGTCAAGTTTCGAATTATAGTAGCTCTGGTGTTGAGATGGTGAGATTTTATTCGCAAACTTTGACTGTATATTTAGAAAGTTGTAATAAAGATAAAATAGAAATGGAAGTATATATGTACCTCATGGAGCCGTCTACACGAGCCACCTCACTCGTATGAAAAAGATTTCTAAGCGAATTTGTGCCGTATAAGTCGGAGCAAGTCGTGGCCACAAACTACCGGACATAAAAGGCCTCCTTTTTCCCCGTCCTCCATTTGAAGAATCCAGCGATTGCCAATTGTCCATTATTTCCTGGAAGACTCTCTCTCTCTCTCTCTCTCTCTCTCTCGCAATTAGAATATTTGTAGATAAGTTCTTACGGGCTTGGAGTCAATACTAGTATGTGTGATGTACGCATCCAAATGAAAGCTCAGTTGTTAATCATACTATACTATTGACAGTTTAATACTGCTATACATTAATAAATCAATCTGAATTTTGGCAAACAATTGCTGAAATCCCAGTGTGCAACCTCTCCACTCTGATTTTGTGGAAAACACAAGCCACAAAAATGTAAGTACTACCGAAAAAATTGAAGTGCATGATACTTTACAGCCTCATCCAAGTTAGTAATCCAACAGCTCGGATCGTCCTAAATAAATAACCAATCACCCTGATCACACTACAAAAAAGTAAGTACTAGCTCAACAATTTTTCACTTTACAACATGTCATGCCACCCAAAATTTAATATATCAAGGGGTGCATATTTCTCTTATGTGGCATTTTTCTGTAGCATGTCAACCACACCCTTCACAATTCCGCAACATCATTTCATAGAACAAATTTCAGCTGCAATTTCTCCCCCATTTATCTACAGTAACAGGCGCATACAAAAATATTAATATTACAATACTAGAGTTTAAATAGATCATATTACTAAATCATTACTATAGCTGCAATTTCTCTCGATCAGTAGATAGTGCTCACATATACATTACTAAATCATTTCATACATAGCGGATACCACACCATACAATTAATATTACAATACTAGAGTTTAAATAGATCATATTAGGTCAAGTTTACAATGGCGCCGATAAGGCCAAATAGATACACTACATAAATGTGGAAGCGGTAAGCAAAAGGGGTAGGATACATCTCACCACAGGCAAGCAACTGGGATTAATATTGTGTGTGGCAGGTATTACCCAACCTAGATAGTATATGCACACACAATCACTACGAAGTCAACCCGACTATGGTAAGAACCGACTATTAAGAAAAACGGCTTGAGCTCTTCCGTCTTCTCTATCGTCAGCTCATGATACTTCGTAGTAAACGTAATTGTCTTGGCCCCTATATTCTGGAAGATTTGTGAGCGAATGTGAGCATAAGCAACAGTGCTCTACGAGCCAACACATAGAATGCAATATTCATAGGCTAGGGTTCTTTGATTTGCTTAAGGTAACATTTGAAAACTACAATAATTAGAAATTTCTATGATTTAGCATTTTAATCAAAATACATTTTATTAAAGAAAGTGAAAATATGCAATGTTTATAACTGTGTAGGTTACATCAACCTATTACATGGTTCCATCCACCATACGCTAGTTTTTGATTACTAGGACTATATCTATCCAATTATCAACATTGGGTTACATCCAACCAGGGAAATCTAAAATCAGAGTTACATTCACCTGGTGAGTTTTCATCCCACCCACAAATCTTTTTAAAATAGAAACTAACTCGAGTAAGTTTTCATGCCTGCTCTTAATCGTGGGCACGGCTATTCGAATAGTTTATACTCTACAGAGACTATACACTTTACTTACAAGAGATAATCAACTTATTATGTTTTACACATTTCCTTAGACATGTGAATCAAGAAAATCACCACAAGATGTTTACAATGCATTTCCCAGTGTGAGTTACACCCGCTAAGATTTTATCTGAGGATGGTTACATCTACCACACCCATACCCCCTCTTGCATCATACAATGGCTTCTCAAAGTTAAAATTTGAAGTTAAATCGAGAAAAAGACAGAGGAGAGAGGTTACTCTCATTGACATAAGGACCCATGAATTTTTATTAAATTTTTGAATTAAATTTTTATTGGAAAAGGCCAATGTGACTGACAAGGAGGTCCCACTGGGCCCACATGTCATAAAGACTGAGCCTAAATAAGTAAGTATGGCCCGTGGATTAGAGGGAGTTTAACGAGAGTTTGGATCAGAGGGGGTTTAACGAGAGTTAACTACTGTCATTATGGCTAAACTAATGACACATTTAAACATTAATCGCAGCGCTACAGTGCTTCTTCTCCACCGAGAAGAGGCGAAGTTCCTTGTCGGTAAGGGAGACCATGGCGACTGGAGGCATGGCCAAAAATGGAACCATTGGCCCGACCCGCACCTCTACGTGAGGTATTGCAACGTAATTCGAAGACTAGGGTGGACGACGGTGAGCTCATGCGGGAGAACTAGGATGAGCATGGCATAGCGGTGCTACAGGGCATTAGAGTCCAATTCGTCTCTACAGGAGCATCACAAGGCGGTGAGGAACATACACGAAATGAGGGCAGAACTCAGGAAGGATTGGCGCGAGTTGTCAATGGAGAGTCGAGGCAGTGGAAGGGGCCAATGTGGAGAGCTCGCCAGAGGAGGAGAGGAGGCTCGACGGTGGCTTGGGAGGCTTCGGGGTCCTCGGGCGAAGCTCCTAGTGTGAGGAATTGGATCAGGGCGCCATGAAGCTCGAATGGTGCTGACGGCGATGCTTCGACTAGAGATGAGGACGAAGAGGGCTTGGGGGCTCTCAGGCTCGATTGGTGGCAAGGGGAGGTGAGTGGGGACGAGAAGAGGTCGATGTGTAGCTTTATAGCAGAGGAGGGAGGTGAGAGACGTGGGGTGCCATGATGGCAATGCATTGGCTGGGGCGGTGTCGTGGTGGAGAATCTGGGCAGGGACGAAGGTGAGTGGCGCAGTGTCTCGTCAAGCGAAAACTTGGGCACACAACTCAAGGTGTTGGCAGGCACGACTTGCATGCAATGGGATGGGTCGGCTTGGGCTGAGACGGCACAATAGGGAAAAAGGAGGGGACGATCGGGCATTGGCACGCAGGGGAGGTAGTGGAGCAACGTGACGGTGTAGTAGGAATCTGGGAACGCATGAGGCGAGCAAGTGGCACAGGATCGGGCGGTGGCTGAGGCAGTGTAGGTGTCAGGCATGCACAGAGTGGCGAGGACGTGTGCAACGCACGACCAGGGCGTTGTGGGCCAGTGTAGGCCAAGCCAGGGTTGGATTGGGCCAGGCCAAAGAGAGAGAAAGGGAGATAGGGGCTGGGCCAAGCCCAAGGTAGATTGAGAGTTTGAAATTTTCTTTAAAAATTTGAAATTTGGCTGAATTTTGCCTAACAATTTGAATTCAAATTCATCTTGAAAATTCCATCAAGCAAACATTCTCCAAAAATGGGATGTTACACATATGTGCCACAAGGCTTACTATCTCTTCGTACAAAATCTATATATATTTTTTCTCTTAAAAAATATATAAATTTTCATGTTTAAAACAGGCCCTGAAATAAAATCGTATCTTAGCCGGACATATGCAGAGGACTATTACACTTCGAAAAGCCCTAATACAAGCAGAAAAACACTGCCACTGCTTCGTGAAAAGGAAAGGTCCAAAAAAGCAGGTAACAGGGCGTGCCCACTTGTCAGTGCCTCTGCGGGTCCACGTATGCACGTACGGGCGGCAAATTATAGGGCAGGAAACTCGGTGGTCGGGGCGGTTCCGAGCCCCCCCTCCTCGCTCCGTTTGAGCGGGCCCCGCGCCGGCCATCTCTCCCCGTCTGATCCTACTCTCGCGCCTCATCCGACGGCGCTGATCCGATCCCCGTGGGCCCCACCCCCTCCTGCCCGCCACGCCTTCCTCCTCTTTCCTCTTCTGTTTAAGCTCTCCTCCCTTCTCTGTTGTTCTCTCTCTCTCTCTCTCTGGTTTGATTTAAAACGAATCCCTATGGTTTCTTTCTCGGCATGTGTATATAAGAACTCCACTGCTTCTTTCTTATCCCTCTCCCTCTCTCCGATTCTGGAAATTAATCTTGTCTCTCTGTCTTGGCCTGTTTCATCGGAGGAACAGTCGAATAGAGGAAGGCTAGGGAAGGACGGTTGGTTGCTTTTCTTTCAATTATCTCGTATTTTGTTCAGAGTTAGATGTTGTGGTGTTTGTGCAATTGTCTTTGCCTCTCTTTTGTTCTGGGTTGATGTCTGTTCATATACCCCTCTATGAACTGGCCTGTGTGTTCGTGGCCGTTCTTCTCTTGAATTCAATACGCCGGCGGAAGGCGATTGATTACGTGGCTTCTTTCAGCCTTTCTCGTTTTTGGGGTTCTTCCGTAGCACTCAGTCCCTTGCGATTTTTAGCACTGCAAGGTTAGGAAAACCGAGACTGATCGATGCTTGGATTATCTTTTGTAGTATTGATCCTTGGATTAATTTCTTGCGATTTGGAAGGTTGGAGGCTCCATGAAAGTTCTGATTTCTTGTTCGCTGCAATCCAATCCTTTTCTTCACACTCAAATAACGCTCTGTTATAGTTTTTTGCGTTCCAAACTAGCCAAAGAAAGGTTATATTTTCCTCTGAAAGATGGACAGGATACGTTTTTCCCTGCATGTTCCGATTGCCTGGATGGTCTGCCACCCCAACAATTTTCTATTCCAATTGCTCTGCTTTTTCTTGTTTCTTTTCCAGTTATCTTTTCAGTTACAAGAACGCAGATACTATTTCAACTGCCTCCCCTAATCCCCTTCCGTCTGATTTTCCAAAAAGCGGAATCAGTACACCTTTCGGTTTTGATACAGTACTGCGCTATGCCGTGCTGGGGTGGGTATAAGCGAATTGACCTCTCAGAAAAGCAGTACTTTCAACTTAAAAGAGAACAAAGTTGCAGTAGCAATTTCCTTTGTTCGACATAGAAGGGTAAACACATATAAGAAGACTAACTAATATCAGAGTATATTCTCTTGTAAATGTTCAACTATACAGTTCCCTTCCTGATATACGTGAGAATATACTATGATAGCTAACTGGTGGAGTTACATGAAGGATAACCTAATTGAAGGATCAGATGTTGATTCCGTACGGTTTAGTCGTATTGCAATCACATGGCGTGTGGAGATTATCCTTATGCATGCCTGTTAATCTTAGAATTTTTTTTGTGTAAACAGTAGTTCAGTCATCTTGCACATAACATGGGACTTGGCAGTATCATTGAGTAGTGCTGTGGCAGCTCTGACAGTAGCATATTGCCTGCTATCACAATTCACCATCCTTATTTGTCCAAAAAAAAGATTTACTTTATCGGTTGAATCATGACCTGCTTGATTTAATATGTTTTATATGCAATTTCCTCTATCCTTTCCAGTTTCAGGTGATTATCTAACATGGATGAACACATGGGAAGACGAACAGTCGGCGGCCTTCTCTTCACCAAAGGGGGCTCAATTCTTCTGTTCAGAGAAGACAGTTTGCGCCGCAAGGCCACTACATGCTGCTCGCGCCTCGGTTGCAGCAATAGGCATTTGGCTGACAAAGACAGGCAAATGCACAGAGCAGCGGCAGCCAAGGAAGCAACACAAACCCCCCGGAGATCACAACTTTTCGGGAAACCCAACAGGAAGCCTCCTCAGGGAAGCGCTTCTTCTGACAGCATCGGCAGGAATGCAGCAAGCTCCTGTAGTGCAAACGACAATAGGCCCAGAGAAACTCCTGGGCGTGATTTGCTGGCTCGTCTCAAGGAGAGGGTCAATGCATCAAGAAAGCGGTCGTTGACCAGAGAGAACAGCCCATCATCACCAAATGGATTCAGTGCTAGTTCTTCCGGCAGTAGTCGCTCGATCTCAAGACCATCGCATCGGGCAGCTTCGCGGATGAGGAAAGCAGATGAAGGTGCAAATGCAGGAGCTGACGGCGTGCGTAGAGATATCAGTGGAGGTACTATGAGGAATTCAGAGAGGCGCAACGATGATTTCTTGCTAGTTGAGCAGGTAGCAAGAGATCAGGCACCTACCGAAGGGTTTATTTCTGGAATCTTGGCAAGATACAGAAGTAGTCTTCAGGGAGGACTGTCATCTTTGGAGGACAGCATGGACGACTCAAATGGATACTGGCGGTTCGATATGAATGGAAGTGAAGAGGTATAGCATTCTGTCATTTGCACAATGATCATCCCAAAGATTTGGAGAAATATGTAGACATAGTAAATCATGAAACCACATTCTGCCTTGCAGCTTGAGAACTACTTCATATTCAATGATCGGCTCAGAGGGATGAGAATGGACATTGATGGCATGTCTTATGAGGTATGTCCGTTCCATTGCTCTGACGACGCTGTTATCTGATTTCCTTCACAACTTTCTCGTTTTCGCACGTTCCTGTCTGCAGCTTCTTTCACTTGGCATGCCTTGTTCCTTCAGCTGTTAGATCAGTAATGTTAGTGATACTTTGTGCTGCAGGAATTGCTTGCATTGGGTGAGCGGATCGGCACGGTGAGCACTGGCCTCTCAGACGATGCATTGTCCAAGTGTCTAGACAGAAGCATGTACATGCCCACAACTTCAGGGACTCACGAAGATTGTGACAGAAAATGCAGCATATGCCAGGTAAGTTCATTTGCAGAGTTTCACTATCACACTAAATTTTCTTTAGGCGAAAAGTTTCTGAAAAAAAAACCGTGATTCATATGTAATTCGCTCCGTGTATTTTTCAGGAGGAGTACTCAGCCGGTGAGGAGGTGGGCAAGATGGCATGTAAACACTACTACCACATATCCTGCATACAGCACTGGCTCCGGCAGAAGAACTGGTGCCCTATCTGCAAATCCGTCGCTCTGAACACTACCAACTAGCTGCGTGCTCAGAAACCAAGCGTGTAGATTCTGCATGCATGCCTAGACACAATTTGTTTTCTTTTTCTTCTACTCTTTTAGAACGAATCATTTGTTGGGATCTTTAGACTTCTTGGTTTTCTTCAGTTCACAATGTGCGGTGAGAAAAAATAAAGGAAAGTGAACAGGAAATAACTCTTGAAAAGTGGGGAAATTCACTTTCTCAGTTTCTTCTACTGTTCAATTTAGTGTTCACTGCATGTTCTTTTTTTTTGTGTGGTACATAACATACACATTTCTGTCATCGCCAACTCTTTTTCAAGGGTTGTTACCAACAAGTATGGACACGCTATTTGTTGACAGTGCTGAAACTTGGAAGAGGATAGATGAGTTGTGTTCACTCACATTGGAGCCGCACCATTGTCAGCCATCAAATTACCGGTCTTATGAATTGTAAAGAAAATGGCTGAATCCCTTCAAACAATTTGGGAGAAGAATAGAGATGATCCTTATTACTATGAACTGATTACAAGATTCTCTAGATGAGAGATTACAAAAGGGATACTACTAGCCCTAGATTGTTACTTCTTGTCTCTGCAGTCTTCTATCCGATCGGGATATTCCTCCAGTCTGTCTCTTGTGTTGTTCTTGTCTACGTTATTTGTGTCTTCTCTCATCAAACCTTAAATAGCGTCGAAAGAGTGTTGGTTACTCACATGAGTAGGCACCTTATCGATTCGCCCCGTCCGGTCGAGTGAACGGTTGCTACCAGCGAGAGAAACCTGACAATAACTAATATTCAGTTATTGTCAGTGGGAGAGAATCATGGGGACAACTACAAATCAGTTGTCGTCAGAAGGCACCTTATCGATTTGTCCCGTCCAGTCGAGTGAACGGTTGCTACCAGCGAGAGAAACCTGACAATAACTAATATTCAGTTATTGTCAGTGGGAGAGAATCATGGGGACAACTACAAATCAGTTGTCGTCAGAGACGTAAGGCCAAGTCGTCGTGCGGTTATGCCGCACAGGAGGAATTGCTAGAGGCGGACCCTTATACCGGTTCATAAAACCTTCGAATGGCACCTGATCAAGTGAATATATAGTGGGCATCCGACTGGAGGTACTTGAGCAATGATCTTTGGAAGTTCATGATTATATGGGTCATGAGGATTTAAGTGAGTATTAAAGTCGTATTTAATAGATTGTTTAATCATCGTCAATGCTTTAAAGCTATACTTTCGGTGTGTGCAATCCTATATTTTAATTAAGCGACAAGGGCACGAGGCCGAAATTAAACACAAAAAGTGGTTGGAGACGTAGATGGATCTCATCCACTGGCTGCCGAATATGGAGATTGACAAAGATAAAATACACTGGTCAATGGGATAACACCGCTCATGAGTAAGGGCAGAGCTAGCAGGGGTGCCCGGTATCCCTAGGCACAGCCAAAAATCGAAAATTTCTGACGAGATTAGTGTTGCCAGGGGTGGAGCCACCGCCCGGCGACTACCTGGGCTCGCCGGTGACGAGCCTTGGAGCTTTGAGTTCATCCCGTCGTTGGTAGATTGCAGTCTGCAGACACCATGGGAGCGATCAAGCCTAGGTAAGCGTCACGCTGTTACATGGGCCAAATCCGCAGCCCGCAATGCACGCCATGCGGTCCATGCATCACGCTCGGGCCACCCTCACCTTCACAGCCTCACGGTTGATGCATTGCCCTGCCCTAAATCCGGAATTCCTGATCGAATCCACTCCTCTAATTCCCTTAATCCCTCAGTCATAGACTCACATGTGGCGGTGGCGCGGCACGCAATGTGCTAGTGGGCAGGCGGGGGCACGAGGCGCAAGTCGAAGCCAACAAGGGGAAGGGGCACTAGCCACCGGGCATGCATGGACGGATGGTGGGGGCAAAGAAACTGAGGAAGCCAGGAGTGGGAAGAGGGCACCAAGCGGCGGCCAGTAGGCACGAAGGGGGAGGGGAAGGGGGCACCGAGCGACTGCCCGGTGGGCGAGCCAGCAAGGGTGGCAACGACAACTCGACAAGGGCGCAGTGCTAGTCAGGCCCCGCTCTGGGGGTAGGCCGGGGGGCGCCGGCCTAGGGCCCCGGGCCAGGGAGGCCCCCCCGCAAGCCGCAACGCCCCACCCCCCAGCACGGCTTCATGCGGCCCATCATCGGCATGCAGGATTGAATCGGCATGCATGCGCCATGCGGAAGCCACGACGTGAATACAGTCATACAGAATACCGATCGAATACGTGATCGAATCGACCTACGACCGCAATACCGCATCATTGCATCAAGGATTCAAGGGCTTAGGGCTCAAGGCCGCCCGCCGCCGTCAACGTCGCTGATCGCTCGCGTGCGAGGGCGCCGGGGCGGGACCGCGGGAGCAACGTCGTGTCGTCGACTCGTCGTCTACTCGTCTCCAGTCTCCTGCGCCGACATCGCGCGTGGACTCGTGGGCTCATGGCCGTCCGCCGTCGCAGCCCGACTGCCCGAGAGGCCGAGTCGCCGTCTCGCCGAGACAGACTCCATCGTCTGATCGTCGCGCCCGATCACTCGCCGTTCTGCCGCCGAGGCGCCGACTCGCCGTCGTACGTCGTACCACGTACCGTCGACTCGCCGGTTCGCCGCCGACTCGCCGTTTTGCTCTGCTGCCTCGCGCCGATCACTTGGCTGTCTCTCAATTTCATCTGCATCCGCCACTGCGCCGCATCGCCAAGGTGAGGCAAGTAGGCAACAATTTACATCTAGTGATCTACTCATCTACATCTACTTCAAAAATTAGGTTAGGATTTTATGTTCTTGTTATTTACTTTACTTTGTAAATTACAGGGTTTAGAATGTTGCCTAAGAAGCATATGTCGGGTGCTCAAAAAAGAAACAAAAGAAAACGAGAAGAACGGTTTATTGAATCGCAAAAGGGAGCTATACATAAGTTCTTTTCAGCTTCAAGTAGTGTTGTTCCCGGTGATAATCCTGAGGAGGTGGATGATACGCAAGATGAAGAACAAGAATCTGATCATAATTTAAATGCAGAAGTTGATGTCAATGAGGATGATGCAAGGGAACAAAATTTAAATGCACAAGTTGATGCCAATGAGGATAGTGCGGGGGAACAAAGTTTGCAGCCTTCATCTGAGAATCCAAATGGTAATGAACAGAACGACTCACTTATATCAATTTTTGATCCTAGAACAGTAAGTGATGCTCAATCTTTGGTAACTGCACTTGAGAATTTTGAATTTTTAGTTGGTATGGTTATTTGGCATGATATTCTGTTTTCTGTAAATATGGTGAGCAAGAAATTACAATCTAAGATTGTGTGCATGGATGCTACTCTAACACAAATTGAAGGGGTCATCTCATTTTTTAAGAGGTACAGAAATGAAGGCTTCACTGCTAGTATTGATATTGCAAAAGATATTGCATCTGAAATGGATGTAGAGCCAGAATTTCCCATAAAACGTCAAAGTAAAAGAAAGAAGCATTTTGATGAACAAAATGACCAAAATGAAGAAATACAATCAGCTATAGAATCCTTCAGAGTTAATTACTTTATTGTCATGATTGATGTTGCAATTGCTTCATTGACTAGTCGATTTGAGCAGTTGAAGGCATTTGAAAATATGTTTGGTTTCTTATTCAACTCCAAAAATCTAAAGTCTCTGGATGATAATGATCTACGGAGGTGTTGCACTACTTTTGTACAAGCTTTTTCTCATGATGGGTCATCTGACGTTGAGTTCAATGATTTTTTCTCTGAATTAAAAGTGCTGCAAGTCACCTTGCCAAATGATAAGATGTCGGCATCTGAGATTCTTCAGTTCGTTACAGCTGCAGATTGCTACCCAAATGTCTCTGTTGCATATCGAATTCTTCTAACTGTACCTGTGACTGTAGCCTCAGCTGAAAGGAGTTTCTCAAAATTGAAGTTGCTGAAAAACTATTTGCGGTCTACTATGTCACAAGAAAGATTGAATGGCTTGGCTATGTGCTGCATTGAGAAGAATATCTTGGACGACATTGATCTCGATGTTATTATTAATGATTTTGCATCAAGAAGTGCTAGAAGAAGTTCCTTTTTATGAAAAACATTGGATATTTGTCGCTCCTATTTGAGGTAAATTAATTCTTACTAGTTACATTTGGTTTATGAACTAGTTAGTACCTAATTAGTTTATCATGTTAGAACTATTGATTTGTGTCACTTTAGACAACATAAAGTTTAAACTGCATATTTTATGAGTAGAAAAAAAATTTATAGTAAAAGGCCCATTGAGCCGAATTCGCCCTAGGGCCTTTGAAAATGTTGAGCCGGCCCTGGTGCTAGTGCAGGAGGGGAGCAGCTGGCGGTGCGATGCAGAGAAGAGCAACACGTCATGGGGTAGGGTGCGACCACATGGAAGCAACGGCGTGGTGCGAGAGCAGGCAGCGGTCGGCGGGCGTGGCGCTGACGCGGGAGGGGAGCAGAGCCAGAGGCGACGCGGCGCACAGGCGCAGAGAGGAGCCCATGCAGGAGGAGCTGGCGGCGCGGCGGGCATGCACTAGCGGCGCACAGCTATAGACCATAGTATGTCGATTTGGGATTACGAATTTAGGGATTTGTCGATTTGTATCGTACTTTTGGCAAATTTAGTGTGTGTGAAGTGTGCACTCCATTGCAAATTGTCTAGCTCCGAAACTGCTCGCGAGACGCCTTTCTTTCTTTCCTTTTTTTTTTTTTTTTGTCAGGATACGTTTTATGTTTGACCAGTGATCGGATCATATCACAGTCCATTAGATTACAACATATGCAAACAAATGAAAGCAGTTGCAGCTGGTGCGGAATTTTTCCTACCTCTATGATAATGGCTGAGCCTCAAGCCATTAGAATTTAGACAGTCAATTCCTCAAATCGTACATCCAAAATCACATCATTTTTATTCTCCCAAAATCCAGATCAACGATTGTGCAAACTCAACGGCGTCACTCCTTATTACTCCAGTATTCCGATGAGTATAAATTAATAAAGAAATGCCGTAATCCTCATAGAATTAATCGGGCATTTGTTACTAAAGTTTAGTGCACTTGTACCACGAGCAGTATATGACGGCCCAGAAAAACAAAAATTGGTTCGCATGGACAAAGGGAGGAAAACCCATGGAGGAATACACAGAGAATATGGCAAATAGCGTTGCTTTACTTATCTCCCACCAGGAAGTTCCAAGTTTCCAAGATTTAACACATCTTGAGATTAATAGCAGAATACAGACAACAGTCTGCAAATAATTGGTAGATTTCCTAGCCCGGGTTGCTGAATAATACATCATCCATTATCCACATGGGTGGCCAGCATACGATACTAAACTATGGCATGCTCGCTATTATTCACTGACGGCAGACTCCAAGATAAAGCCACTGGGGTGGTGGTGTTATTTCGGGCCTGCCTGGTTCTTCTACATGCAAAGAAATAAGAGTATTGCTATACAACATTCGACTGTTTTTGAGGACAAAAGCAGTCAGATTGATCTGGGACGTTAGATCTCCATCCAACGGATCCACCCATACAAGCCCCCCTCCAAAAAAATGACCTCCTCTAAAAAAATGATCTAGGGCGTTGGATCTCCATCTAACGGCTCAAAATCTGACTGTTTTTGTCCTAAAAAATAGTCGAATGTTGACATAAGAAGGAGGTGGAGATGGTGAGGAAAGGTGAGGAAACGAAGGCCGGCAAGTCGATACAACATCAACATCGGGCAAAGCACCAAGTCATATAAGTGCAACTAAGTGTGCCTGCAGAAATCGACAAGCCACGAATAAGAAACAAAAGCAGCACCTATGCATGACATCAGAAATGCCTATCTAGAACTATTGAGCATATTATCAAAAAGCTACTCAAATACTACATACGGATGGGATTGGTACTTGGACATTGTATGGATGTATGCTGTACTGATGAGTCCAAAACTGGGTCGGCCATTTGATGACAAAAGTGGTGGAGCTGCTGGTTGACATGGCTCTTAAGCATGGGGGTTATATTTAAGTCTATATGAAATTAGCACCTGCCGGACTGCTTCAACAGCCAATACTGATTGCACTTACTGCATACCTACATTAAAGACTAAGCAGCACAGTGTGCTTTGATAGTTTAGTTTGTAGCTCCTCTCACCCTGAACACTGAAAATCCCCATGCATATCTCTGGGAGCAAGAGTTAGGCAAGAACAGCGCTCAAAGACAATTGCCTACTGTGTTGAAATCAAAATAATACATACAACTGAATTTATTCTACAACTAGAGCCTTCAGCACATTTCCTAAAGCCACACTTTGAAGCACACAAACAAATTGGATTGCAAAAACAGTAGAAGTTTCTGCTTTAACTTTATTTTACTTCTCATTATCTGCCCTTACAATTACATTAGCATTATGAAGGAAAACTATTTCTAAGTTTCCAACTAGCAACCATAAAATTGCAGCTAGAGAGAAACATTACCTGTACAAGATGTAGCAAGTAAGAATTTTCAACCCTGAAGAACCTTTTCTGGATCTAACTGCCCGCTACAGTAACTGGAAGGAACAGCCGAGAGCTCCAGCCTGCCTTTCCACTCTTCACCAGGCTTCAAGGTAATGGGCTTCTCAACAGCTGCAGGCTCCACACATAACATGTGTTTATATTCTTCATCACCAAAATCTTGCATGGTTTTTGACTTCTTGTCCCATGGGTTCCATACAACTACAAAGGGCAAAAAGGATAACAAAATTATGCATGTTGTGTGTGGAAAAATGAAACTTGATACAGATAGGTACAAAAAATCAACTACCAAATAAACTTACCAGCATCTGGAAGCTCATCTTTCCTTAGGACAAATGTTCTTTTCTTCTCATGATCAATAATTGCAATTTTTGATGGTGCATCCAGATATATTTTGTCAACCTACATAACAAAAAGTTCACAGATAAGCACCTGCAGACTGCAGTCTCATATGTAACATTGAAATGGTTTACTTACCTCTGATTCAAACACAATAGCATCCCCCTGCTCTGTGAATCGCTCTTTTCCCTTCAGGTTGTCAAAGTAGTCCAATGTCTCCAGCCCTTCAATACGCACTTCACTAAGGAATTTTGCGGTTTGAGCAATCACATGAGAAAATTTTGAATTCTCAACCATGGGAACATGTGAAGCTATAGACAATAAACTCAAAATGCTCAATGTTATTCACAAAAATGTCCATTTAGAATCACTCATGTGCTTGAACTGAGAGAAAGCACTTAAGATTACAGATTTATCAATGCCTCTTTGGTAAACTCGAGTATAAGTGTAGGACCCTGCTCCACTTTGTTAGCATGAGGATATCCTAAAAAGATCCCGGATAGATTACCAGGTCGACCTTATCTGTTGATTGAATACTCAAATATAGAGGAAACAAATTAACACCCAAACACACATTTACATTTCTACAACATTTCAATTATTAGTTGAACATGTTTATCAGACAGATATAAACACGACTTACTGTCTTAAAAAGTTGCTATATGCTGGCATTAACAATATGAGAACCAGATTATTAAACCAGCATGTTTTCCCATCTGCTCCCAAAAAATGTATATGAGCCTATGTACTGGCATTAACAACATGAGAACCAGAGTATAAACCAGCATATGTTCCCATCTGGTCCAGAAAGAATGTGTTGAATCTACTAGTCTTGGTAATTGGTTCAATACCAATGCACAAATATCATTTATATAAGCCTATTGAAGGTGTTAGCAACTAAATTTGAACACATATACCCCTGGAAAGTCTTGCACAAACAAAATTCCACTTTCAATTCCAATCCCTAGGAGAAGTTTCAGATTAAAATATCTGAACGAAAAGCTGAGAAAACAGAGGAAAAGGGCATAAAGCATACACACACACCTTATGTCAGATACAGAGAAGTATGTGTGATACGCAAATGTAAATGAGAAAGGTCTTCCATCAATGTTGGTGTTTCTAATTCGAGAAGTGAGAATCAAATCTCCCTTAGGTCCAAGAGCAACTCTTAATCGAAATTCAAAGCTGTAAGTCAAAGACATACAAGGTGCAGAATCAGACATGCGCAACATGAAAAAAAAGGGACTTGCAAACATGATCTCTGGATGGTCTAACACAAACCTGTGAGGCCAGATCTTGATATCTTCTTCAGAAGGCTTCAGAATAAGATCAGCAAAAGTTTTAATTGCAGTGTTTACTGGGAATGGTGGAGGATTATCATCAATGGACCAGAACCGATTCCTTGCAAATCCATGTTTCTCAAGACTTCCATGTGTACCGAACTGCATTTATATGGTTCTTTTGGATTATTGGAGAAGGCAAATTTTATTACCATGAATTTATGAGAAGTCATTATAGATGAAGTTGCCATACTTGGGGGAAGCAAATGGGTATGCCACCACGAATTGCTTTCGGAGGCTTGAAAATGGCCTGAAAAGGAAGAAAATTATTTCGAAACCATGATTCAGAGATACTACAATTAATGCACAACGCACAGAAAAACAATAATTAAACAAAAGTTGCTTCTATTAGAGTATGAATTTTGAATTTAATTGGGTTAAACATCCATTGGTGCAAAAGAAACAACTAGAAAATAAAAGCCTTTAAAAGGGCTAAGATTACCAAGACATGGCGACAGGAGGCAACAGTTTATGGCTATGCTTAAAAAGACTCTAATTCAGAATGCGATAGGAATGCAGTCAAATAGGGACAAATAACAAAATTATGTAGTGGGGCAAGGATGACAAGGATGCGGCAATGCATCATTTACAAGTTTATCTGTATAACAAATTAACGATTTAGCCAATGAGGTCACCTATGACCTCATGAATGGTTCTATACCTTGCTGCTTACAAAAAGCAACTCATCCCCATGGTCATTCTTCCAAGAGGTTACGTGCCCTCCATATAGATGGACCTAACCAAAGACAAGACGCAAGACAATTGATTAGCTACAGGAGTCAAAGCCTGGTCTAAAACAAAGTGATGACAATAATAGATTTCATGTAGGGACCATACCCAGACCATAAATATTTGTCTTGTTCCATATATAATCCTTGAGATTTGGATATAAGAAATAAAGGTTCCAGCAAGAGCACAGTGGAATTTAAAATGGGTAATCAGAATCCTAGTTGCATGAAAGCATGACACCAAACAGAAATTTAGACCTCTTATCTGACAAAGTTAACTGTTGTGACAAGACAAGAACTAGATGCCTTACATAGGCTTTAGTCCCTCCGTTCCAACAAATTCATGACTGGAAAATAAAACAGCACAAACTCGAGTTCATCTTGAAATTCTGAAGTTATCTTTAGCACAGCTGAGTTCACATGTTCAAACAACTCCAATAGCCAGTGCCTCAGTCCAGCAACATTCTCTCATGTTAATCAGCTGGAACAAGTATGTTATGCTATGTGCTTGGACTGGATTTACATGCATCTCATGAGCAACTTCACCAATTATATTTACAAACATAACAAAGAACCACATCAATAAAAGTTAATTTCAGTTATGCTTCACTCGGCCTAACGCGCCAGATCTAAAAGCACAAACTCACTGTGGTTCCCACGACTTGTCAAAAAGAACTCAAGGAGGATAGCACCTCCCCTGCAAGGGCCATCAAACACGTATAGGGCCAAATTCCAACAGACGGAGGATTATCCATCTTGGAAACATAAGAGGATAACCTAGGCCCTTTCGCTTTCGCGTTTCATAGTCGGTGCCTCTCCTCCACTAGGTTCCAGAACAAGAGAATTGTCCGCATAACATTTTAACTCTTTCACTATCACACTTCACAGTCCGGCTATCAAGTTGTGAATGTTATAGTAACGTGTGACCAAAACTACATATCTTGATTTCACAAAACCCCAGTCCCTTTTCTCATTGGAGCCAACTCGCGGAATCTAATCGCAAGAGCACCATGGAACGATTGAACATCCTTACCAGGCGGAAGGCATAACGTACGGCACCGCTAAATCCTCTAATTAGAAAGTGATAAAACAACTTGCTGGCGAAAAAAGGTTGAGCAAAAAACAAAACTGAACGGAATATTAAGCTGTTAAAATGCCAGTACGTCTCCAGTAAACCAGACGGCGAATCACAACAACGCGGATCGCGAAATGCGCCACTGATTCATCCGCCGAAGAACAGCAACAACAACAACAACAAGAAAACCGCCCGTCTGCGCCAAAATTCCACACCCCGACCACCCAATCCCCTCGGGAAAACCGCATGCGCATCGGCCAACCCCCGAGGGATCCGCGCAAGTGGGCCCCCAAATTAAATCGAGTCGGAACCGGAGGGAGTGGGAGGCGGAACTGGTTACCTCCGCGGAGAAGCCGCGCGCCTCGCGAAGAACGAGCTTCTCGAGGCCGGAGGGGCCCTTGGTGCGCTCCACGGGCGGCGGCTGCGGCGACTTGGGCGTCGGGGGTGGCGAGGACGCGGAGGCGGTGGCCATGCCAACCACCAGCTCGTGCAGCGGCGAGCCCTCGTGCGGAAGCCGTAACACAGTAACACCAACCCCTCAACTTTTAGTGGCGAGAAGGTGGAGGGGGAAAGGTGTGGCAGGCAGGAGGGCTATTTATAGGTGAGGCGAGGAGGAAGAGAGTGTACTGTACTACTCGTGTGTGCTGGACTGCTGGCTGGCTGGTGTCCGGGGTGGGACTTGGGAGTGGGACTTCGTGGATTGGAGGGAGTTGAGGGCCTGTTTTTTGGGTTTATGAAATCGGCTTTTAGCTTATACTATAGCGTCTAATTTTTAAACGGAGTATTTTCTTAAGACAGGGTCTACAAGTTAAACGATCTACACGTTAAAAGTCCAACATCTGTACCAGCCAAAATCGCAAATGAGTATCTGTCTCTCCGTAATCTGTACCGTAAACAGCCAAAATTCAAAAATTTCAGCCAAAAGCCATAAGCCGCAACCGAAAAGAACAGGCTCTCAGGCTTAGGGCTCGTTGGTGTCGGCTTTGGTTTTTAGTTTTTGGTTTATTTTTTACTATTTATAAATTTTATTTTTTCTTCTAAATTTTTAGTTTTTTGAGTTTTTTGTCTGTTCTTTTTCCCTGTATTCGTTTGTGTTGTCTGTGATAAGCTAGTATATTTTTTCTATTTTTAAATTTAATTACGTCAAATAAGTCACTTTCAACTACAGTGAAATTTCAACAGTTACAGTGCAATTTCAACTATAAGCCAAAGCTTTTCAGCCCAACCAAGCGAGGCCTTAGTCAGGGATGAGAATGATTGAATAAGGTTGAAATATAAAGTTATATTTTAAAATTAAATATAAATATAAATTTAAATATTTTTAAATATAGATATGAATATTCTTAAATACAAATACGGATTTTGCTTATCACATTTATGTTTTCTCGGATATAAATATTGAATAAAACAGATTCTTAATAGTTTTGCCAATTTTTCACTAGTTTTGACCCGTTATCAGTTTGAACCGCCTAAATTCAAATTTTGAATTATAAAATTCATGTGGGTTTTTCATGAGTTCTAAAAACGGATCGAATACGAATCGCATAGTCTTAAATACGAATTCGGATATTAATATTCTCAAATACGAATGCGAATACGAATATTCCCATATACGAATATAAATATTTTTTTAATATGAATTTTGCTTACCACATTCGTATTTTCTCAAATACCAATATTGGATAAAATGAATTATTCGTTTCCTTTTCCACCCCGTTAGTCACTTAGTTGTAGGAGCCATTCTGTTCTTCTCTAACGGGTTAGCGGGTCGCATGCAAGCTGTTCACAAACTTTGATCGGAGGCGGGTGTAGATCACCGTGGAACGGATACGAACGTTACAAGAGAGGAACGGGAAAACCACAGGAAAGTTGTAAGGATGCAATGGTAAAACAGGGGATTAGAAAACATGCGAAAATGTAGGAAATAAGTGTTTGGAATGCACGGATTAAAATTATAAACGATACCCTAGAAAATTTTAAAATTTATTCATGTGTGTGAGAGAGAGAAAGTGAGATTACATTTGAACTTTCAAAGGAAAATTTTCCATAAGCTCTCACATCTTTTTTTCTTTTCCTCCAAAACTATAGGAAAATGCAACTTTCCAAAGGAATGAGACAACACCTCCATTCCAAACACCCCTAAATGCAAATTTTCCATCGGATTGCAATTCCTGCACTTTTCCTTCATTTTCCTTTTATTCAAAAAATGCAAATTTTCCATCGGATTGCAATTCCTGCACTTTTCCTTCATTTTCCTTTTATCCAAACGAGCCTTACTAACAGTCCGCTCAGTTGGACTGAAAAAAGTGGCTTATGACTGAAGCTGTACTGTAGTTAGCTGAAATTGCATTGTAGCTAATGATGACTTATTTGGCGTAATTAAATCTAAAAATTTAAAAATAAAAAGGTTATCCCATCACGAATAATGCAAACAAATGCGAAAAAAAAACTGACAAAAAAGCTAAAAAATCAAAAGGCTAGAAAATAGACAAAATTTATAAATAGTATAAAATAAATCCAAAGTCAAAAGTTCAAACCGAAATGAGCGGGCGTAAGTTACCAAAGGCTTAGATCATGCGTTAGTGCAAGATTAGCGCAGACTCGTATGTACGCGAGCCATTTCCAATCAAACAAACAGGAATTTCACGTGGAAGGACGCTTAATCCCCGCGAGTATCGGCAAAAAAGAAAAATAAGAAAAAGGGTATACATTCCAAACGGCATCCTGGCACCCCTTAGGCGCCGTGGCTGCCAAGGTCGTCGTGACAACCATGGTGAGAAGTTATTATGTACAGACAAGTGACATATCGAGATTTCTACAATGCAAATGGTAGATTCTGAGTAAGACTAAATCAAGCATTCAAACTACTAAAAGTTAGTCATATTCTTCAAAGAAAAAGCAAAATCATGAAACTAAAACATTGAACTTTTTTCTTACTTTAATGAGAAAGCAGGTGTCTAAGTGTTGCGTGACAAAACCTCATGATTCAAGAGTTTTTTTAAAAAAAATGTGACAAAGCAGCTTGTTCAACCTGCTAATCCGGAGCACATGCTATCAAATGAAACCTGAAAAGACAAGGACTCAAGAACATACTTTCAAAGTTTGAAACATTCACTTTATAAATGGTAATCCACAGTGCACTTTCTGTGCATACTCCTCATATTCATAGCCAAAGAATTGCCTCAAGAAACATTCTTCATACCTGCTCTTGAGTGAAGGAATCACAAGAAAACCATAGGAGAAGCACAAAACCTAATATATTGAACTCTTTTACGAATATGTTTGCATTCGGCGGGTGATGAAACATACTTAAAGAGGCTTTAAAAGGATTTATCCTCAAAATGGGGAGCTTTAAACATAAAGGAGAAAAACATTGTTCTTTTAGAAGGATACGGTATGTGGTTTGAAAAGTATCGCCACAGCACCAACGCAAATGCAATTGTGGATACTGGATTGCACAGCGTAACCTGGGTTCCTACTGCCAACATAAAAAAGCCTAAATACCCAGGATGCCGCATAAACCTGTACAGTTAAACACAATATTTAGCAATTGCACTATAAAATAGTCTTGCAGAACTACCATCATGGTATAGTGCAAATAAAGAACATACAAAGAATTCTGATAACATAACTCAAGAACCACGAAGGGTAATGCAATATAGGTTAAATAGTATGTTACCTATAGACCCCATGAGTAATCAACTCATGTTGGTCTTCACGGCAAGTTCTTATAACATGCTTAAAGGCACGCCCAGCTGTCACAAAAGCAAGTTTACGAAGAATTTGACCAATAATCACCATTAGAAGGCCAACATTACTGACAAACCAATATTCCTTTAGTTCTGGGAAGAGAAGGGCTTCCGTCAGGTGTTCCAGCATTGCAAAACTCAGTGCCAAAACGTACCGCTTGCTGATAAGAAGTGCTGCATGAGAAGGACCTTTATTAACTCACAACACGGTACCCAGTAAAGTTAGGATACTGCAATTTCCAATCTAAAGGGCAAGAAAGAGGACAAGAAAAAAACAGCGGTCACCAATATAGGCATGCCTTGTGCTCTTTCATATACTGTTTGATAAACTTATGTGTCAAGGTGTTAAATGGTGGTTCTGATTGTGTTATCCAATCAACATTTCATTTCATTTTATGGTTTTGGTGCATTGCACATTTTGTTTCCGCATAAAACTAGTAAACTTCGAAAAACCTTCCAATACTGCATTGTCATCCTACTTAGAATTTAAACAATTAAAGGTTCATAACAAAACCAACAACAGGGCAAAGTTATGTTTTCAGGAATTACTTCTAGAGTTACAGTGGTTCGCAATGAGAAACCTAGTCCCTGTTTTGGTGGGAAACTACGAAGCGATCCCGGGCTAAGAGCAAGTCTTATAATACAGCCTTCAGCTGGCTGTATGAATACTTACAGCTCACTTATCAGCCTACTCATATAGTAGTTACAGCCAGCTGAAGGCTGTATGACCTACCCCTCACTCTCACAAAGTTTCTTGGTTCTTGTGCTTCAGCTGGCTGTAAGCTTACAGCCCACCTCTCTTCTCTCTCCTTCTCTCTCCTCCACCTCAGCATACAGCCAGCTTACAGCCTCTTATAATACTTGCTCTAAGGGGCTAACAAAATGCAAGTTGGGCAAGCCAAGTTAAAATAACTATTTTTCTGATTTTGGCGCTTGACCTCAACCTTTAATGTCTGCCCATTGCCACCTGTTCCCTTTCTTCTTCTAGATTTAGTGTAGCACTTGGTAGCTTGTTTCTGCTTAACTAAAAAGAGATTCCTATAGTTGCAATACATCGGACAGCACAGGCAGTTCACAGAATGAAAAATGTATACTATACTCTGGCCCAAACCGGAAACGATCTTATCGGATCAGTTTCGAGTGACGCTTTTCTGCATCCTTATGAACACATATATTTAGAGTCGCTGGAATCTGCACCTACAAAGACATATCATTCAATAACACCTTCGTATCTAGACAATTTCACAAGCACCGTCGCAAATGACAAGAGAGGAAGGGAACAGGCAGAGTGGACGGATCACTCACAGGCGGTGGTGACGTTGCGGCGGCCGTGGAAGACGACCGCGAGGACGTACTCGGAGCCGTGGAAGAAGACCAGAGCGGCCGCGAACTTACACGCCTGTGCCCGCGCCGCCATGGACAGAGCGGGGATCTGGGGACCAGTGACGACTGACGAGGCCTGTGGGAGTGGTGACACTGTTGATCGTCGCGATCACTTGCTTTGACTTTTATCTCTTCTCTTTCCTCGCAAGGAAAATATGATGATGGCCAAAAAAAGAGATGGATTTCTAGGTAGGATTGCCTACATTATTGATTAAGTGAAAAATACCACATCATATGACCTGCCGATTAGTTTGATAAAAAAAAACGATTAAACACCGTGGATTGTCGCAACAACAAGGCAGTCTCCCAGAGATGTTTGCAGCAAGTAGAGATACCCAGGACCTGGGTAGTGTGTGCACTCAGAAAGTTCTGGATAAGTTACTAATGACCCAGGGTACGCAAGCTAAGCTTGAAACATGGTTTTTTCTAAGAAATTTGTCAGAATTATACCGTCTTCTACAAAATTCCAGTAAAATTCTAATAAAGTTGGTTTAACATCTCCCCGCGGTTAACTCAGGCTGAGGAACATGTGCAACGACACTTGCTTCATTGCACGCGTGAAGGCTGGAGCATGCCAGTTGCTGTGTGTTGTCAATCAACAGTAGTTCATGATGATGAGTTGGATTATCAAATGGAGAAATATGTATAGTATAGACGTATAGTGTCCATGGTAGCAGAAAAAGATCCTCACGTCCTCTCCTAGACATGTTCTTCCTATGCGCTCACCTGGACTGTTTCCTGGGAGAATGCAAGGTGGGATAGGTAAGGAGGTGGCATCCCCTGCGGCGCACGTCATTGACACGTGGGCTCCACGGAACACCGCGTGGGCCTTGGATTGGACGCCATCAGTCTCCTGTCACGTGAGCTCCACGTGCCTGACGCGTGGGGCAAGTAGGCCACGCATCCAGCCCTTCGTTCCCCAGTGCGAGCGATCTCTACCGTTTGATCCAGCACCAAATCCTGAGATCTCCCTCTGACGACATCTTCTGCTGGGCCCCACGCGCAGAGAGAGCCACATGGGTACAGTACAGGTAAAAGAACAGCGCCGTCAGCCGGAACAAAATAACCTGCGATGCCTAGGAGACAGCGAATCTGGTTAGAGCAAGGCTAATAATACAGCCTTCAACTGGCTATATGAACACTTATAGCTTACTTATCAACCCATTCATATAGTAGTTTACAGCCAACTGAAGACTGTATGACCCACCCCTTTCTCTCACAAAGTTTCTTGGTTCTTGTGCTTTAGCTGGCTGTAAACTTACAGCCCACCTCTCTTCTCTCTCCTCATCTCTTTCCTCCACCTCAGCATACAGCCTACTAACAGCCTCTTATTATACTTGCTCTTATTGCCACGGTCGCTTTGTTGTGCGAGCTTGTGCTTACGTTTAGTGAGGTTTAGGTCCGTTTTAAACGCTTTTGGTTCTGTTTTTTTAGTTTTTAAAAGTTACTTTTTAATCTTTTTACAATAACTAATTTTTAAATAGAATATCTTTTTAAGATATGGTCTAATATTTAATTGTAGTACATACTTTACTAACTTCATTTATATCATCAAAAACTACATGTGAGTTTCTGTTGCTATATAATCTCTCGCACAAACAACCAAAAAGAATAGACTCTTTGATTTTTAATTTTTAGTAGTTGATTTTTAAACAAAGTGATTTTTAAAAATATTTTCTATAAATTATCTATAGAGGCTATCATAGAAGCTACTTAGGGCCTGTTCTTTTTTATTACGGCTTGTGGCTTTTGGGTTGTTTGTACGAGAGATTATAGAGTAACAGAAACTCATGTGCGGTTTTTGCCAATATAAATGAAATCAGCAAAGCACGTACTACAATTAACTAGTAAACCCTATTTGAAAAAAATACTCCGTTTAAAAGCTAGTTACTGTAGAAAAACCGAAAAACAACTTTTAAAAGCTGAAAAGAACAGAGCCTTAACGTTTTTTTACTTTCTCAGTCTCTTTTACAATCAGCTATAGTTAAAATCAAAACCTTAGATCTTGTATGCTAGGGACATATTCACATGTAAGCAAGCATGTGTGCAGGTGTATTTAAGGTATATGTGAGTGCGTCCTTATACTAACAAAATCTGTTAATTGAATCTGGAAGTATACCATTTTCTACACGGAAAGAGGCGTAGAAAAGGGAAGGCAATATAGGCGGAGAAAGACGAGGGAAGAAACGAGGGAAAGAAACCGAAGAGACGAGCCGAGGGGATTGGATTGGATTCGCCTAGCATCGCACACCTCTTCCCCCAAATCCCACAATTTTTAGCCGCGCCGAATCCGAAACCCAAACCCAAATCCGGAGTCCACCCCGTAGTCTTTATTCGCAAATTTTTATCTTTCGCTCTGTAATAAAACTCCCTGCCGTCTTAGCCTCCTCCATCGCCTTGGAATCTCAAGCTCCAAATCCCAATTCTGCTGCCTCTCCGGAGTCCGGAATTAGCCCATCGCATAACGCCGGAGGAGGAGGGGAGATCGGAGCGTCGGGATGGCTGCCGCCGCCGCCTCCTAGGATGGAGCTGGATTCCTCCGGCGGCTGCTCGGCTGCTCCCGCGGATGCTGTGATCGCCGCGATAAGAGCTTCGGAATAGCTGGCGCGTATGGAGGGGAGCGGTACGCAGGAAGACGCGGCGCCGCCGTGGGTGCCCGGCGAGGCCATGGCGTTCCGCCGTTTCGCGGGCGCCGCGGCTTCGGGGCGGTTGTCGGAGGCGTCCCCGTCCCCGTCGGCCTCGGGCAATGGGGTCGCCGCCCGCGTAAGCAACCTTCACGGGGTCAAGAGGAAGCCGGTACGCCTCCTCCTCCTCCTTGCTCTGGTCCATCCTGATCATCAAATTGCTGAGAATTGCAAGGAATTAGCACGCTGATGTAGCTGAATTCGGCTTGCTGTGCTGTTGGCCAACTGAAAGCTTTGGACTTTGATCGTTGGACCGCAAGTTCATCACAATTGTTGTTGCTGGTTTGCTCCTTGCTTGCGCGTTTGTTCGTGCGCCCTTAGGCTCGTCTATATGAACTAGCGGTTTGGACCGATGGAGTTTCATAAAAGACTGTAATGCTGTTTGCCTGGTTACTCTGTAGGCTCGTGTATTATTTTGCCACGAGTACAATCGCAGAGAGGCCACAAATGGGGGAGAATGTCATAACCGAAGTTATTTTTGCTCGTTGTATCTACCAAAAATGTTCTGTGAGACCGTACTCACATCTAGTTGCTTTAGAATTTTACCTAACTAGTGTTTAGCTAAGCAATGTTTTGGGTAATTCTTTCTTTCTTTCTTTTGGAAATTTGACGAGTATTTGAACAAGATACCATTCCAGCATTACACAACACTTGTGTGTAAACATTGTTATGAGTTTGTTTAACGTGCTTTATTAATGATTTGGTATACCATATTAAGACACGGGAACGTCCTATCATTTATTTGTTACAACTCTTCTTTTGTATTATACTATGATATGATATGCACCTCAAGCAAATGTACTTTTGTTGTTCCGGTACCAATTGACACTTTTTACCATGCAGTTTGTTGCAAGACTAACAACAGACATCATCCAAACATTTGAACGGTGCAACCCTGAGTTTAAGTACTCAGAGGCGCTAAACCCAAAGCACTTTATCACCAATCCTTCAACCCCAGCTCACAATGATGGGCTTGATAATGCAAATTGGGACCTCATATTGTATGTCAACTTGGAATTGGTCAACAAGACATCAAATCGAAGGTTTGATTTTCTCAGAATTGGTGTTCTATATGCTGCATTTTCTTTAATTCATCTTTTGTCCTGTTTCGGGTGCATTGTTATTGCTTAGATTAGTTGGTCTGAATTATTCTTCAAGAATCAATATATGCAACCGACATTATGCATGCTGATTGGTGATCACGCAAACAAATATGTTGGTATTCCTTAGGGCATGTTTGTTGAGAAGTAATTGAAGGTTGTAGGCGTGTAAGTTAGATGAACCGACATTCTTTCCAATTTTCTTGTTAGTTTGTGCAAGTTTTGTTGATAAATCGGACATGTTTTGTCTTTCCTCCAACATTCACTGTTCTTAGTTTCAGGAATGTTGAACAATTGTTAGCATATCATTGAACTGTGCCTTCTTTCTTATTTTGATACTCAGGTTCATTGTCAAGGAAATGCTTGGCCAAGGCACGTTTGGTCAAGTTGTCAAATGCTGGGACACAGAAACCAACAACTATGTTGCTGTGAAGGTTATAAAAAATCAGCCTGCCTTTTACCATCAGGCGATCATGGAGGTTTCACTGTTGAGATCGGTATGATAGTCAGAAACTTACTCCATTTTGCTCGATATATGCGATAACTCACCATTACAATTGTGGGTGTGCTTGCAGCTAAATCAGAAATTTGATCCTGATGATCAGCATAACATTGTCCGTATGCTTGATTATCTCTTATTCCAAAATCACCTGTGTATAGCCTTTGAATTGCTTGGTCAAAACCTGTAAGCTAACTTCTTTAGAACTTTATGCTAATATGTTCGTCCCTTAATTAGTTTTTGTTCACACTGCCCTATTAACTCCGACATTTTAGGTATGAGCTATTGAAAAGGAACCATTTAAGAGGTCTGAAAGTGAAATATGTACGGGCATTCTCAAAACAAGTGAGGTGTCTATCTGTATTTCCCATTCAATGTTAATGTAATACTTGTTAACTGATCTTGTTGTTTTATGTTTTCAGATATTGGATGCCATGATTGTGATGAGAGATGCTGGCATCATTCATTGTGATCTAAAGCCCGAAAATATCCTCTTATCTCCCAGGTGAGTTACCCCTTTGAATATTGAATTCTGCATTGTTAGGTCTTGGACGCTATTTTTTCAAGCAATTCGTAGTTTGATGGTTGTGCGATGAATTTTACAGTGTCACAACAGCTGCATCAGTGAAAGTAATTGATTTTGGATCAGCATGCATGGAGGGTAAAACAGTGTACTCATACATTCAGGTTTTTATTTTGGAAATTCTCAGACAATATTTCTCAGATTCTTATTTGAATAATATTGGTTAGTTGAAAGTAAGACTTAGATCCTTTCTTTCCATTTTGCTAGAGCCGATATTACAGGTCTCCAGAGGTTCTCCTTGGCTATCCGTATCCTATATATCTAAGGGCAGTTGTTTCATTTCATTCACCATAGGCATCTTGCTCTGTATTTTCTGTAATGCTTTGTTATATTTATCAAACAAGTAATGGTTTTTTTTTCAAAAGTTTTATTCTTCTGCCTTTTCAAGTGACTTGCTTGACCATTAACAGTCGACAGATACACTACTGCGATTGATATGTGGTCATTAGGGTGCATAGTTGCTGAACTATTTTTAGGATTGCCCTTATTTCCTGGAGCATCAGAATATGATGTGCTTCAGCGTATGCTGAAGATTCTGGGGTAAGTCCTTTTACCTATAACTTTCTCTCCTAGCTCTGCATTTTGCATGCACTCATGTGCATTGCTGCATGCTAAAGCAAATGCCATATTACATTTTTTTAGTTCTTTTGATCAGCTAAGAATTTGAGTATTTGACACCCCTGGACTTAACCATATTAAAATGCTTGTCCTCTTCTCTCTTTTTCCCTTTCTCTTTGAATTCAACATTATAGGGGACAACCACCAGATGGCCTGCTAAGGGAAGCTAAAAACTCTGGAAGATTTTTTAAACATGTTGGAAGTATTTATGCTGGTAGCAAGGCACATGATGGTCTTGGCAGTGCATACAGAATGTTAAGTGAAGAAGAGGTTGAAGTGGTAAGTTTTCTTGTGATTTCACCAAAGAACCCTGATCTTTTTATATTATATCCCATCACAGTTGCATTACCTTACTATCTATACCAAATACAGAGGGAGTCCAAAAAGCCAAAGGTAGGGAAATGGTACTTCCCACAACTAAGGATTGACCAACTCATATATACTTATCCTTGGAACAATTCAGAATTGACAGGTTTGTTTTTTTTATGTTTCTTTTTAGTTTTGTGAATAAGATATTGGCTCCTTAGCCCTGTTTTTGGGATAGGCTTTACTTTCAATGTGACCCCTGTAATTATAGTGTTTCAGTTTTGCCATATTTATGTTGTTATTATTTTTTTTCTGAACATGATGTGGGTACCTTGAGTTGTGTAACTTCACATTTTGTTTTGAAAGCATTATCTTTTGCCCTTATTTCATGAAGGATAACCTGCTGGGCCTGTTTGGCAACGGCTGCGGCTTATGGCTTTTGGCTGAAATTTTTGAATTTTAGCTGTTTACGGTATAGATTACGGAGAAATAGATACTCATTTGCGATTTTGGCTGGTACAGATGTTGGACTTTTGACATGTAGATCGTTTAACTTGTAGACCCTGTCTTAAGAAAATACTCCGTTTGAAAGTTAGGTACTGTAGCAAAAGCCAAAAGCCGCTAGTTTCGGAGGAAAAGAACAGGCCCATAGTAGGGCCTTCTACTGTTCTCTCTAGAAAAACGAAGTATAAACTGGATGTAACTTGGCAAAGGGTTAATGATTATAGACTATTGTAGAAGTATTTTCTTGTATTTGGCTGCACACTGTGTAACAAAACATACTTATCATTATTATAGAGCGGCTCTCTTGAAACTGCAAAACAGAGCTCTTAGATTAAATCTTGCAAGTTTGATATTATGTTCTCAGGTTCTTGCATTTTGATTCAGAGACAGAAAAGGCAGATCGCGTGGTATTAGTTGATTTCTTGAGGGGGCTTCTTGAGTTTGATCCAAATAAGCGATGGTCACCATTGCAGGTATGTGCTAATGCTAGTGGTACAGTACTGCAGTTCTATTGCCTTGTCCTCATTATTGTAAAATTTAAGATAGATTTATTCATTCCCATATTTGAGTCTTTCTATGTTATGGTTAAGCTGATGAATCCTTGTTTTTATCTAACAGTATAACAAACTTGGGTAGTTTTTCACTCATGAACCGACAATTTATTCTGCTTACGCACAAATTTGTCATCGCAATGAATTCATATCCACATGGAAGGACTTGATTGTTACTAAAACTTTTTTCAGGCTTCATGTCATCCATTCATAACAGGCGAACCTTTCACTGATCCGTATGAGCCCATACCTGAGACTCCAAGAATTGTGAGTTTGGTCTTATTTCAATTGTGTAGCTTCATGTTTATTAAAAGAAATCGAAATTACTCTAGATGATATGCTTCTGTTTGGGAGTTAAGTATATCTAACTTGGGAATAATAGAAAATATAGACATATTTGCTGCCTAAAAATAAAATTAGTTTGTGATAAATAAATTTATTACTATTTATTAATTTATGTGTTGTATTTCCTAATCAAGTACAAAATGTACAATGAACCACAGATAATGACCACAAGTTCCTATATCACTCTTAAACACTAGTCGACAAACCTATCCAATCGATAGAATGCTGTCTATAACTCTATATACAGGAGAGTTTTATGTCTGAAGCATGAGCATATTTACACTCTGATGCACCTTCTCAATATTGTTTTAAGAAAAAAAACTTCCATTTTCCCCATGCTTTTACCTTGTGCTGTTGTGCATCACTTGGTAGATATAAGAAAGCTTTCTAGCTTTTAATAAAAAAAACTGTATGGTTTTATTGGAGCTTTAAATGCATGTTCATTCATCTCTTGTTTCTTAAACCTGGAAACAAATTGGTGTCCAATTTGTGTTGTAGCCTGTTGCTCGTGCTGCAGCAGTTGATCACAATCCTGGAGGAGGCCACTGGCTAGTTTCAGGTCTTTCCCCTCAGGTGATAGCTAATCTTTTATGCTGCTACTGAGTTGAGTTGTATAAATAATAATCATATAGCATCTTTCATATCCATTCCTAACAGAAATGTCCTATATTTGTTAATTTTCTAGGTTGGAAGTGCGAACAGATGTCTACCTCCTAATAACCCCTATCCTCCAAAAATGCCTTTTTCTTATGGAAGTAGTTATGGAAGCTTCGGTAGCCACGGTAGCTATGCTGGTAATGCCGGCCTTGCTAGCAGCTATGGAAGCTTTGGTGATGTTAATACTGTCAACATGTATTACTCACCGTCAGGTCCTTCTGGATTTACACAAGTTGGTTCTAGCCGAGATATTAGACTGAGGCCTCGTCTCTCACATGATAGAGGCATTCGATTAAGCTCTGGAAGTATGAGGCCTATGTCTGTTGGTGCCAGTCCATCACAATTTACCCCACCAAACTACCAGATGCAAATCGCAGCTAGTTCTACTGGGAAGCCCGGTTCTGGTTCTCCTGCAAGTGGTGGCATTCATGGATCCCCATTGGGAAAAGCTGCAGTGGGAGGCCAATACAGCAAGAGGAGCTTGCCAATGCCACCGCATGAATACACACCTCAGCATGGACAAGGACGTCATGGAGATGGTGTTAGTTTTAGTCATTCTGATGCCAATGTTCGAGGACATACTGGCTACTCTCAGAATGCATTACCTAGTTCTGGTCATTCTAGTTGGAGACCGCAAATTGGTCCTGGGAGTGGGTTTTCCTTGGAGACCTCAACTAGTCATGGACCTTCCCAAGCATTCCGTTCACATGTTGCTCCTCCTTTGCACTCGGTTGACATTCCACCAGATACATCTGCTCCATCAACACTTGATCCTGCTGATTGGGACCCTAATTATAGGTAAAGGAAATGCATACTCAAGTTGCTTCTTGTAAAAGGCTGTATGGAGATTACTGTTTACATTGTTCTATGTTGCAGTGATGAGTCACTATTGCAAGAAGACTATTCACTGTCAGCTGATGTAAGCAGCAGTCTTCACCTTAGAGACGCAGCTGGTCAAACAAGTGAATCGATCAGATCAGCCCAGGTCCAAAGCCACATCTTTGCATGCTCAAACCCTTTACCAGCAATCCAAAGGTATTGTGTTCTATACCAGTTGTAATTTGTGACGTGAATTTTCCTCGAAAACAAGAACTTAACTAGTTTGTAGTAAACATCGTAAAAGGGATTTACTCGTTTTCCCCATGTAACATAGTTTTTTGAGCTGCTCAACTCAGATGCTTTCTGTCATAAGATTAGTCTTTCAATCAATTGTAAATAGGATACAATGAGCCACCCTCTCAACATCTTTTTCTTTCTGAAGTTATGTCAATTATTAACAACTTCTGTTCTTTTTTTAGTTACAGAACATATCAACTATTTCATGCGTCATCTCTTGGAGGGAGCACTCATTCTACTGTTCCAATCAACTATGGTGGTTACAACCCACCAAATTACCCTCAGCAAAATCTCCGCAGTCGTCATGGACAGCCATTTCTTCCGCAGCGGTACAACCAGGCAACTTCCAGTCGTATGCGGCCGATGGGGAGTCAGCACAATGGGCAGTCTGCGTGGCCTGGTTATGGCATGAGTGATGGAATGCCCTGGGGTAACTCATTCACTCTTCCATTTTTTTGGTGGATTAGAGAAGCATTTTTGTCTGTGAACACCCATGACGTCCTAATCTGCAGGAGGAACGGGTGGGCATTCATTTTCGGCAAGCGGGCTACCTTCATCTCTCCCAAGAAAGGATTATGGGAGCATCTTTTAATGCGGACCCGGAGGAATGCCATTCATTGGTGGCATAAATTATTTGTACTGCAAATTCGGAGTTGCAGTGCTTTCTGGCTGTTGAATTTGTTTGCAATGTTTCTGCACTTGCATTCCTCCATTGGGTCCCCGCTTGTCAAGACGCACTCCAACTATATGATATATATAATATAAATCGATCATTATACCATCCTCTGTGCTCGCTCAGTTGAAATATCGAAGTCTCAGCTCCCAAACATAACAAGTTTTTAATCTATTCTCCTGAATACATTGTTTATACGTTCGTATTACCGGAATGCCAAATTTCCTTTAATGATATTCCGTAGGGTGGGTGTAGGAAGATTTCAGTGTGCTGCGATGTATTGCCTGAATGACTTGCGTCACAGTTTTCCCGCCGTATCGCGTATTTCATGGGTTGCAGTGTCTTGTTTGGCACGGGAGGCGCCGGAAAGTTGGCCAGTGATGAGTGCCACAGCCGGCGGCCATCGCCCATCGGCGCCTGAGTTGGTCGGTCTCAACGGGCTGGAGGAGTTAAATGGCCGTAGAAACTAGGGTGAAAAGTGGATATGAGTTATCTGCATTATTCTATTACCGTATTCGATAGCATACAAATATGGTATAGATTTTTCTATTCGATTAATAATTTTTATTCTATTCGTATTCGTATTTGAATTTGCATAAAAAATATAGATATGAATATGGTATGGGCTTTTACCATCCAAAATGTTATTTTATCCGGATTATCCGCATCCGTATTCGTATTCGATGAAGCAATATGTATATTTTAATACAATACGGCTAATTAGTTGGATAAGTTTTTTTAATTGGATGTGAATTCGTGTTTATTTAGGTGAAGTAAATGAATTAGAATGATTAAGTGTGAATGTACGAGAATAAAATATTATTAATGTCTTCATACTGCATAAGTTATGAAAATATTCTGATTCGATCAAATTGAGTAGATATTTGATTTGAATTTGTATTTATTATAATATTCTATTCATATTTGTATTTGAGAATATTTAAATTTATATTTGCTTATAAATATGAATATATGTGGAGGTTTGGGTACTATCCTATCCGGTTTCAACATTAGTAGAAACTGGGCCGCGTGGGCGGGCGAAAAACCGCGAAATGACTGGACCCGTGCAACCAGAGAGTAGTGGCCGCTTTCTATCTGGCTCCTGCGCGTGTCTGCACGTCAAAGCTGCCCTGTCTACCTCGTTGATCTCGCTCTCGTAGCCGCCGCGCCACTGCTCGTCTTGCACGGTCGCACTGAGATTTCCCCCCAAGATTCCCATGCGCGCTTCTGCTCCCCTCCCCCTCCCCTTCCTTCTCTAACTGGTCTCTAGCTCTCCACAGATGGCCAAGTCCCGCCGCCGCGCCCACTCCCAACATTGCCTTGTACGTGGCAAACTGCGGGCCGGCGGTGGGGCTTGAAACAGCCTAGAATTTGAAAATGTATTGAATTTCATTGGATTCTGATTTCATTTTAATCTTTGCCCAATTCAACACTCCTTCCATTCTCTGGCATAATCCTTTCTTAATTTTGCTACCTCCTCTGCTCACTTGTGCAAAACTAGCTGGCCGACACTATTCATCTTATGACAAAACTCACCGTCGCCATCTCACCACCTCCTTCTCATTCGGTCCACGTCGCTAGCTGCCATACACCTCGTCTGCAATTCACTGACACATCCTTGATTATACCATGTCTGCACGTTGGAGGAACCAAAACCAAATTCGCCGCCGCCACTCCCTCTCACAACCAGCCGCCGCCCCGCACACGCCTCTGCCACACCCAGCGTTCCCCTCATAGCCCTAACCTGCGCCCGTGGACTTCTCAATGCCCAAGACACCACGCCACGGCCACAAACTCCTCCTCAAGCCACCGAACTCTCTAGCACCTCCCCAACCCGAAATATCTCCCCCTCCCTCGAACCCCCTCTATTGAGACGCACTGGTGCCTAGACAAAGCTACCCACACCCCAATTGAGCCTTCGATCGCCGCTTCACTGGCAACACCAAAAAAGCTCCAAGTAAACCAATTTCCAATTCTCTTTGCATAATATATAACTTTTCAATTGCTTGCACCGGTAGCATCTTCATAACCCTAGGAACCCCATCGAAGAATCGCCATGGCCAGCCAAGCCTTATAGCTCCTCGGCCACCTTCTCTTCCACCGGTCAAAACCACCCCACCGTGGGTGTGCCACCATAAGCTGCCCCAACCCCATATAGACCATACCATCGACACCTCCTCACCCCAAAGATGCTCAAACACTAGTGCTCTTGTCCTCTTAACACTTAAAGCCCACCGTTGCTATTAAAAACCGCCGCAAAAACACCTCATTGTCGGCGAAGTTTCGACCATCCCCGATCACACCCAAGGCCAAAAATGGATTCTCCTTAGTCCTAAGAGTCCATCCATGCCCCCGGTTTCTGCGGAAGTTGACTGTAGCATCGAGATTTGCCATCGCAAAAGTCCCTTGTTCAGCTACAATAGCCGCGCAGGAGGTGGACAGTGCCGATTCGAAACTGTAGCAGCCAACCCAATTTGAATAGTAAAAACCCGGTAGTGAATAGTATAAAACCCACCATGAATAGTACCAAACTCGTGATGAATAGTAAATACCTGTTACTGTTCATCCATACCTAAAAATACAAAACACATCCATTTCGATCGTTTTGAACCCATCTACCCATTTTTCAGCTCCGTTTTCTCATATCAGATATCAATAACACTCAAAACCACAAAATACAATTCTAAACCCTAAACCTAATACATTTTGATCATCTTGAACCCGTCTACACCCTTCCCAACTTCACTCTGCCATCTTAGACTCTGGTAAAGTTCTAAACAACCCAGATAAATATTCTGACCCTAAAATCCAATATCATCCATACCTACATCCATTCACCGAAATCTATACAACACCTATATACATCTTCGGCCATGTCAAATCCACCTAACCTAATTTCAACCCCGTTGAGCCAAACCATCCACCACCTAAACCCTGACCACCCCACCTACCTTCTTTGTGTCTTGTGGTTATTTATTTGTAATTTTGTTCACGGCTTGCATTCTGCAAAGCAGGAACTCATTTGCATTTATTTTTCACGCTAGTATTCGGACCACACAAGTTGGTCAACAGAAGAGTTACAAGGGCAATTAAAGAAATCAGTATCCATTCTGAAGACTATAGTAAGATAATCAGAGACTATGGACAAAGAGGCAAGTCACATGTTTTGAACATAATGAACCTACATTCCTTTAATTATTTATTTATCAATACCTTCATTATGTTATTTACAAGTTGTTATTTCTTGTACTATAATTATTTAGAATGACATGATATTAGCTAATATCCTACCACCCGAAAAAGCTTTGTTTAATCTGATGGCCATATTCACATTAACAGGACTTAGTAATATTAAATGTATTATTTAATGTAATCATGGTAGTTTAGGAACTCAACAAAATTTTCACTACTGAGAGACTTAGCATTTTGCTGTCAGAATTTTAAATGGTTCTAGGATAAGAAAGGATCACGGGAGGCCATGAGATGGTCGGGTCCTATGATCTTATCCTAGGGTGGAGGTTTGGACTGGAATGGTGGCAGTGCAGTGGCATTGAAATATGGGTTGGTACTTGGAGGTTGCCTCAGTGAAATCTAAGGGCTACAACCTTACGCCAAGTAAAGAACATAGCGCTCGCCTAACCACAAGCATTGATTCATCAAACCTGGCCTAATAGCTGCTCAAGTTTGATTGAATATCTACAAAGGGTGGGGGAGACCGAGGGAGAGTTCATATGGGAGGTGGTTAACCATACAACGGTAGGGCTACAACAAATCGGGCAAGGTCGTGGGCCACTCAAGTTTATCGGGAACTAGAGACATACTTTGTAGAGGCTATATAAAGAATTGAGCACTAAAAAGTCTTGTTTTCTTAAGCCCAGACGCGGGCCTGTTTGGGACTGCTTTGCTCCAGTTTTTCCAGCTCTGCTCCACCAACTCCACCATGGAGCAGCTCCACTGTGGAGTTCCTGGAGCAGGTGGTCCTGTTTGGCACGCAGCTAGCTCCAGCTCCAGGAATGTGAGGTTTCCCTGAGAAAGGTCCAATGTGCCCCTGAATGATGTTTGGTGTATGTTTTGATTTCTGCGAAGCATATGTAACTGATTTTTTTTGTTGCCAATTGAAATATGATGTAAAATATTATAATCGCAATTAATTTATTTGAGAAAACCAAAAAACAAATATTATAATCGCAATTATATCTATGTAGCATATATGTCTTCATCTGTTCCTCTCTGTATCCATTTCAAATGGAGGTTGGAATCAACTTGTGTTCTAATACATAGCTCAATTTTTCAAGATTGAATCCAAACATATATGCAGATGGCACACCATGCTCCAGAAAATGGTTGTAGTCATCCATGTGGTTTGGTAAACCCAATTGTTCATCCATCAGGTTTCTCAAGTTGAATGCACATTCTCATATTCATCTACGTGCATTCCAGGAAGCATGACAAAGTAGCCGCAATTAATTCATCCTCAAAATTGTATTAGAAGTCTCTTCTTGGTTTCTCAATCAAACAAACAAATAAAGAAATCATTTTGCACCAATTTGCTATCAAAATTTATACATATCTGTTATGAGATTGTGCTTATGATCTGGTGCAGGGAGATGTAAGTTCCTACGACAGCGACGCACACTCCAAACACCAGTATGCCAATGATCGCCACGACCTCGAAACGACGAATTCCTCTCGGCATGTAGATCTTGAGGTAGCTCAGACATGGGAACAAGACGGCAACCGTAACACTGAGGGCCGATCCTATGAATGACATGAGGTAGCCGAAGAATGGCACCGTGGACGCCACCACCACCGTGCTGACAAGAACGGTGGTGCTGATTACCACCCTGGTCAGCCCCTTCTCAGTGAGTGACAGCTTCCCCTCTATTGCCTCCGTGATGGGCTGAATGACGAGCGCGTACTTCGCCAGCGGGTTGATCAGGGTTGTCAGGATCACGATCTTCGTGTACATCTTCCCCTTGGGCAAATTCAGCGTCACCTGTGGCCGCACGTCCTCCCCATAAATCAGGTACCCCAGAACTGCTATGAGTGCATAGTTCAGACTGCACAGCACAGACGAGATCAACAAAACCTGCACATTGGGAACAATTAAAGAGATCAATTATCATTATCATTGTGCAGATCAATTTGAGTCCACTACTCCAGTAGCTTCGACCAATATGTACCTTGGGGAAATCCTTCTTTTTCTTCATCGCCGAGTACACCGTCGGGAAGACGCCGTGGCCGGAGAAGCAGACGAAGTACAAACTGAGTGAAGTCGGCAACCCGCTCAGGTTCAAGACGCTGCTGCCCTTCACGTGGAAGCCCAAGAGATTGATGCTCGTGCTGGGGAAGAGTTTGTCCAGGTTGTCGCCCTCGAGGATGAGGAAGCTGATGGCGACGAGGTAGAGCTCGACGTACATGATGAGGCCGATGGCCCTCCGGCCGTTGGGACCGAAGGCAAGGTGGCTCGGGGAGGGGCGGCGCTCGGGGTGGCGCAGCGCTCGGGGAGGGGTGGCGCTCGGAGAAGAAGCTCGGGGAGGAGGCCGGCTCGGAGAAGGGGCGGCGCGGGTGGGGGGTGGAGTCGCGCGGGTGGGTGGGGGAGAAGAGTCGCGCGGGTGGGGGAGAAAAGAAATCCAATCGGTACGGGGAGAGGGATTGTGTAATGGCAGTGGTGGGTAATTTTTCACCAACTCCACGGGGAGTTTGAAAATCTTTGTTTGTGGAGTACCCCTTGAGGAGCTCCATAAAAAACGTGGAGTTGGTCTCTAACTCCACCTTTTTTTAGCGGAGTTTTTGGAGTTAGATCTGTTTGGTTAGCGAAGTTGGGAGCGGAGCTGGAAAACTTGGAGCGGAGCAGTCCCAAACAGGCCCTAAGAGACCTTGTGGGTAAAGTTGGACAGCTCTGTAGAGTCATGGTTAATGGTATTCGAATACGACGTACTTCCGGTAAATGAAGCTGTGTTTAATGGGTGAATCCAACAACAAAGCATAAGTAGATTTAGAAAACGCTTTAAGAAGTATTATTCTTTCGTTATTTAAAAATATTTATGAACAAAACTACATCTACAAATATTTAATAAAATCCATATATCCCTATCTTTTGAAAATCATGGCAAGTAGATATATAGCATTTCTTTATGTAACTTGTTGAGTACGGTTGATTGTACTTAGCCCTGCTTTATTTTCTACCAACACAGAGATCAAGAGAAGAAAGAATGTTACGAGTATTCATGTTAGGGTTACGGTCACATTCAAGTGTTTATGTGGATTTTTCTTGAATCTTCTGAATAGAAGTTAAGTTTTAGGTTTGAACATCCATTAAAATTTCTAAAATTAACCGTTAGGTCTTTATTTCAGTTAAACTAATTTCTAAAATATTCGTAAGTACGTATGATATTTTTTTTTGTCTATAACTGAATTTCTACACGGGAGGTACATATTTGTTCTAAAAAACAGTGGCGTTACCAGGCCGACCCATGAGGACGTCCGCGCGGCCCTCGGCGCGTTCGGGGAGGTCGTTTGGGTCCCACGCCGCCGACGACAGCGGCGCCCGCGTCGTCGTTCGGTTCCGCGAGCCCGACGCAGCGGAGGCCGCGATGGCGGCGCTCCACGGGCGCCCCTGCGGTCGTCTCGCGGGGCGCGTGCTGCACATACGCTACTCGGTGCCCGCCAAACCGAAGGCTCGGGTTGGCCGCTCGCTTCCGTTGGCCCTCTCGTCGTCGGTGCTCGGTGTCCCGGGGATTTACATGGTCGAGGAGTTCGTGACTGCCGCTGAGGAACAGGTTGCTGAATTGGAGTCCTCCCAGTTGGTTGTCTTTGATTAGGTTAGATGGTGTGCTCTGCTATCTCAGTATTGAGAGGTATCTCTGTGCTTCTTCTGCAGGAACTTCTTGCCGCTGTGGATAGTAGACCGTGAAAAGTTCGGCGAAAAGACGAGTTCAGCATTATGGTTATGAGCTCCTGTATGAAGTAAGTTTGACATTGTAAGTATCTGAGGATGCAGATTGTTCTCTCTGTTAGCCTCCTCCTGGAATTAGTTAGTCAGGTTGGTTACCTAACTGTTTTACACTGATAAATGGGCTTGTTTAGTACAGTAAGTGCCTGCAATATCCAGATGGTGAAAAAGGCGTCTACTCAATAGTTGGGAAAAACAGCATTTTGCCTGCATTTTACACTGTGTAGCATCAATGCTCACCTGGCATGGTCCTTCATACTGTCAGTACCATTTTGGCGACACATGTACTCTAGTTTACAACACTAAAAATGAACGAAAGAAGGTTGTTTTCTGAAGTTTCATCATGAAATAAAATGCAGTCAACTTAACTTCTTCTGTAGATAGGGATGGTTTATGTAGCATGAAGAGATTTTTGTAGTCCGTAACCTTTTTGACCACTCAACTTAAATCATCATATCTTAATCTGAAGGCTACCTCAGCTTTACGTTGTAACAATGATTTGTTGATTTGAACATACCAGGAATGTTGATTCGAAGCAGTTCTTGGGTGAATTGCCCTCTGTTGTTTCAAAAATCCTCGATAAAATTGTGACATCCCCTGGTGTGAAGAATTGTACTAGTAAACTGGTCGATCAATTGACAGTAAGTTTTTACATGGCTACTATTTTCTATTATGGTTTCCATTGAAGGTGGGAACTACAGCTTGAGTTTCCAGTTCTTAGTTTGGTCCAAGGTCTAATTATGGATTTGTGTTCATAGCTATCTATTGGTAACAGCATTAGCTTTTGAAATCCAGTAGTAGAATTAACCACTTATGTTTACAGGTAAATGAATATCCTTGTGGTGTAGGCTTGTCTTCACATATAGACACGCGCTCAGCATTTGAAGAAATGATTTTTAGCCTTTCTTTGGCTGGACCTTGCATTATGGAGTTCAGAAAATATCCTAAAGGCAGTTGGCGTGCTCCAAGTATAGTCAATGGAACTGATGAAGATAGCACCCAAGAGCCACAATGTATAAGGAAAGCCATTTTCCTACCTCCTCAGTCGATGTTACTGATGTCTGGAGAAGGCCGATATGCTTCGCATCACTATATACCACACCATAAGTATGTGACGTTAAGTCAGCATATTTTGCTTCTGCTCTAAACATAGCATTTCACATACAGTAATTCAACTGTTAATACATTAACTAGTGTATATATTTTTGTTCAGCAGAACCCTGTGAATGTTGGATAAAATAACGAATATCTCTTAACCATAGTTTTTTTGGCAGTTATTTCCTTGTATGCAACATAGTAAAATAGTTACCACGTGGTCCTTTTCTCACAGATTGATGCTGTGGGTGGTCAAGTCATCAAAAGAAATTTCCAGCGGGTTTTCTTCACTTTTCGAAAGGTTTGTTATTTTTATTTATTTTCACGGAGCTCTACAATTGGGCAGTGTTTTCACTGAACAATTCATAATAATATGGCATGATAACATTCATTTTGTTAGTTCTTGGGTTTGCAAGCATCCTCAAGCTTTGAGCTCCCTGTTTTACTCATTCCTTTATTTCTGGGTTGCAGTTGCAGGTGAGAATGGGTCTTTGCGACTGTGAATATGAGCAATTTTGTGATTATCAGAGTAAGTAAGATTGGTCAAGCTGGGCTCAGAGGCTACAATCTTGAACATTACGTGCTACACCATTGGCAAATCTGTTATCACTTATCACCGACATGTGGGTGATGTTCAATTGTACAATCCCACCAACAAAAGGGTCAAGAGTACCCACTGAGGAAAGTCAGCTGAAGCAATAGATATTTGAGCAAACCAATGGATAGCGTCACTGCAGTGAATCATCAGACTGCAACTTTATATCTTGTAGCAGATTAACTTTGAGACTGAAGTTCTCAAATGAAGCATGTAGTTTGCCATCCTGCTGCCTGATTTATTGAATCGTGAGATGTTTTATTTGTATGATACAGTGATCAACATTGATACTGAGATTGTTGATGTTATTGTGGAATTTAATTATATCATTCTTGACTGCTGGGATCTTTTGCTGGATGTTTCGTTTGAACTTGGTGCTTTGGTGTACCTCTGAGCTTTGAGTTGTTTTGTTAAGTGAAGGTGTTAGTGATTCCATAGACTTTAATTATTTGGTACCTTGATGTTAGTGATTCCATAGACTTGTTGCCAAAGTACAAAAAGCCCAATGCAAAAGAAACCTTTGCATTGACTGTAACCATAGAATCTTCATTTGAGATATTTGTTAGATCATGTGGATGGTCGTGATTAAAAAATGATGATAAATAATTGACATTTAAATTGTTTTAGAATTTGCGTTTATAAAATTGTTGGGTGATCGTCGTTTGCTATTGCTTCAAGTTTTGATTCAGGTTTTTGTGGTCAACCAATCATTCATCCTTCTCTGATCGTGCCATACGGTCCTACAATATTATTGCATATTTAGAATGCAGAAGAAACATTTACATAATTACATTGTATAACCGTGTGATCGTTTTCTTTCATTTGAGATTTTACGTGCATGTTTACAGCGCCTGCCGCAAGAAGCAAGCATGAGCAAAAAATTCTGTATACTTCACTCACGTGTCAGGTCTCAGATTAACGTCGGGGAGGTGCTAGCAGCCTAGCACTGCTCTTAACGTCGTCTAAGCATGGTGCTACGCTGTTTTTGACAAGAATAGCTTTTCAATATTCACTACTCACTTTCAGTTACAACTTGGCCACCAGCAAGGCTGCAACTGATTCTGCATCCAGCACATCATGGTCTCGACCTCCTGTCTGATCTCTGATGGATGCATAAATTGTTGTGAGATCTCAGATTGTTGTCTCGTCGCACATGTTCACCGTTTGACCATTGCCTGCAGGCTGGGAGGCGCGCCAATTCTGGGAGAAGTCATGTTAAAACTGCAGGTAACAGGAGCACTAATCTGTCAGCGTGAGCTAAGCACCACCCACACATCTCCAGACAACAAATCTGCAATCTTTCCGTACCAGAAGTACTCGCAACTTGTTAAATGATTTCGTCCGTACTGTGAGTATCTCCATCCAACATCGAGAATATGTGCTCATTTTCGGGGTAACTTTGGTCTGTTTCCATAAAACTGTGTTGCGATGCTGCATCCTGGACTTTAATCCAACTAGAACCGACCTCTTTCCTCAACCCCCTTACCCTCATCTCCTTTCTCAGGATATCAGCACTACTCCAGTTACTTTCGGCAGCAAATAGTTGTGACAACAAAACATTGTAGCCTGCATGACCGTACTGCTTCTCGATGTCGAGTAGCTTCTCGGTCACCAATCTTGCCAACTCCTGCTTGCGCTGCGCTTTGCAGGATGCTAGCAGTGATCCCCAAATGGCAATTAATTTGCCCTCCTGCCCCAGCCCTTCTACAAACTCGTATGCTTCCTCCACCCTGCCAGCTTTGGCCAACAAGTCCACAACACAGCAGTGGTGATGAGGAGTAGCTGAAAGCCCAAATGTTTCCATTGACCTGTACAAAGCAAGTCCTTCGCCAACCAGTCCAGAGTAATTACATGCTGAAATTGCCGCCAAGAAGGTCACAGCGTCAGGTTTTAACCCCCGGTCTTGCATCAAGTAGAATAAGGATAGTGCTCTTTTGCCAAAACCATGCTGACCAAGACCAGAAATCATCGTAGTATAGGTGACAGTACTCTTCTCAGTCATGCCACCAAAGACATGTTCTGCAGCAGAAATATCCCCACACTTGGCGTACATGTCGACAAGGGCTGTGCCTACAAAGACATTGGTATCCAAACAACGGCGCAGAGCAAAACAATGGATCTGCTTCCCTACACATACGCCCCCTCCAGCTGGATCACATGCAGGGAGCACTGAAGCAAGTGTCACTGAAGTAGGTTCAAGACCTGCCTCAAGCATTTCCCGGAATACTAAGACTGCCTGTTCGGGCTGCCCGCTCTGTGTATACCCTGCTATCATGGCATTCCAAGTGACTTCATCTCTCTCGTCATCTTTATAGCCATCAAACACTCTGTGAGCCATTTCTACACGACCGGACTTGGCATACATGTCTATTAGATAGCTCTCCAAGCCCTCACCCTCAATGCCATGCCTGATGAGATAGCCATGTGCTTGTTTACCAATCTGAAGGTCTCCTGTATTTGATGCTGCAGACAACACTGCAGTCAACGTCACTGAATCCGCAGCAAAACCTGATTTCTGCATCTGATAAAAGAGCAACAGGCCCTCCAAGTCAAAATCATTCTGCACAAAAGCAGTGACCATGGTGTTCCAAGAAACAATATCCTTCTCTGGCAATCGGTCAAATAGATCAAAGGCGGTTTGGACACTGCCGCATCTCGAGTACATCACTACAAGTGCATTACCGAGCATCACAGGAAGTGTGCTATGCATTCCTTTAATCAAGTAGCCATGCAGCTGCTGACCCAGCCTTCCATCCTGTGACTGTGAGGCTGCTGTGAGGGCCGACAAGAAGGTCACAACATCCAATGGAACCTCTCGAGATCCCAGCATTTGGGTAAAGAGATCCATGGCTTCAGCAAACTTCCCATTCTGCACGTACCCAGTGATCATCGTGTTCCAAACTTCGGTGTTCTTCTTGGCAGCACGCTCAAACACCCTCCGAGCTGTCTGCAAATCCCCGAGCTCAGAGAACATGCCGATTGCCGAGCTGACAACAAAGAGATCATTGACATACTCCACCCCATGCTTTACAAGCAAGCCGTAGAGCAAGAATGGCCAGTTGGGATCATCGCTCGCAGCCGCCGGGAAGACATTGACGAAGCTGACCGGCGTGGGCCTGATGCCATCCTCCAGCATGCGCGCGAACATCTCCAGGGCTTCCTTGGGACGCCCTGTCTTCACGTACCAACCGAACAGAGTGTTCCAAGAAACGACGTTCCTCTTAGGCGTTGCGTCGAACAGCCTGCGGATGACGTCGATGCGGCCATCGCAGTAGCTCACGCAGGAGGCGTAGAGGTTGAGAAGAGAGTTGCGGAGTACGGCGGTGTCGGGGAGCGAGCGGGCGCGGCGGAGGAGGTGCGCGTGGACCGACCTCCCGAGGCGGAGGCGTCGGGAGCGGGCGCAGGCGGTGAGTGCGGAGGAGTAGGTGTAGTGGTCGGAGCGGAGCGGGGGCCGCGCGGCGTGGTTGAGGAGCGCGTAGAGGCGGAGCGCGTGGTCCGGGAGCGCGCGGGCGACGTAGGCGATGAGAACGGCGTTGCAGAGCAGCGTCGGCGGCGGGCGTGGCAGCGCGTCCAGTAGCAGCCGCCGCGCGTGCTCCAGCCGCCCCTGCTTGCACAGCCTCTTCACCTGCGCCGCCGCCGGCTGCGTCTTCCTCCCGCCGCCGCCGCCGCCGCCGCCATTGGGGGCATTGGTGGGAGCGGGAGGTAGTGAGACGGCGAAGTGAGGAGGAGGAAGCATCAGATGGTAGCGCCTCGCGGTGATTCCTCCCCGCAGCTCTCGCTCATCTCCTCATCCCTTGTGCTTGCTTCGTGCCGGGCCGAGCAGGGTGAGCCACAGAGAAATTTTTGTACGGATAACCCATTTTTTATTCGAAAATACAGAAATATACTCGCGACAAATTTTTTTACACAAATAGGCTCCAGTCGCCCAACCATTGGGTGACTAGAGTTTATCGCCCAACCAAAAAGCGACTTATGAAGAATCTGGTAACCGTTGGGCGATTAAATGCGATCGCCTCCCCATTGGGCGATTAAATGAAATCGCCCCCCGTTGGGCGATATAGATTGAGTCGCCCAACGGGGGGCGACTTCATGTGAATACAGCCCGACGGCCAGGGCCTCTTTTCTTCCCCACGTCTACTCGCCAATCTACTCTCGGCCGCGCGAGGAAGAGAGAAGCAGAAGAGAGGAAGGAAGAGGAGTGGAGGGGAAGAAGAGAAGGAGAGGGAAGAAGAGGAGAGGGAAGAAGAGAAGGAGAGAGAGAGAGGAGAAGAAGCCGCGGGATTTGCAGGTATTTTTCTAATTTTAGAAAATTTGTTTAGATAAATTTAGTTTACAAAATTTAGTGTAGATATTTAGTTTACAAATTTAGTTTAGATATTTAGTTGAGATATTTAGTTTAGAAAATTTAGTTTAGAAAAATAGTTTAGAAATTTAGTTTAGAAAATTAGTTTAGATATTTAGTTTAGAACATTAAATTTAGAAATGTGGATGCAGTTTACAAATTTAGATGTACAAATTTAAATGTAGAAAAATATAGTTTACAAATTTAAATGTAGAAAATTGTTGTGTCGAAATTTTGTATACTATTTTTCATGTATTATTGTAGAAAATGTAGTGTACAAATTTACATTTAGATAATTTTGCAGTTATGACGGGTGACTGGCGGTACCCGCTGTTGGACGAGCACTTGGACCGCGTGCACCGCGCTTCCCGTCGTGCGCCGCCACCGGGGAGCACGGACGAGTCGACAGAGCTGGGAGTGGTCCGGACACGCACACCTCGTGTGGCCTGGGGACTCGACCCCCGTTGGACTGCCAGGTTTGCACTACGCCAACGTTTTAGTATTACCATAAGAACATTTCATGCTGACATTCACTTTATTTGCAGGCTGCGGGATGCCGGACTTCTCCCTCTTGCCCGGATGGTGCAGGCCACGGATGAGGACGGAGGTGCCTTGGTCGGGGAGGGGGACGAGGCGGGCGTGGAGCGATCACGACGCTTCCCGTTCGACCATTCCCTGCTGACGGTTTTGGTGGACCGTTGGCGGCCCGAGACGCACACTTTCCACCTACCAGTCGGGGAGATGGCGCCGACCCTGCAGGACGTGTCCCTACTCCTTGGCCTTCCGGTCGCGGGAGACGCTGCCTTCCTACCGGAGGCTCCCGCCGAGTGGCGCGATGACCTGCTCGGCGGATTCCAGGGGGTCCTTCCACCGGCCGGTCACCACCACATCTTCGACGAGAGGCAGAAGCATGGACCGACGCTGAGGTGGCTGGCACAGTACCGGGTACGTGGTGCTTCAAGTCGATCGCGTCTTCGAAACTCTTATTTGTGCAATTACATACTAATAAGAACATTTCGCATTCAGGTTGAGCGCATGGTTGCAGATGCTGACGATTACCAGGTCGCGCGCCACCTGGAGGCTTACGTGCTGTGGCTGTTTGGTTGGGTGCTCTTCACCACCAGCCACGGCAACACCGTTGACGCGCGCCTTATCGCTTATGCGAGGGCGATTGCCGACGGCGAGGCCGACCAGATCAGCTGGGGATCGGCCACACTTGCTGCGACGTACCGCGGCCTGTGCGATGCGTGCACGAGGATTAAGGCGAACTCGATCCTCACGGGATGTCCCCTGCTGCTGCAGTTGTGGTCGTTCGAGCGCTTCAGTCTCGGACGACCTGTACTAGACGACATGAGTCCCTACGGGGCCGAGATGTACCCGGGGGGAGACATCGACCGGCCGACAATGGGTTCTATTTGGTGTCGTCGACGAGTGAGTTTTATTTTATCATAGTCAACTTATTAATGATCGTCGTACTAAACAATTTGCCTTTCTTGCAGGTACAGTTCGCGCACGTGCAGGTCACGCGGGCGTACCACCCCTTCGTGGAGCAGTTCAACCGCCTCGCAGACTCCGACGTGCGCTGGGAGCCTTACGCAGAGGAGGCAGTGCAGGCCCGTGCTCCTGACGGGCTGTCTGCACTGTGCTGGCGTGACCAGGCTTTCTGGCTAACCCGCCGGAAGCTCGTGTACGGCATCTACGTTGAGGACTACGCACCGCAGCGAGTCATGCGGCAGTTTGGGCTGCGGCAGGCACTTCCTGTACCAGTCGGGCCGCCGATTCCGCCGCGCGTGCACGCGTGAGTGATCGCTTCTGATATTTTTGTACGTACTTACTATTGTGATCGCAAGTACTTACATTACGTAATGGTTTCATAAACAGGCACAACACGAGGGGCGTCAAAAAAGGCACGGACTGGTCTAGGAGGATGCAGCCCTGGATTACGCAGTGGGAGGGTGCGCTGAATGACCGCGTGGAGGAGGACCGGCCATACGACATAGCCGACTACGCGGAGTACCTCATCTGGTACCAGGGGCGGACTCGTACCAGGCTGGTACATGTCGTTGACCCACCTGCCCCACACGTCGCCGCACCGACAGACGCGTACCCTGCGCACTTCGCACGCCACGCTCACATCGCGGTACGTAACTTGTAATTTCAAAAATTCTCAAATGGCAATATCGTTTCGATGATGGACCATTCTATGTCTTTTTGTCCAGGCTGACGTCGGTGTTGCGATGTGGTCGGAGTCCTCCGCACTAGTGCAGAGGTGGGGCACAGGTGGGGAGTTGACCAGCGAGGAGGCCGTCAGCTTTGCGCGACGGATGGAAGCCGAGTGTAGACGTATCGTCAGCCTACTGTCCTGCACGAGGCTACCGGTGGTCTCCACACCTACGCCCAGTGCACCCCGACCACCAGTGCCACCCCGACCACCGTGGCACTACTCCGGAGGTAGTACGTGGACACGTCCACCTCCCCCGGACCAGCCAGAGAGTTCTGCTTGGTCACGGCCTCGTACACCTCCTACGTACATCCCCGGCTTCCACACGGATGATTTCATGGCGCCATGTACGGGTACGCATCGTCCGATCTTGTTTTTATCCTAAGACGACATGCAACGAACTAACGATATTACTATTGCAGGTCCTTACCAACAGCAGGGACGCTTCTCCCCGGGCCACATCGAGGTGGACCAGTTTTTTGCGGACTGGCCTGGGCCGTCCTCCGACGCAGCACCGGAGGTTCTCTCCGGCAGTGGCCTCCCCGGTGCACCGAAGGCCACACAGCCAGAGGTGCAGCTGACTCCACCAGCGCAGCCGCGGGTGCGAAACCCACCTGATCGTTTTACTTTTTCGGACCCTCGTCACCCGCCTCGTAATCCGTTGCACCGGAGGACGGCCAAGCGGGGCCGTATGGCAGGACGCGGGCGCGGTGACGGAGCACCTTAGGGTGGGGAGTGAGGGGTGTATGTCATGCATGTAATGGATAAATACGCGGCATGTTACTGCGTTATATTATAAAGTTCATTTAAATTCAAACAATGCTATTATCTCTTCTTTTCGTATAGAAAATTATTTCTGCGGCCGAGAGTAGATTGGCGAGCAGGCGTGGGGAAGAAAAGAGGCCCTGGCCGTCGGGCTGTATTCACATGAAGTCGCCCCCCCCCCCCGTTGGGCGACTCAATCTATGTCGCCCAACGAGGGGGCGATTTCATTTAATCGCCCAACGGGGAGGCGATCGCATTTAATCGCCCAACGGTTACGAGATTCTTCATAAGTCGCTTTTTGGTTGGGCGATAAACTCTAGTCGCCCAATGGTTGGGCGACTGGAGCCTATTTGTGTAAAAATTTTTGTCGCGGGTATATTTCTGTATTTTCGAATAAAAAATGGGTTATCCGTACAAAGCATCGATGGCACAAGCGTCTTTTCAGAAGCCGCTTTCCTTATTCAGTAGTGTCTCCCCTCTCTACCTGAAGCTATGCCATTCAAGTTAGATCCAACGGCTAATATAAGACGATATTGGATGGGTAATGACATATAGTTTGGCTGGGCCAATTTGGAGCGCGAGTTTTATCTGCAGTCAAAATTCGGAATGGGTTTTCGTGGGCCTCAGCTTTCACCCGCCAGCCACCACACTGGAATGGGCTGGCTAGACTTGGGTGGGCCGACAACTATGGGTTTGTTCTTTTTTGCTGCAGCTTATGGCTTTTGGCTGCGGCTTGTGACTTTTAGGTTGTTTGTACGAGAGATTACAGAGTAACAGAAACTCACGTGCGGTTTTTGCTGATATAAATGAAGTCAGTAAAGTATGTACTACAATTAACTAGTAGACCATATCTTGAAAAAAAATATTTCATTTAAAAGCTAGTTACTGTAGAAAAGCTGAAAAGCAGCTTTTAGAAGCTGAAAAGAACAGGGCCTATATGTCTTACCTTTAACCACGTATCTGCCTTCATCTGGACCGTGTAAATTTGATTGGACGGCTGAAGGAAATCTCACGGTTGGATGGCCTCCTTCCATCTCTCTTCCCCCCCCCTCACGCCCTCACCGCGTGCTGCCCTGCCGCCTTCCAGCCATCATCAGCGCTTTGCATGACCACTTCTTGTTGTCTCCTCTGATATGAATATTGTGTTTGTATTCATAAGGCCTAGAGGACAATATATATATAGCGAGTACAAGGGGGATATACAAAGAAATATGCCATATACAGATAAGAAATCAAGGTATATAAAGAAACAAATAACACAATCCTATTCTATCCTTAACACCACCTGAAACTCATGGTGGATCACACACACTGAGTTTGGAGAGAAAAAAATAAATGTTGTGCCCTTGTTTGCGGCTTCGTAAAGAAGTCAACAAGTTGTTACTCTGAAGGCACAAACTGTAGAGCGTGTACTCCCTCCTGCACCTGTGAACTAGTGTATAAAGCATCCACACTAATGTGCTTGGTGAGTTTATGCTTCACTAGATCACGAGCAATACTGATGGCACCTGTACTGTTAGACATAAGGGTTGTAGGTCCCCGCACAGGCACTCCAAAGTCTGCAAGTAGCCACCTTAATCAAGTAATCTTTGTTTTCACTGCTGCCATAGCTCTCAACTCAATTTCTGTACTCGAACGGGAAGCCGCAATCTACTTCTTTGTCCTCCAGGCAATCAAGGAGGAGCCAAGAAAAACACAGTAAGTAGAAAGAGAACAACGATCAAAATGATTACTAACCCAGGTCGCATCGGAGTACACATGAAGCTGTAGTGAGGTGGAGCTAGGGAAAACAAACGGCGAGAGATGGTTCCATGCAAGTAGCGCAGAGCACGATGAAGGTGACTGTAGTGAAGATGAGTAGGATGAGCCATGAACTGACTCAAGATATGACCAATATGAGCAATGCTAGGACGAGTGCTTACAATGTACACCTAACTCCCAACAAGATGGCGATATCGTGTAGGATCTTCAAGAAGATCGCCATCAGTAGCGCGAAGCTGCTGAAGAGAAAGCTCCATGGGAGTTGCAACAGTACGAGTATCAGTCAGACTAAACCGATCAAGTAGATCCCGAATATACTTCTCCTGGAAGAGGTAGTAGTCCACAGGCGTGGAAGAAACCTCAATTCCAAGAAAATACGTAAGTAAACCAAGATCAATCATCAGAAACTGCTTACTGAGATGCTTCTTCACATATGTGATGAATGAGGAATCGTCACCAGTGATGAGCATATCATCCACATGGAGAAGAAGCAGTGTCCTACCCCAAGGTGAGATATGGACAAAAAGAATAGGATCATGGTCACCGACAGTGAAACGGATAGTGGTAATCACTAAGGTAAAACGAGCAAACCAGACATGAGGAGTCTGTTTGAGGCCATAAAGAGCACGACAAAGATGACAGACGTGTCTATCTAGAACAAAATACTCAGATGGTGGTTGCATGTAAATCTCCTCATGCAAAACACCATTAAAAAGGCATTCTTAACATCCAACTGAGAGATAGACCACCGACGAACAGAAGCATACACCGACAAACCAACCATATGAAAACTTGATTTACTATATAGATAATGACTAGCCTACCACAGGTATTGGTCAAAAGAATCAGACCTACAATTGGCTCTTAGAAATGATCTAATAACACCCTATATATATTTGGCAACCACACAATCAAAGAAAAGATGATTTATAATCTCATTCTCACAGAAAAAGCTACAAGTTGGATCCGTGGACCACTTCTTTTTTAACAATACATCTCTTGTCAAAATGGCATTGTTTCCAATTAACCACATGAATATTTTAATCTTAAGAGGAATCTTTAACTGAGCTATCTTTCACCTCCATCCCGTCTTTAAAATTTTATCTTCTCTCTTTTTCTTTGAAAGAAGATTAATGTGTCAAAATTTCAATTTTCATGTAATTGAACAGCCTATTACTCAACATTATTCTTCAAAGAGATAGAAAAGAATACAAAAGATTGTGCATGACATGCATCACCAACAGGTCACACAGCATGCCATATTGCACAGCAAGATCAGAACACCTTTTCCTTTATTTTATCCTCAGGAGAGGTAAACTGAGTAACTGACCAACTTTGAGCTCACTTATCTATGTTTAAGATTTATATCATACACAATCCCCATTATGGGCAAGAAATCGTCTACGGAGAATCACGTATTCTACGTACCACTATGGAAGTACTCTAATTCCTTATTACTTCAGTTGCATAACACAACAGCATTTAACTATACAATTTGCTCAATCATCTTCACGGTTCTTGCAAGTTGGGTTGCAGGGATACGGGCAATCAATCCTCTGAGATACCTCCCGGTCGTGGAACCAGTCTCCCACTGCTTTGCCAATTTGCTGGAAACAGATAGGAACAGATCATAAGTAACTTGTGAACAGCTGGTTTCATGTCTTGTTTCCCCCCCTAAATTTCTTGAGTACTAGTCATGGTCTCAATTCTGAAGAAACCGTTCAGCATCTTACGAAAAAAATGGAGGGCAGCCTTACCGTCTTTCGAATGGAAGGAGAACCCTCCGCAAGCCATGTATCTTGGGACCCAGATTGGCAGTGAGCATAGCATGAGTCTATGAACATTCCTAGAGAAGGAGACTGCCCTGGTTTGGGAAGTGCTGCCAGAAATTCTGTCCTAAAATCTGCGCCCAAAAAATATGAAATGAGTTAGATGAACAGAAAAATTGGCTCATCCGAGGAGCTAGCTACGTTGACTGCGACAAGTGACGTAAGAACATGGGAATCCAAGCTGCTGAAATGATGGTTATAAACTGTTAAAATGCTAACTTTGCACGTCCAAAAATATACTTACTTTGCAAGGTCATGAGTTGGCTTGACGAGCAGCTCTTTATGTCTAGCTTACATTTGGCCCAAGTCTTCTTTGGATCAGCAGTGCTAGGTGCTAGAATGTTCTTGATCTGCAATGCGGTTCCCACATTGTTATTTTTCTTCAACAAATCAGTATTAGCTGACACACCTATTTTAACTTAGGCGATTCGGCACGTAAGAGTACATACTACATACAGCAGGAACAAAGATATACTGTTAGACCTTGTGGTGGTCATGCATATAGTAATAATGAATAATTGACATTTGGGTTTCATTAGAATTTGCGTTTGAAAAAGTTCTGGTCGATGTGCTTTTGTTGCTAGAGTATTCAGGATAGCACGTCTAGTTGGCAGGCGCTAGCCACGTCATTTCAACTATGGTAAATCGACCACAACAAGTCGATCATAGCTAAACAACCATGGCAGGGAATCAGTAGGCTTTGACCTCGAACAGTGAACTGGTCGCAACATACAATTGGCTACGATCAGTACTCGACAGGCTTCAACTAGGATGGTTGGGGTCGTGAGTTTCAGTGGATCGATCGGAAGTGACAGTAACCGGTTGGTGGTCGTTGCTTCAGTACCAGGTAGGTACTCGGTGGTCGTTGCTACAGTACCTGGTCAAACTCGGTGGTCGGTGATTCTGTAACTGGTTGATGGGCGGTAGTCGTAGGCTTCAACCACTACGATGCTTGTGATTTCCAAGTGTTCTGAGTAGTCGTAATTCCTGAGTACTTGTGGTTTTCGAGTACTCGTTGAGCCAGTGGTCTAATCGACTTGTGCATGGCGGTCATACTGGTCGTAATGAATGGTCTGAGATTGATTTCTGGAAAAGCATGTAAATTGTGATCGTGGCTGACCTGGTTGGCATTGATGGATGAACAAAGGTGTGACATGCGTGTGTGGGCTAATGTCGGTCAAGTTATAAAGAACTTGTGCTGGGGAAAATGTTCTTCGGTCTTTGCATGTGCAATTTGGGTATGGAGACGGTCATGGTTAGTGACGAGGAGGACCGGACTAGAATGGGGAAATCTAAGATCCAGGCGGTCGAGAATGTCACGCGAGGTGGTTAGGCTCACGCTAGAACACATGGGGATCAAAGGTTGATGATACATAAAGAAGCTACGGAAGGTGCGGTTCTAGAGGCTTCATCACGTGATGATATTGGAAAAGATATGGAAGGAGTTGTAACAAGAATGATTAAAGTTTGTGTAAAACCCGTGTTTGGAAGTGTTTCGGGTCCTTTGATTTTCGGAAGAGATAGGATTTTACGTTCGTGTTTGATGAAGACATATTTGGGGTGTTAGCCTATAAAAACACAAAGATGCTAAGGGTTAAAAAAAGGCTTTTGGAAGGTTTTTGGTGGAGAGACTTGAGAAGAGGTTTTCGTTTCTAGCTAGGGCTTTTAGGGATGCTTGTGATGACACTTTGTAATTCTATGAAAATCCAACACTAAAGATCATCTTGAATCAATCTGGTTCGTGATTTACTTGAAGAGTGCTAGTGATTGCAGGTGTATTGGATCTAACGACGACGTATAAAGGTACTCGAGAGGTTTGGTTTCTGGTGTTGATGAATTCAAGTACGTACAATCCAATCGAAGATCAACACTGAGCGGTCAATCGAAGCGGTCTAACAGCGAGGATCGGTTGGGCAGTTGAGCACCGAGCGATCGAAACATTCACCAACTACCAGGAGATTCCAAAAAGCACAGACAATCATTCAACCCCCTCCTCTGATCACAGTATTCAATTCTACATACACTATAGTTGTACAAGACTGGAAAAGATATGAAATTTACCTGCCATGCATCATAGGCAGCGTTTAGTATGAATAATGGCGTGCGCAGTGTTGGGACAACATACTGCGGGAAGAAACACTGCATTTGTTTTCAAAGTTAGTACCATGTTATCATAGGAGTGTTCTCTTCAATCCTATCTAAGTGAATAAAACTGACCAGATCAGGTGATTGCTTTGAGGTACATGAAGCTGGCAAATTTTTAGCCGATCCCTGCAAGAGATTGAAAGGGCCATTAGGCTTGAAACTTGCATGAAATACAACATTCAGCAGATCAGTCGTGATAATGGGGGAAGAACAGGTCAAAAGAAAAGGTGTTTTGCTTTTCCTAATTCTCATTTGATAATAACATAAGACATTTTTCCCTGCGTAGTGAACTGAGGCCTGAGCTATATAAAGTGTATAATATTTGCAAGCTTAAACATTAGATAATCTGGATCACAGCCACTGTAAATGTCAGAAGACAACATACATGTAGGTCTACAACATCCTTATAGAATGTTCTGACAAAATTGTTCCCGGAGATGTCCTTCCTGCATGACAATAACAATACTCACTTTGTGGAAGATCTGAATTTAGTACAGTAAAAATATGACATATATAGTGCCTGTAGATACTAACTATAAAATGAAACATGCAATAGAAAACATCAAAATATAATCATGATAACTAGCACACTGGTTACTCTCATAAAGGCACCAATTAATTACCAATAGTACAGAACTTACCCATCAACAAAATAACCAGCATCAGAAAAGCACTTGACCTTTGCCACTGCTGGAAGCAGATCACGAAATCTGTCACAATGTAGGATTGCTGCTAGACCTCCAGCTGAACAGCCAGAAAGAAGAGCCTGCAAAGGTATTATGCAGCAACTCATTTTTTAGGATCGTAAGCTTTATGCAGGAAGGTAACCAAATGTAATTTAGAAGTGGCAACAACTGTTTATGATGCTAGTAATTAGGAAAAAAAACTTTTGATTCTATTTCCAATATATAGACTAAGCATTAGTCTTAAAAAAAGAGTAAGCATTGTGATGTTAATTATAGTGACATTCATAAATAGATAATTTCATTCAACTGTTATACAAAGTGAAAGTAGAGATTGACATCCTTAACCAATTAAGTTTGCTATCACTAGTTGCCAGGGTTGAACATACATTTTGCGCCTTGCTCATCCCCCTCGCAAGTAGATCTTCAATGATGGCATGCCAAACTCTGACCCCTCTATAGTGGAGGTTCGTTGACTACATTGCAAACACATGGTTAATCTCAACATCTTTCGCATAATTGAAGGTACAATCAACATGTTCAGAACATACAGATTCTACTGGTTCAACGTCACCAGTAAATGATGCGCCATCACAGTATCTGATCTTTACTCTGTTCCAGTTGTAAAAATCTGCGTGATAACACTAGAACATCAGTGCTACATTATAGAGAATTAGAGATACAGCACATCCTACTATGTTACCTTCAGGAGTTCATATGTAAAGAAACTATTAATTTACATCACTCTAGGCTTCTAGTACGTCTTACAGCCATAAAAAAACATTGCTAATAGCTCAGTTACAATAGATAAAATGTATTTTTTTACTATTTTCTTTTCTAGATATTTCTATGGAGGAATGCTGCATGAGGCAAAGAGCAAATGATATACCAGGATTGGAGTTTTTGCTGCCGCCTAAAATCCCTGAAAACGAGAGCGGCTTCATAAATTTCGAGGAGCCCCTGAAGTTGCCCTTCCGGACTGAACACTCTTCAGCGTTGCTGCACCACCCTCCTCCCTTCCAAAGAGTGTATGAAAAAGAAAAGATTAGGTTAACTCATTTATCAAAAAAATATTTGGTTGATACAAATATGTAGATCTAAATTACATTAGCTTACCTCCATGTGAACCAACCAGTTGTTGGCACCAGAACCGGAACCAGGAGAGAAGTGGTAAACTGGAGGGCTTCCATCCAAGCATACTGCACCACATGTGAAGCAGGGACAGGAAATTTAACCTTGGTTGGTAAGAATTCAAGAATGGCATTGTCGTTTATCATTTGTGCGTAGGCAAGGCAGTGAGATGGAACAGGAGCTACATTGCAGTGAACGCACCTGCTCCTTTGGTCACTGCACTCTTCAGGAACACCATCTCCACATCGGCCGCCTTAGTTGACGCCACCACAAGGCCCAGCACCAACACTACCATCGCTGCACGGGGCAGCCATGCCCCAGACACAGCAGCAGCCATTCTGCAAGAACAGATCTTCCTCTTTCTATGAAATATCTCAAGTGAGATAGAGAGAGAGAGAATTAGAGCAGGATGGAAGGATAAAGGAAAAGGAAATTGAAGCACAAGAACTAGCGCATACGTGTGTGTATTGGAGAAGAATATGGGAGAGAGAGGGAGTAGTGCGAGAGAGCGCAAGCACTACGCAGCCTCAGGGCGAGACGCTCTTCTTTTCACCACAGCCGGTTGTGACATAAATGGCAGTCGATTCGTGCGAGGAAGAAAGCGATAAAGGAAGGAGGCCAGGGCGCCGACAACAGCGGTGGCATCAAGCAAGGTATATATTTTGCTCTTAAAGAAGAAATCTGCAACAAAGTCATCCCATCATTCGCTTTAATGCCTCCCAACTAGAGAGAGAGAGAGAGAGAGAGAGAGAGAAAGAGAGAGAGAGAAAGAGAGAGAAAGAGAGAGAGAGATTCTTTGTCCCCGGGCTCCAGGAGCATCGCATCATCACTTGCAATATTTCGCCACACGCTCGTGCAATGCAGAGGGAGTTGATCAAAGGGGGAAAAAAATAGAGGCGCAGACCGACCTCGTCGCCAGCAGGGACTTGTTCCCTGCGGCAGGAGGCTCTGATCTTAGCCGATTACTTGGGAAACTTGATATTTCGTTATTGCTTCTTTCCAACACACACACACACATATATATATATATATATATATATATATATAGAAAAAATCCTTATTACTCCCGGGTGTAATTACACCTACCTCTAATATACCACCTAAACAAACTTGAAATACTTCTTTATCACTTTAGGTATACTCATATACTAATTATAAGATACTCTAATGTGAATATATATATATATATATATAAAAGATTCATTAATTCGAAAAGGTATCAATTTGGAAAAGAATCAATCATGGATGGAAAGTTTTAATTATGGAGCTTGGGCACCATGGTGCACCTATATATATATATATATATGAGAGGGTATGACCAGACACGTTTATAGACCAGGCGCCTTCCTAACAAAAGATTGCCGAAAGCATAACTACTATTGCCTCCTTCCAATATATGATCGTCTACTTTTATAGACCAGGTATCCTCCTAACAAAAGATTACTAAGAGCAAAGCTAATATATATATATATATATATATATATATATATATATATATATATATATATATATATATATATATATAGGAAAATTACATAATGCACCATGGTGCCTAGGCACCAACATCCGATACACGTGTATGATTGATAATTTTTTTGAGTTTGGGTATGAAAATATTTTATACCCTTGATATATTTATGGTAAGTTAGTTTTGAACTCAGTTCAAACTAGTTTGAACTACTTTTGAGTTCAATGCAACTACAGTGAGTATATACCATAAAAATAGTTCAAACTAATTAAACTGAAGTTGAATTTAAATTTTTTCGGAGTTTGATATCTCAAATATACTTTTTTATGGGTATATGAAGATACCCACATCAAACGTTGCGAATCTCGAAGAAAATCAACGGGTATTGATATTGGTGCCTAGGCACCATGGTGCATGAAACACTCGTCCTATATATATATAGTATAAATAACAGGGGCACCTAGGTGTCTGGACACCTAGTCTCCCTACCTTTGGATTGCTTTTAGATGCGTGCTAGTGTGATTGAGACTTTCCATCCATGATTACGACTTTCCTTCCATGATTGATTTAGCATGCCTAATATATTACATACCATACATACCATTGCTCTAACACGTATCTAAAAACAATCTAACGGCAGAGAGCCTAGGTGTCTGGGCACCTAGGTGTCCCATTTCAGCGTCCTATATATATATATATATATATATATATATATATATATATATATATATATATATATATATATATATATATATATATATATATACTTCCTAACAAGAAATAGCTTAATATATAATAGCAACCAACCTATCTCTTTCCTCTTTTGTCTTGCGGCCAAGGCAACTAGGGCCTATTTGGAACATAAATTTTGCAGTAATGTTACAGGAAGCATGGCCTCTTTGATTTGTAGAAATCTAAAAATATAGGAATAAAATATAAATACATGTGCAAAACAGAGGATTGAAAAGCAAGAATTTTGTAGGAGTATGCTTTTGGAACACAGGAAGAGGAAGAACACGGTGCTTTTAGTGACATGGGCCACTTTGATTTGTATGATTCTAAAAACGTAGCAATATAAAAACATAGAAACATGATAGGGATGCATGTGCAAAACAAGGAAATGGAAAATACAGGAAGTTGTAGGATTGGAAAAAAGAGGTTTTAGTGGATGCTATTTTCACTGTGTTTTTCCAGTTTCCACTAGAATCATAGGGATAGGAAAATTTCTTACGTTTTTCCTTTGCTCCATTCCCGTGAATTAAAGAGATGAACAGTTGCTATTTCCATGGAATTCCTATTCCTCCGTTTTTCCTATGAATCAAAGAGGCCCGTAGCGTGTTTTGCCTCAACCCTACACGTAGGAAACAAAAAAAAAGAGCACTGGGTGGAGGCAATAACGATATATCTGTAACACCCCCATTTCCGGGAGTATTGTGAAACCCTCGCAGGTGCCCAGGACTGTTCAACTGCGAGTATATTCAATGAGTGTATAACATTGCCAACACAAGCTTAAGCGCAAAAGCGAACTTTATTACAATATAAAGGCTAAAAGCCAAGTATTACAGCAGGCCAACGGCCTTTACTTACATTACAGTAAAAGATGCCACAGGCACGCCTGAGCGGAGAACGACCCTAATTCCACGTTTTATCAACCTCGTACGGAATCATCCCTTCATCTTCTCGCATCCTCTAAATTAGTTGGTTCTGTTTATGTTTTTAGCAAGCATGAGTACTACCACTTGTACTCAACAAGTCACACGGAGCTTAATAATAATTTCATGCATGGCATATCAAGTAAAGGGGGATCAAGTCTATTATTTTATGTGGATGCAGTTTTAGTTGGAACCATTTGAAAACCTTTAAAATGTATTTTATTAAAGTAAAGGGGGGGGGGGGTTCAAGCTTGATTATCATTACTCAACATTACCAAACCATTCCAAAACTACTTATGCCTTGATTCTGGATTCACCCACTAAACACAGCTTCGTTAACCGAAAGCACGGCGTATTCGAATACCATTTGTCATGACTTTGCAAAGCTGCCCTGCTTTACCCACAAGATCCCTTAACTCCGGCCAGAGAGTTAAGACAACAAGGATGTTCACTGCTCAATTCTTTATGTAGACTCCGCCCAGTAGGTGTTTAATCTCAACAAGCTCGGATGACCCCACGGATCTCATCCGACTCATCGCAGCCCTACAGTTGTATGGTTAACCACCTCCCATACGAACTCACCCTCTGTCTCCCCCTTTCCAGTTGCAGAGGTTCAATTGAAGGTGAGCAGTTACTAAGCCAGGTTTGACTAAGTCAAGGTTGACAAAGTCAACGCTTGTGGTTGGGCGGTTACTATGTCCGTTACTCAGCATAAGGGTCTAGTCCTTATATTTTAACTGAGGCATCACCCACACACAAACCCATATTCAGTACCCACTGTACTGCCACCATTCCACAACCAGCCTCCACCCTAGGATAAGGTCTTCGGATCCATCTCTGCAATCCTCGCTTACCCTAGACCCAACTTTTCCAAAAATCTAAACAAAATACCAAAGTCTTAACAGTATAAAGATTCAATGTGATTCTAAACTACCATGATATTAATAATCTTATATTTTATGTTACTAGGTCTTGTCAAGGTGAATGTGGCCATCAAGTTAAACTGGGCTTTTCGGGTGGTAGGACATAACTAGTATTATGTTATTCTAAACATTGATTGTACATAAAATAACAGTTCACAAATAACATAATGAAAATACTGGTAAATAAATAAATAGCGGAACTGTAGGCTCAACATGATCAAGGTATGTGTGACTTGCCTTGCGGATTTTCGATTTCGATTATTTCGTATTCTTCAGTGGGCTGGGTCTGGACTTGAGCTTTTCCCTCCTGCTCTTGTGAAATCTCGACTTCGGAAACTAACGCAAAACAAATAAAATAAAATTAATTCCATGCCCGAAGGATTGAGCTAGGAATAAAAGAGGAAAAGAAAATCCGGAAGACTCCATTAAATTGGGATTTTGGGCTAATAGGAGGGCTATATGGGGAAATGGGCCTTGGATTTGGGTTGGCGGGCTCGAAACGAATCCGGGGAGTATAAATATGCATTTTTGGGTTTTGGGCTAGCACTGTTCATCGGGCTCGGCACTGTTCCTCGGTCTCGGGCTAGCTGGCTCAGTCGAACCAAGTTGGTCGGGCTCGAATCCGACGCAACGGGCGCGCGGGCGAGCGGACTCGGCTGGATCAAGTCGCCGGGCTCGGGTCAGACGCGCCAGGCGCGGGGGAAGCGGGTCCGGTGCGCGCGGTCGGGCGCGGGGTGCGCTGGCTCGGCCCAGCCACGTTGGGGCGGCCGGTCGGATGAACAGTGCTCCGGCACTGTTCTTCTTCCTCGCCTGGCTCCCGCGCGCGCACGAACAGGGGAAAGGGGCGGCGAGCGACGGCGGCGCTACGGAGTTTTGCGACGCAAACCGAGGGTACCGTCGGGTTTCTGGGAGTGAGGGGAGTCCGTTTTGGGTGGTTGGACGGCCGGCGGAGGCGGCGTTCGCCGGCGGCGAGCTCCTCTTTTCCTCGGGCATTTTTGAAGGTTACGGCGACTTGGGAGGTTCCTGGGAAATTGGGCTGGTCCTAGGGCATCAGTGGGGATTGGGGAAGCTTAGGGAGAGATTGGCTGAAGCTCGGGCGGCCTGAGCTGGGCCAGCCACGGTGGCCGGTTTTGGTTGCAGGGAGGCTCACGGTGCCGGGGAAGGTGGGGGTTCGAGAGGCCAGGGCAAGGCTTTGGGGAGGTTCTAGGGGGCGTGAGGATGCTACAGGCGGAGGGAATTGGACAGCAAATGGCCGGGGAGGGGACATTGCGTCAGGGCTCTGCAATTGGGGATTTGGCAATTACCGGGGTTGGAAGGGGAGAGAGAGCCCGGGGCTGTGTGGTGAGCTGCAAGGAAGTTGATGGAGTCCAATCGAGGTCCTTGGGGCTGTTTAAATAGGCAGGAAGGTTGGTTGCACCGGGGAGGGGAGGAGGATATTTTGGGCGGCGGCGTTGCCACGCCTCACGGCTGTGCCAGAGGTGGCCGGGGTAGGGCGTACGGCTCCTAGGGGTTTAGGGGCAGGCTGGCGGGAGCTCGAAGTCGCGGGAGAGGTCGGGGTGGCTTGGGGGGTGAAGAAAGGCAGAGGCGGTGGCGAAATCGGGCACGAGAGCGGCGAGGGCGGATGGCGGCGTCTGACACCAGGGTAGGCGCATTTATGGAGGGCGTACGACGGCTGACAGGCGGCCAGAGGCTGGCAGGGGCGAGCGGGCGCGCGAAGGCGCGAGAAGGAGTGGCGGCGGCAAAAAAATCAGAGGCGGCGGTGGATTTTCGGCCATGAACAGTGCCCGCGCTCCTCTCCTCCGTTCAGGCCGGCAATGGCAAGGATCTGGGTTGCTTTGCGCCAAGATTCGTGCAGATTAGGGTTAAGAAGGAAAGGGCAAAAGAGGAACGAAAATTCAACTCCAATTTTTGATTTTGACAAAAATTTTGGTTTGTTTCAACCTTCCCCCCTTAAAAAGAATCTCGACCCCGAGATTCACCCAGGTTAAAGAATGGGTGAAAAACAAAAGTTGTTACAGTTCTAATTCCTTTCCATATATCTTGTTTTACTCAGGGTAAACTTTCAGTGGTGACTGTTAATTGAGCTTCCGTCAGTACTTTGTCCCTTTCTGGTCATCTGTGCTCTCAAAACTTCATGAAGATATTCTCAAAGCACATATATGACTTGTGCTCCTTGGTCTAAGATAATCTCATCTGGAAACTTATGCAATAGCATGGCCATGGTTTTGCAGAGTTCTATTAACCTTTATTTCTTCAATAGGTTTGCTTGCCTGGTAGTATTTATTCTACATTAGTCAATTGACCCTGATTACTCATAATCTCATATACTTGTTATGTCTTCGGGAGTCTATAACACAGATCCATACTAATATCCTTTGGTTCCTTTTCTCCATTCAAAGACTAGTTATGACTGTGGTAATCTGTCTTTTATTTTCTAGCAAATGTTATAAGTGCTGTACTCTGAGATTGGTCTCTTCATATTTACCTCATCAAAATTTCTTCTTCAAGCCTGGATTCATCTTTATTTTCTCAAACTGTATAGAGCGCTATGAAGTGTAAGTTTCCTTTATGATCGAATCTTTGAATTCCTCTTCATTCAATATTAGGAATGTCCGTAAGATCCCAAGAATTCTTGCTTATTCCCTAATGGATCCTGTTGAATTTACTTGTCGTAGTAAGGATAACACTTAGTAACCACACCAGGGCATCCGCTTTCATTGACTATCCAACTCACAGTCTCTGATTATTTGTAACTATTTTCATTGTCGGGAATTTAATCCCAGCTGACCAGTGCATGTGCTATGGCTACTAATTCTAGGCCGTAAGTGGTGTACTTTTCTTCAGGTGTCGTCATTTCAATGCAAAAGTTATAATCCTTCCATCTTGTATTAACATACATCTTAGTCCTTGTTTCTGAGGTGTGACCGCAGGGTTGAAAAATCTCTATTAGGAGATAATAGAACTGGAGCTATAATCAATCTAGTCTTTAATAGGACTGAGGCTATAATCTTTATCCTCTAAGAACTTTTCTTGTTATGCTCGAGCTTATACATACTCTTTCTCTCTCCTTTTTTTTGTACATGTATATCATCCTTGTATATACCAAATCATTCATGTCTTGTATCTTCACATAACTTACCTGGTTTATTTACTGTAACCTTTGTAGGTATTTTATATACCAACATTCCCTTATAATTTCCCCTTAGCATCTCTTGAGACGGTTCTGATTTATTTGTCCTAGTGTCCATACTCCCATTGTATTATTCTGATTTTTTTTTCAAACTGAGTTGGTTCTTCTATCCTTTGCGTAGTCTTTCAATTATTGTCGTACTTCTCTTACACAAAGTTGGAAAGTAAGTTCACAACGAATTGCGATGCAAACTTCTTTATTCCTTATATCACTGTACAGATAGCTCACGGATAACTCACGGGTACATCCGATACCTTAAAAGACTACTTGCTCACACAAACGTACTTGCTTATACAAAAGTATGAGATAACACTCATCTTATGTTTCGTTCTTAACCAACAGTGTTGCCTAACTTCTGACTACCTCTTTTGTCGCTTTCTCTTAGTCACTTCTCTATGGTGCATTTGTCTCCTTTTCCACTCGAGCCTTCTTGGGGTGACATCCTTTTTCCTCCATTGTCAGTTGGTATGCGGTTGATGCTTGTCTTTTGACATGTATTCGGGCTTCTTCTTTGGGTAACGATTTCAATGGACATTGGAAACGATAATGCCCATTTTGCTTGCTGTGAAAACAAGTCGTATGGACCAAGATCGAAGGATCATTTTGTTTGGTAATCTTCAGATATCCTGCTAATTCCTTTTCTGCCCAGAGAGTTTGATCAACTAGAGTTTGGAAGTCTGGATATTCCACGAGCATAACATAACTCTTTATCTTTGGTTGCAAGCCTCTTATAAAGTATGCCATTTTTCTTGCTTCGGTATTGAGATCTTCTTGAGCATATTGTGATAAATGATGGAATTGCTGTAGATACTTCATGACAGACTCATCTTCTTGTCGGAGATTAATAAAATCCTGAAGCTTCTCTGCGATAGCTTCAGGAGAAATATAAGTCTTACGGAATCTATTTACGAACTCCTCCCATGTAATATTCTCATTTGGGTATACCCATTGAATAGTATTCCACCAATTAATGGCTGGTTCTGATAATTGGTGGGTGCCAAAAAGAACTTTTTCCTTGTCCGTACATCGGATGGCGTTCAATTTCATCTCGATACTTTGTAACCAGTTATCAGCGCTCATCGGCTCTGTTGCTGATGAAAATCCCGGTGGTCGAGTCTTTAAGAAGATTCCAAATTTAAATGCAGTCGCACTTGATATTGATGTTAATTCTTCTGGCGACGCTTTTGTAATGAGCTGTTCCAACACCCTTGCTTGTTGTTCTAGTATTCTGACTTGTCCTTGTCTGACTTCATTCCAGGTTTTTCCCATGATGGATACGGTTTCCTTCATGTTAGATAAGACTTCCGTCATGTTGGATAAAGCTTCCGTCATATTGGATTGTCTGCTCTGATTTTTATTTTCCATCTGTTGCACCGTCAAATCTTTAGTTTGCTCAATGACATTTCGTTTGACAGTAATCAAAACTTAGGAATCAGTCCTGTAACACTTTTGGGCTTAGCAGAGGAAGTAAGACGAAAACAAGGGAAGAGCAAGAAAGATAGGAAAGAAAATGAAATGAGATTAAATGATGTTTCTGATTTCTTTTGTAGGGCACCTCTAGAAAATCTTCTTGCTTGCTTATGAGGATAATCCCCACATCTGTTAGCCTCCAACATTCGTAGGCTAAATTTATTCTCATACTACTCCTGTAAATGGGCTTAAAATCCAGTACCCTTTTTAATTTGATTTCTACTTTACACTAGGGCTAACACTATATCCTAGTTATGACAACTTCATTTTTGTTGATAACCAAACAAATATAATGATTCCTTTGATCCACCGAAGACGTAATTCCTATTGCATTCTCCTAATTTTAGTAACTATATCATGGTTATCCAAATCCTACAGAAATTCCAACTTCAACCATGACTATAAATCCAATATCAAACCTGTTATAATCCAGTATCCATATTTTAAATCCACCAATATCATTTGTATCCATATTTCCTAAAAATCCAATTATTGTTTTTTTTTCAACTCATAATCTCAGTCAGCTCATTTAATAATTAACTAAGCTTCTTGCTATCTCCTTCTCATTTAATTCATCATTTGAAAAATCCCCCAAGGATAATATCATTAATCAGATTTATAATCCAATAATTATTATCACATTTCTTTTTTTATCCGATCCAACAATTTCTATCACTTTATCCATTCATATTATTCCGATATTAACATAATTCCTCCAATATCTTTAATTATCATCGCCTCATATTTTTAATCCCTTATGGGTTATCTACTCCTTTCTCTAAACTCCATGGCTATATTTCAACCTATTTGTTGCAATCAGGAATTTGCATTTAATTTCTTCTAAGATTTGCCTGATAGGTAAGGAGAGATCAGAACAGAGTAGGGAAGAATTAAAGACGAAATGGGATAGGAGTAGAGTTTTTAACATACTCTTTATTTAAAAACAAGAATTTAGTTTTGCACGAATCACTTTTATAGTAGCCTACAGGCTAAAAGAGCAATTCGGCTATTAATACAAACAAAAATTTTCGTCTATTTAAATGGTTTTACCCTTTGCATCAAGGATATCAAACGGGTATTATTTGCTAACTACTCGAGCGGCAATCTTATAACTTTTCAGAAGGAAAAGCTTTTGGTTAGGGTATTTATACTACTCCTTTTTAGCATCGTTTTTAATGTTTCTTAAGCTAGGGTTAGCATTTGTTTCATTTGGTCAGCATGAAGTTAGTCTGAACATCTACTCGCATTTTAAGCTTTTTGACAAAACCCAAAAGGAAAGCTTTTGCTGACCAGGGAGGGTAAGATAGGAATAGGAAAGGTGAGACAGCAATAATACTTATGGTTTTCGAAATTCTTTTGTATTTGAAAGTATGGTTTTGTGAAATCATAATCGTAACCAAACCTACACTTAGGGTCATCCTACGGTCAAGCAAGCGGGCTCTGATACCACTCTGTAACACCCCCATTTCCGGGAGTATTGTGAAACCCTCGCAGGTGCCCAGGACTGTTCAACTGCGAGTATATTCAATGAGTGTATAACATTGCCAACACAAGCTTAAGCGCAAAAGCGAACTTTATTACAATATAAAGGCTAAAAGCCAAGTATTACAGCAGGCCAACGGCCTTTACTTACATTACAGTAAAAGATGCCACAGGCACGCCTGAGCGGAGAACGACCCTAATTCCACGTTTTATCAACCTCGTACGGAATCATCCCTTCATCTTCTCGCATCCTCTAAATTAGTTGGTTCTGTTTATGTTTTTAGCAAGCATGAGTACTACCACTTGTACTCAACAAGTCACACGGAGCTTAATAATAATTTCATGCATGGCATATCAAGTAAAGGGGGATCAAGTCTATTATTTTATGTGGATGCAGTTTTAGTTGGAACCATTTGAAAACCTTTAAAATGTATTTTATTAAAGTAAAGGGGGGGGGTTCAAGCTTGATTATCATTACTCAACATTACCAAACCATTCCAAAACTACTTATGCCTTGATTCTGGATTCACCCACTAAACACAGCTTCGTTAACCGAAAGCACGGCGTATTCGAATACCATTTGTCATGACTTTGCAAAGCTGCCCTGCTTTACCCACAAGATCCCTTAACTCCGGCCAGAGAGTTAAGACAACAAGGATGTTCACTGCTCAATTCTTTATGTAGACTCCGCCCAGTAGGTGTTTAATCTCAACAAGCTCGGATGACCCCACGGATCTCATCCGACTCATCGCAGCCCTACAGTTGTATGGTTAACCACCTCCCATACGAACTCACCCTCTGTCTCCCCCTTTCCAGTTGCAGAGGTTCAATTGAAGGTGAGCAGTTACTAAGCCAGGTTTGACTAAGTCAAGGTTGACAAAGTCAACGCTTGTGGTTGGGCGGTTACTATGTCCGTTACTCAGCATAAGGGTCTAGTCCTTATATTTTAACTGAGGCATCACCCACACACAAACCCATATTCAGTACCCACTGTACTGCCACCATTCCACAACCAGCCTCCACCCTAGGATAAGGTCTTCGGATCCATCTCTGCAATCCTCGCTTACCCTAGACCCAACTTTTCCAAAAATCTAAACAAAATACCAAAGTCTTAACAGTATAAAGATTCAATGTGATTCTAAACTACCATGATATTAATAATCTTATATTTTATGTTACTAGGTCTTGTCAAGGTGAATGTGGCCATCAAGTTAAACTGGGCTTTTCGGGTGGTAGGACATAACTAGTATCATGTTATTCTAAACATTGATTGTACATAAAATAACAGTTCACAAATAACATAATGAAAATACTGGTAAATAAATAAATAGCGGAACTGTAGGCTCAACATGATCAAGGTATGTGTGACTTGCCTTGCGGATTTTCGATTTCGATTATTTCGTATTCTTCAGTGGGCTGGGTCTGGACTTGAGCTTTTCCCTCCTGCTCTTGTGAAATCTCGACTTCGGAAACTAACGCAAAACAAATAAAATAAAATTAATTCCATGCCCGAAGGATTGAGCTAGGAATAAAAGAGGAAAAGAAAATCCGGAAGACTCCATTAAATTGGGATTTTGGGCTAATAGGAGGGCTATATGGGGAAATGGGCCTTGGATTTGGGTTGGCGGGCTCGAAACGAATCCGGGGAGTATAAATATGCATTTTTGGGTTTTGGGCTAGCACTGTTCATCGGGCTCGGCACTGTTCCTCGGTCTCGGGCTAGCTGGCTCAGTCGAACCAAGTTGGTCGGGCTCGAATCCGACGCAACGGGCGCGCGGGCGAGCGGACTCGGCTGGATCAAGTCGCCGGGCTCGGGTCAGACGCGCCAGGCGCGGGGGAAGCGGGTCCGGTGCGCGCGGTCGGGCGCGGGGTGCGCTGGCTCGGCCCAGCCACGTTGGGGCGGCCGGTCGGATGAACAGTGCTCCGGCACTGTTCTTCTTCCTCGCCTGGCTCCCGCGCGCGCACGAACAGGGGAAAGGGGCGGCGAGCGACGGCGGCGCTACGGAGTTTTGCGACGCAAACCGAGGGTACCGTCGGGTTTCTGGGAGTGAGGGGAGTCCGTTTTGGGTGGTTGGACGGCCGGCGGAGGCGGCGTTCGCCGGCGGCGAGCTCCTCTTTTCCTCGGGCATTTTTGAAGGTTACGGCGACTTGGGAGGTTCCTGGGAAATTGGGCTGGTCCTAGGGCATCAGTGGGGATTGGGGAAGCTTAGGGAGAGATTGGCTGAAGCTCGGGCGGCCTGAGCTGGGCCAGCCACGGTGGCCGGTTTTGGTTGCAGGGAGGCTCACGGTGCCGGGGAAGGTGGGGGTTCGAGAGGCCAGGGCAAGGCTTTGGGGAGGTTCTAGGGGGCGTGAGGATGCTACAGGCGGAGGGAATTGGACAGCAAATGGCCGGGGAGGGGACATTGCGTCAGGGCTCTACAATTGGGGATTTGGCAATTACCGGGGTTGGAAGGGGAGAGAGAGCCCGGGGCTGTGTGGTGAGCTGCAAGGAAGTTGATGGAGTCCAATCGAGGTCCTTGGGGCTGTTTAAATAGGCAGGAAGGTTGGTTGCACCGGGGAGGGGAGGAGGATATTTTGGGCGGCGGCGTTGCCACGCCTCACGGCTGTGCCAGAGGTGGCCGGGGTAGGGCGTACGGCTCCTAGGGGTTTAGGGGCAGGCTGGCGGGAGCTCGAAGTCGCGGGAGAGGTCGGGGTGGCTTGGGGGGTGAAGAAAGGCAGAGGCGGTGGCGAAATCGGGCACGAGAGCGGCGAGGGCGGATGGCGGCGTTTGACACCAGGGTAGGCGCATTTATGGAGGGCGTACGACGGCTGACAGGCGGCCAGAGGCTGGCAGGGGCGAGCAGGCGCGCGAAGGCGCGAGAAGGAGTGGCGGCGGCAAAAAAATCAGAGGCGGCGGTGGATTTTCGGCCATGAACAGTGCCCGCGCTCCTCTCCTCCGTTCAGGCCGGCAATGGCAAGGATCTGGGTTGCTTTGCGCCAAGATTCGTGCAGATTAGGGTTAAGAAGGAAAGGGCAAAAGAGGAACGAAAATTCAACTCCAATTTTTGATTTTGACAAAAATTTTGGTTTGTTTCAATATCAAAGAGGCCCTAATTTTCCTGCGTTTTTCCTTTGAAACCGTATGCCAAGGAAATTTTCTTGTGTGTTTGCTTTGCTTTGTTCCTACGAATCAAACGGTGCTATAGTAACCAAATCCATAAGAGCTCGAATTCTACGTTTTTTCTTTGTTTTTCCTCCGGATCAAAGAGTCCAGTTCATTTTTTTTTGTAGAAACATAAAAAGGGAGAGTTTTTTTTTTGGAAGGGGGAGATTGTTTTTTTGAGGGGGCGGAGAGAATTCGTGACCGTTGGATCTCTAATCCAACGGACACAAATTTGAATGATAGTTAGAAAGAAAATATCCGGATAATATTTATCAATACCCAAAAATTCCCGTGTTCCAGTAGCACTACTGCTCGCCGTGGTCCAGCGGTACAGCGACTCCGCCGTCGATATGCTTGGCCCACAAAAGTGTCCACAACAGGTGAATCTTGGCTCCTTGTATGCCATTTGAGTGAAACGGTGGACTATCGCAACACTGCCTCGTACTATACCACATCTGTCCTGCAGTTAGATGATCGAGAGAGTAAGAAGAGTGAATCAGCAGGAGAAAAAAAAGGGGTGTTGTTCACGTGAAAAAGCCAGCTGCTCGCTTGTGTCGTGTGGCGAGGTAGCATCCAGACGCTTTGTCCTGTCCGCCAACCAACAGGCCTTGCTTACCTCAAGTAATTCGAATTTTTTGTACGGATAATCCATTTTTTATTCGAAATTACATAAATATACCCGCGGGAAAATTTTTTACAAAAATAGGCTCCAGTCGCCGAATGGTTGGGCGACTGGAGCCTATCGCCCAACCAGACCGCGGCAGCTGAAGAGTCTGCGAACCGTTGGGCGATTAACTCCAGTCGCCCAACGGTTCGGCGATTGCAAAGCAGTCGCTCAACCGTTGGGCGACTGCATATCAGTCGCCCAACCGTTGGGCGACTGAGGGTGGATATAAGGCCGCGGACGAGGATGCAGGCGCTGGCGGGGACGTGCGCTGGGAGCCGTACGCAGATACGGCAGTTCAGGCCCGTGCTCCTGGCGGGCTGTCCTCACTTTGCTGGCGTGACCGGGCTTTCTGGCTCACCCGCCGGAAGCTCGTGTACCTCATCTACGTGGAGGACTACGCACCCCAGCGGGTGATGCGGCAGTTCGGGCTACGGCAGCCGGTTCCTGCACCATTCGGACCATCGATTCCGCGCCACGTGCACGGGTGAGTGATCGTTTCTGGTAAATATTTACATACTTACTACTGCGTTCGCAAGTATCTCACATCCAGTAATGGTTCTATACGCAGGCAAAGCGCGAAGGGAGTGAAAAGAGGCACCGACTGGTCGTTGAGGATGCAGCGATGGGTCGAGCAGTGGCAGGGTGCGCTCGACGACCGCGTGGAGGAGGACAGTCCGTACGACAGCAGGGAGTACGCCGAGTACCTGCGCTGGTACCAGCCGCGGACCCGTACCAGGCTCGTATATGTGGTAGACCCGCCTGCCACACACGTCGCCGCTCCGACGGACACGTACCCCTCACACTTCGCGCGCGACGCTCACATCGCGGTACGTTTCATGTCATTTCAAAGATTCCCAAATGGTAATGTCGTTTCGATAATCAACCATTTCATGTCTTTGTGTCCAGGCTGACGTCGGTTCTGCCCTATGCCTCGACTCCGGGACACTACTGGAGAGGCTCTCCAGTGGTGCGCACCTGACCCATGAGGAGGGCATCAGCTTTGCGCGTCGGGTGCACGACGGGTGTAGACGTATCGTTAGCCTACTCTCCTGCACGAGGCTACCCGCGGTCTCCACGCCCACCGCTTCGACTGCTCGTCCACCCCGACCAGCGTGGCACCACTCTGGTGCACCTACGTGGATACGTCCTCCACCACCTCACCCGGAGCAGCCAGGGGGTTCAGCCTGGGCAAGGCCTCCTACACCGGTTCACTTCACGCCTTCTACGCAGGGGGTGTACGCCCCTCCTCCTGCGTGGATGGCACCAGGCACGGGTACGCAGAGGTTCTTATATCGTGTTTATCCGAAGACGATATGCAACGAACTAACGTTATTAATATTGCAGGTGCTTACCAGCAGCACGGCGTCTCCGGCATCTCCCCAGGCCAGGAGGAAGTGGACCAGTTTTTCGCGTCTACACCGGAGTGGCATGGACACTACTCCGACGTAGCACCGGAGGTTATCTCTACGCCCGATGCACCGGAGAGCACACAGCCAGAGGTGCAGCTTACTCCGCTCCCGCCCCCGCGGGATAGACACCCTCCTCCTCGTTTTACTTTTTCGGATCGTCCTAACCCGTTGCACCGGAGGAGGGCCAAGCGAGGCCGTATGGGAGGACGCGGGCGCGGTGACGGGGCACACCAGGGTGACTAGTGAGGCGACGCTGCAGATGTATTTATGCATGTACTGAAAAAACATGCGGCATGTTACTCACAGTTATAATATGAAGTTTATTTAAATTTACATAAGTCTATTATCTCTCTCCGCACATAAACTATCTCACTTAACAGTGTATGTATCGATCGTTCTGTACTCAATCTTTCATGAAAAAAAAATTTAAAACTTTTTGCACACCTACAATATACAATGAACATAAACTTTTATTACAATTTCACCGTATTTTTTACCCGTTCAACGTTACAAAATTCACAAAATCTAAACAAAACACGGGGGCTACATGCAGTCGCCATCCCGTATGGCGACTGCATGCTAGTCGCTTAACGGAAGAGCGACTGCATGCCAGTCGCTTAACGGAAGAGCGACTGGATGTAGTCGCTCTGCTGTGCAGCGAGACAAATTGTGTCGCGGTCTGGTTGGGCGATAGGCTCCAGTCGCCCAACCATTCGGCGACTGGAGCCTATTTTTGTAAAAAAAAATTCCGCGGGTATATTTATGTAATTTCGAATAAAAAATGGATTATCCGTACAAAAAATTCAAGTAATTCCTCACCACAATGCCCGTGATGATCTGATTGATACAAGGTTTTCATGTGAAGCACACCAAGTTACCCTAGAATCTGAGCATAACGATGGTAATTGGTCTGTTGCAAGCAAAATAAAAAAAGAGGAACAAGATGGTTCTACTGTTTGATATGATAACCCCTCGACCTCTCATTCAATGAAATGCCGGGGAGAAAAAGGGGGAGAAGAAAAAGCTGGCAATCACTAGCGGTACATACACGGAGACTTCAAGCTGTGTTTGAGCTAAGATTGCAGTGAGGCAAGTGCGATGTCGGAGGAGGATGGCTGACAACTTGACACCACGCGGGATCGCGGCGGGCTGGTCCATCATGCATGTGCGGCTGCGCCCATGGATCCTCCACAAGGCCACAACACCACGGGTGGTGGCGTGCAACCACGCAAGGCGACGCCGCGCCCCAAGGTTGGGTGGGCGGCCCATCGGCCTGGTCGCAATCGGCCGAAATTAGTTTGTCTCAACTCTGAACTGGGCCAAGCGATGCCCGGTTCAGAGCCCAGAGCGCAAGGTGATTTCGTTCGAGAGCTCCAACCAGGCAACCACAAACCCCGCGTGGCCGCCGCCTCCACATGCTTTTCCGAATAAACAAATATATATACCTTTTTTGTCATCGTATTAAAACGATATATTAGGATAATATTTTTAAAATAGCTAATCAATATTTGATTAATTTGTATAAGTGTTGACGCTAAAAAGAAAAACAATTCGCCACAGTCAAACCGAGGCAGGGAAGATAGAAGAGAAGTGTGGTGCTCTAGGTCCATCGGATCCAGCGCACGCGGTGCGGCCCCCGTCGCTCCCATCCTCACGTTCCTCCTCTTCTAGTTCACTCGTGACGCGTCCCTTGCTTGAATCCAATCATTTCTATTTCTTTCCTCTCTGGTGCCCATGTCGTCGCTGTCGGTGCCGTCCACCCTCCTCCCGCTCAGCCTACCACTCCCCCATCTGCTCTCTTCCGCGGTGCTCCCACCCGAGGCCTCTTCACGCCGTCTCCTGCCGTTGTCCTAAAACCTCTTGTCTCTAAGGCGACCGCGTCCTACCATTCTGCACTGCTCCTCCACCGTCGCCGATACGCGCTGCCTGCGGTTGCGGTGACCGCCACCTCCATATCCCTCCTGAAGGTTTGCCCCTCTCGTCTCTCCTTTTCCGACATTGGCAGCAAATCACTCGTGGTTTAATTAGTTACCCTATGCTTGGATTATTGGCGCGTAGGACCCCAAGAAGTTCCAAGAATGAGACTCCATGACGGCCAAGTTCGTCGGCACAACCAACGTCCCCTTCCTCCTACTCCAGCTCCCACAGATCATCCTCAACACCCGCAGCCTCGTCGCCAGCAACCAAACCGGCCTCATCGCTGTCCCATGTCTCGTAGCCCCCAATCACCATCCAGATTTTACCAACTTGTTTCTTAGAGCAAGTTTAATAAGGCTGACTGTGCTAGCTACAAGGGAATCCATGTCAGTATAGTCCTATGTGGAGGGGAGAGAAAAGGAGAGAGAGAGCCAAACCGGCTCCCATGCAAGAGTCAGGCTATAGCACAGGAAAAGAGGTGTTATCCATGCATGTACCAATAGAACTAACTGCTATACACATGCATGTATTAAATTATCAATACCCATGTATGTATTAAATGATTGAGAGCTCTTGTGGAGACAACTTATAGCCAGCTTAGAGTAAGTCCAATAATGGTCTTATAGCCAAGCTAGTCAGCATTTTTGCTGATGTGGAAGAGAGAAGAGAGGAGAGAGATGAGAGCTTGGCTCTCATGCAAGCAACAAGCTGGGCACGGGAGCCTATGCAGTGGTGGGCTTAGATAATAAATGTATGTGAGGAGGAATAGGAAAGAGAATGTGAGATATGGTACCACATAATAATAAAAAACCTTTTGTAGACAAATAGAAGACAAATTATTGTATAACTTGGCTCTTATAACTTGACTTATAGCCAAATACTTGGCTCTATTATTGGACTTGCTCTTATTGTATGAGTTAGCTGCATCATTATCTTTTGATGACATAGAAATATATTGGAGGTAACAGCTATCTATACTTAAATTTGCTCTTACGCTCTTATTGATGGATTGGTCGCTTCAGGGTATGCTCACTGGACCGCTCGGGAACCTGTCGCTGCTGTCCTACTTCGCCAAGAAGAGGGAGACAGAGGCTGTCATCGTGCAGACTTTGGGTGTCATATCCACATGTGTAGTGATTGCACAGCTTGCCTTGGCGGAGTCGATGCCACTGTCGTAGTTTGTGGCCACTTCGACAGTTGTGCCTGTCGGGCTGCTTCTGAACTTTCTCAATTACACTGGGTGGCTCCCTTGAACCTCTTGCTACTATGGGAGGATTTCATCATGATTCGTCCAATCTTCTTGACATAGAATTAGATATTAACGTGTTTTCTTTTGAATCGTAGCAATTCTCTATTGCCAATGCAAGAACGAACGTTCTTTAATTCGTAAGATCATACTTGTCAATGCAAGAACGAACGTTCTTTAATTCGTAAGATTATACGCGTCGGACTTCACAACCATCAAATGAAAATCCTATCACACTTCTAATCTCCAGCGGAAAGATTGAACGATCTTAATTTACAAAAACTCTTAAATTTTCTATTGAGATTGATTTACAAAGACGCTTAAATTTTCTATTGAGATTAATTGACTAATCAAAGAAACAAAAACGTGCATAACTCCTCAACTCCCCATCAAAGAAACAAAAACGTGCCAACAAAAACTACTCGAGGTTCTAAAGATTTTACATGGTTCAAACTTGAGAATACATAAAGAGCGTGTATAAGATAGAATACTATTCTCATCAATATAAGGAAATTTATTAAGAAATAAATTCACCTGTTTATTTACAAGTTTGGTTCTTGTTCTAGTCATTAGACTTTTTTGTGCTTCATGAACACTTGAATTATTTGGAGGAATAGACATGATAGTAGTAGAGATGTCCTCGTCACAATGAGTTGCCTTGCCGTGCTCCATCAAGTGACAATTACTGTCATGATGTGTCATCTTAGAGATTCAGCTGAGGCTCTGCTATGCTGTCCGATGTTGATGTTAAATGTGATTCTGGCTCGCTCTCAATGGTGAATTGAAAATGCAGGTCATGTGGACAACATTTGTACCCTTCATCCCCAATAGTGTACTGCCTGGCATAACATCTGGTTCTTTGGCCATTGCTGCTGTTGTGGTGGTACTACCAGACATCCTCCTACATAAAGCAGTATCTTTTTCGAAGTTACTTGTGTGTTTTGCTCTGGTACCATCTAATATTCTTAAGAGGAAATTGATCATCTACCACATCTTACGTGTTGTTTCGACAATTTGAGATTAAAGTTCCATGTAATTGCTCATACGCCCATCTTACATTCACCCATTGATCGTTTGTTCTTCGGGAAAATTGCTCTAATACCACAAATTTATATGTCATCCTTCATTTTGCCACATACTTCAATAGCTTTGTTATTACGCCACAAACTTAGTGTTTATGGCTTTCTTTTGCCATTTTCTCCACTTAAATGACCGTTTTGCCCATCTTCTTGCTCCTTCCTCCCTCTTCCTTCTCCAAGTCCGGCGAGTGTCCTCGGCAGCGGCGACGGCGGACTCGATGTCGGAGCTACGTACGCGGGCGGGGCGGCGGCGGGAGTCGGAGCAGACGAGGGCGACGTGTACGAGGCATTGCACGGCGTACCCGACACTCCGCTGTGGACGCCGCGAGCACGGTGGCGGCGGCGGCGAAGGCCACGTTCCAGGCGATGTCGAGCGCGACGACAGGGCGGGAGTGGGCCCAGTCGGCGCGCCTCCTTTCGAGCTGCAGCGCCGCCGTCTCGCGCACCAGCATCGACGGCCCGCGCCGCCCCGCCGCGCGCCCGAGGAGCGCCGCGAGGCGGCTCGGCCTCGCCGCCACCACGTCGGGTGGATGTGGAGGCGCAGTCTGGTTCCTAGACCCCGCGCCGGCGTGAGCAACCGGCGGCCGGAGCAGTGGCTGCTCCGGCGACGGTGACGAGGCGGCCGCCTGCATTTTGGGAGGTGGGAGACTTGGAAGACGGTGACGAGGCGGCCGCCCGCGTACGTAGCTCCGACATCGAGTCCGTCGCCGCCGCTGCCGAGGACACTCGCCGGACTTGGAGAAGGAAGAGGGAGGAAGGAGCAAGAAGATGGGCAAAACGGTCATTTAAGTGGAGGAAATGGCAAAAGAAAGCCATAAACACTAAGTTTGTGGCATAATAAGGGCATGTTCAATGGTGATTTATGAGCTAGCTCTAAATATATTATTTCATATTTTAATAGAAGAGAGAGAAAAGCTAGCTCTTGATCAAGAGCTAGTCTCATACACACATTCCAAGATTATATGAGGATGTCATGTGGGAATATTCATGTTATGAGCTATGTGCTAAAAGTTAATATCATTGGAGAAATTATCTTAGAGCTAGTAACTAGCTCATACCATTGTACATGCCCTAACAAAGCTATTGAAGTATGTGGCAAAAGGAAGGATGACATATAAATTTGTGGCATTAGAGCAATTTTCCCTTCTTTTGGACAATTTGGCCTCTCTGTTCTCCCACCCCCCTTATTCTTCCTCTTCTTTGCTCCGGCCATGGCCAATCTGGCACTCCGGCCGCCGTCTCCGTCCTCCTCCTCCTCCACCTCCGCCATGGAAGAAGCGAAGCGGAGAGCCAACTTTACCCGCCGCCGCGTCCGCCATGGGAAGACCAAGGGCAACCTCCGCCGACGCCGCCAGGTCCAGGCGGGCCAACCCCAAGCCCAGGTCGAGGTGGAGCGGCAGCCCGGGACGGCAAAGCGAAACGCGCTCCAGCGCGCTGCGGAAGTCGTCCGGCAGGCCCAGGACCACACGGCAGTGGTGGAGCTTTGCGAGGGGCACACGGCGGTGGGCAGTCGTGGCTTCTTGGCACCGGGGCCAGGGGCGATGGATCTGCGGGCTAAGGAGGTGGTCTCCATGGGGCGGTGGAGGCGGAGGAGCGCATGGTGGCCGGCGAGCTAGCGCTTTGGGGGCATGGGGGTGTTAGTCTGCGGGGGGGGGGGGGGGGGGGGGGTAGAGGGGTCGAGATCTGAGCTGGCCATCCACGGGGGAGGTCGCCGGCGGCCATGACTGGAGCAAGCAAGAAGGGGAAGAAGACACATGAAGAAGACAGTGTCAAAATTGGCATTTTTTCCTCCAAAATGACAAATAATCAATCGGCTCTTTAACTGTGGGGCAAATAATCTATTACCTGGAACTTAGTCCCAAATGAGCAAAGGCACATGTAATGTGGGGCAAATAGTCAATTCCCTCAATTCTTAATGCCTTGAGGGAAATTAGAAAATGTGGAAGTTCCAAGTTGAAGCGATCTTTTATCATTTGCATGATTCTAATTAGTTGACAATGCTTGATTTTAAGTTTTAAAGTGGCCTAAGAATTTAAGAAAGATTTTGTGCAAAGTAGTTGTGTGAACAATAATGAAGTCCAATTCCATACTAGGATGCAAGTCTTATTGCAAGTGTTTTAGATTCTTTTTAGTATGGTAGGTTTATCTCTATTTTCAGCACAATGCAAATATCCTATCCTATTCATGTTTCTTTATTTATTATGTTCAGTCTCATTTTTTTTATTTGTCCACATATAAAGAGGTACCAGTTGCTTCATAAGGAAAACTTGTTCAATAAGATTTGTAGTGCTCAATAACATTCTAGATATAAGAACGCAAAATGTATTCACTCTACTTTATCCTTTCTGTTCCTGCTCAGTCATATGCCTCTATTTTATGGTTTTCTCACTGACGAAGGAATTTTTAGGACTAAAAGTAGGTTGTATTCTCATGACACGATGCCCTCTTTTACTATATTCGTTCCTAGCTCATGTTAGCTCTTGATTTTGCGGTACATTAAATTCAGGCAAGGATGGGCAAGCTTTCTGAGGGAGGGATTAAATTTGTTGGATCATTGTCTGGTAGGACGGCCACACTTCTCTTCATGTGGACGCCAATTGCGCAGATGGTTTTCAAACTTTCACACCTCCAGCATTTGAAACCTTAGAATCACCTAACACCAAGACATTAACTTACAATTTGTTCGGTGGGTTGTTCAGTGGACAAATTACCTCAATCCAAGTAACATCAAAGGGTTGTCAGCTTTTACAATGTTGATTGCAATGACTGGAAATGGACTTATGATTCCCCGAGCTGTATTTATCAGAGATCTGATGTGGTACTATAATTTTCTTTTATCTTGCCTACTCCTTTTTTAAAAAAAATTCAGCTGTTTGACAAACTACAAAGAAAGCTGATTCCTCATGTGAAAAATCAACCCTCACAACCTGCTTTTCTACTTTGCAACAGAAGCAATCGATATCTTCCTAACCACCGGTTTGAGAGTAGTTGCACACTTGCACAGTGAAGAGACTTGCTTGGCCTATAGTTTAGTTAGATGTGGGATGGTAAACCTGCTTAATGATAAATTATCTGAAGCAGGAGCTCTTAGTGGACCGATCACCAGTAATGACATAATTTTATTCGTGTCGTTGAGGTCTCTGGACTCTGGACCCTCTAACTCCTGTAGAAAATGCCTACTGTAGATGACATGAGGTCATAGGGAAAGATCACTAACTTCAGCTTTTTCTGTGTATGAAGCTTTAACAAAATCCTCCTGCAAGGTCCTGTTCATTAACATCCTCACGCAAGTGCATCTCACACAATAAGTTGGATGTTTATTTCCTGAAATTGGGATTGGAAAAACTTTAAAAATCACATTTGATGAACCCTCAATCATAGTTCTTTTAATCAATTTAGGTTCACTTGTTCTGCTTGGGCATCTGTCCTATAGGGTTGGGGTAACTTGGCCTGCATGTCCTGGTATGCTTTTCAGTTTTCACAGCTATGACAGCCCTGACTCATAGTAAGAGTTTGTATTACACTGTTCCTTCTACAAGACGGTTAACCCCTGAACTGTGCCTAATTCCAGCTTCAATAGCATCAGCAGAGAATTTTTCTTGGCAACAACGTCCGGACTGCTTCTATGCCTAGGTTTTTCTTTCTTCTCAATCTCTTGTTTGTTTCTTCTCAATCAGCATGACGATATTGTACGAAATGGTGTCCCGTACGTGATCCATGTGTGCATCCTCATTCCCCTCTACCTCGGACAGCTTCGTCGTATTGTCAGGTTCGTCGAAATCCGGGTCGCCCAACATCTTGTAAATAATGAAATTGTGTAGTTCCATAGTGGTAGCAATTATCTGCATCTACCACTCCACTTGATATGTTGTTATGTTCTGTAGTATGCGCCATTTCGCCTTCCACACGCCGAACACCCATTCGATAATATTGCAGAGCGACAAATGGTGGAAGTTGAACATCTTTTTTCGGCCCTGCGGTCGTGGCCCATTGTCGAAGTCCGACACATGGTACTAGGTGTTTCTGTACGAGACAAGGTATCTTGTCCAATTCAGATACCTGGAGTCGACAATGAGGATAAACCATTGCGTCGTACTGATTAAAAAATATGTTCTCTTGGGTGTACCTGGCGGACGGTATGGGAACAAATGTGCAAAGATGGCCAACGTATCCAGCAGGATCCGTGTGTCGTGGGCTAAGCCTAGCCATCTAATGGTGACGTATGTGAACCTCATATCGAAGTCGCACACAACCAAAACATTATGACTTGGGTATACATGTCGGTTCATGTACGTGACTCGTGCATTGTCAGGAATAATTATAGGGATATGTGTGCCATCTATTGCTTCAATGGTCCCTGAAAAGTGCGGAAAAAAGCGTCACGACTGTGAAGATCTATGTAACCTGCTAGGTTGTACATGCAAACGAGGACGTCGCCAAACTTGGTGCTTATAGTGGAGGGCGATTGGAAATAACAATTGCTCACCTGGCTATTGGTCTGAGGTGCAACCACATCTACAAGAATATCCCCCAAAGCCTCTCTGGAGGAGGAAACCCTCACAGTGGACCGCAAGCCATGATGAGCCACAAGGTGGTTGTGCAAGAGCTCGAAACAAGCCTTGTCCATCCTAAATATGCCATGACAAAGGTTCGGTGCGGCCAGTTGCTCGTCGAGCCACTCCTGGCCTGTCTGCATGAGTTGTCTGCAAGGCCTGCTATATGTACCAAAATCAGTAATAAGTTGTAAACCATCAGCCACAAAGAACACAACAGCGTTAGCCATAAGTCTTCAGTCAAAAAGAGTATAACAGCTTCAACCTAAGATATATCCATAACTAAAAATTATAAACCGTAGTAAAAAAAGAATCCATCCAATAATTTCTAGTGACCGGCAAGAACTGTGGTTCAATGTTGGCATCGAGTTGAAACGATGTGGTCGGCTTAATACTAAGGGTGCCTTCTTTTCCACTTATAACTTGTGATTTATAGCTTATACTATAGTAACTAGCTTTCAAACGGTACATTTTTCAAGGCGGATTCAATATGAAGATTATAGTTAAAAGTGTACTGAGTTCAGTTGTACCGACTAACATTGTATGCAACTATTTTTCTCTACGTACTGTCTCTCGCGAACAGCCAGAATTCAAAAATTTAAGTCATAACCCACAGCCCAAAAGAACCCACCCTAACATGGCTGGTGGTGAAATGATTGAAAGCGCGATGTGCTTCTACAGAAGTTACTGTGTGACCAACCCAGCTTGTACATCCGACTGGGGGGTATAGTGTAAAAGGTCTAGCTCTTCGATGTGGGTGGGTTTTTTTTGCATGTGACTTATGGTTTTTTTGGTTTAAATTTTGAATTTTAGCTATTTGCAAGAGAGTATGGAGAGAGACACTCGTGTATGATTTTGGCCGATATAGATGAATTCGGTATAGTGTCTACTACAATCTATCTTTAGACTCCACATTAAAAACATATCGTTTGGAAGCTAATTTCTGTTACATAAGTTAAAAATCATAAATCTTTAAGTCCAAAAGAATCTCAAAACTTTATGTTGGTCGTCTTGAATAAAGATTATCAGCTCATGCTGGTTTGCAAATCTGCAATAATTGGAGGTTGCCGAACAGCTGCAGCCGATCTGGGTCCCAGTGACTTTTGCATTCTTGATTTTTCTAGCACTGAATTATTGTTTCGATAGAAAAGAATATATCTTCACAGAAAAAAAAAGGGAATATCTATCTCCTGCTCCGAGGGAGGCGAGTCGGTGGACGGCATCGGGCCCGGTCCAGTCCAACCTAAAGCCCATAAAAAATCGATAAACGATGATTAAAAAAAAGAAATGTGGAAATGAGATGTAGCAGTGCAGGCGGACAGCTAGTGTGAACGCGGGAGGCACCTCTCCTCTGAACCGAGCGGTATGAATGGGCGGAAAAGTAATGGCAGGCAGGCAGGCAGGCAGCGGCGAGAAGCAAGAAGAAAAGCGAGGCGAGCGAGGCGAGGCGGTCGCGTCGCAGAGCAAGCAAGCAAATCAGAGCGAGAAAGGAGGCGAGCGAGCAGAGCCTGCGGCCTGCGGGCACACCACAGTCGCGGCTGTTAGGGATCGCTGCTGCTGTTCGGCGGGAGCGGGAGGGGCGGCGAGATGATGGAGGTGGGGGGAGGGGGAGGGGGAGACGAGAGGGTGCCGCAGTGGGGCGCGCAGGAGACGCGGGAGCTGATAGCGGCGCGCGGGGAACTGGAGCGGGAGGCCGTCGCCGCGCGCCGCAGCGCCAAGACGCTCTGGGAGGCGGTGGCGTCCCGGCTCCGGCAGCGCGGGTACCGCCGCACCGCCGACCAGTGCAAGTGCAAGTGGAAGAACCTCGTCAACCGCTACAAGGTAGTGTGTACCCTGACGCTCCCTTGCTTCCCACCTCTGCTTCTGTAATGTTATAACTATCTGGTCTCCGTGCTGCTAGGATAATCAGTAACCACTCTATTCAGAACTCTCTGAGCAACGATTTGTTGTGTAATGTCATCGCGTTCACGGCAAATTGCAATGCTTTGCTGCCTACCATCTTTAGACTCTGGGTCCCCCGATGGTCTCTCCTATCTCGAGAGCTCCTTTTGGGATTGTTAGGAATATGTTCTCTTTGCAGTTTAAATGACGGTAGAGTTTCAATCAACGAAGGGCATGGAGGAATCTTTGGTCTTGTTGAATCAATTGCTCATCCATTCTAATTTTGAAGGGAAGTTGAATAGTCTTCAGCACTAGGCTTTCCTTCAAATTCTGATAGATTATCACACCTGCAACGATTGATGTAATCGGCACGTAGTTTGCTAGCATGATTTGGAAAGTGATGTGTTCAATTGCACATTTTTAAGTGTTGGCAGAGATCTGATAAATAGTTGAAGCTCAAAAATACCATGTCAGTTTAATGCAATTTCCCGCAATGCTAATATACAAGGCAATGTTGTTTTTAAACCTTTCTCAACCAAAACACTCCTTCAATGCTCTTCTCCACAAATATGGTCTGGGAGTGAGGCTTGCTTTCCTGAGTATAGCTGTGTCTAATTGGCAAACACGATTGCACGAAGGTGTATCCACTTTGTTGTTATGTTCTGAAGTAAAAGCAAATCCAACATGGCACAACTATTCAATATGAGGCTATGATAACTAAAAAGGTATCAAGGCTATGATAACTAAAAAGGTATCAATGACTATGAATAGTCACTCATGATTAGGGGTGAAAACGGATCGGATAGTGCTCAAACCATATTCGCATCTATATTTTTTCTCAGATTCAAATGCGAATCGGACAAACATCAGATATGAATATGGACCGGATAAATGTCAGATACGAATTTGGATCGGATTATATTCAAAATCGGATTGGATTCGACTATTTTTCGAATTCCAATAATTATTCGTGGCCTCTCCTATTTAAAACATGGCACCGAATTATTTTAATATTTTAAATTGATAAATAACTGCCTCAGTGATTCTAACATATAACTGTGCATTAAACGTTAACAACAACAAATAAATCATTCATCTCACGTATTTGTATAATGCGGATTTTGAGGACAGCTTCATACCCTATGACGCAATGAAGTTTAACAAATCAATATCGGTTTTATAATAATATTTATGCCCTTTTTCCTCTACTTTATCACATAATTACTGATCATTGCTGCCATTTTGTCACTAATCCTAACTAATTCTAGATATATTACAAATAAATAAGTTATAAATATATCAAATTTAATTAAAAAGAGCATGCAAAAAATTTTATTGGGAGCTATGCCAAAATAAAAAATATGAAATGCCAAATTAAAGCCCACTATGATAACGAGCTCGTCGAGATGATCGAAATGCATATATAATATGCCCAATTTGGAGGTCAAATGTAAAAGATATGTATTAGTAAGTTGTTGCTATTATATCTGCTGAATCCGGATATCCGGATCCAAATCCGAGATGACCCATACCAGATCCGCATCCGTATTCGAATATTAGGTATCCGGATCCGGATCCGACATATCCGGATTCGGTAGCCGGATATCTGAGTAATATCCGAATCTGTTTCACCCTTTCTCATGATAGAAAAGGGAACAAATGTGGCATTTCATCAATATATATATATGGTCAGTTCAGGTGAATATGGTGTTATTTGTGTAGACAACAAAGCATGAAAAGTCAAGGTGGAATCTGTTAGCTTTAAGGAAAATTGAGTGGAAACCCATACAGAATTGGAGGTCCAATAAAAGTTTTACTTGTCATTTTTTAGGGTATGGAATCTGTGTGAGTGCTGAGCAGGTTTTCTCAGAAAGCAATACTAACATTTTCTCTGCATTCACAGTTGGAGTTTGTCTGAGAAATTGCACTGTTACTGGCTCAAAATGTGGCATTTTCTTTGCTTTACCTTCAAAATTAATGAAAGTGAAATTAGTGCTGGCCATAATAAGGGGTAATCTAAGGATACTAACAGTTGGACATTTGAGAATAAGGATGGTTTAGTTAGGTTTATCGAGAACGAACAAGGCATTATTTGAGACACTCCTACTGATCACAATAGTTATACAAGATTTTGTACTTTGTGGACATGCAGTAAGAACGGCAGTAATGTGGACATGCAGTAAGAACGGCAGTAAATAGACCAAGTATATTTTCGAGCAGGAGGGTATGAAATTCCATGTTAGGTTGAGAATGACGCTGCTGTTGTATTTGTTGGGTGGTGGGTCCAATTTCATGCTTTCAGTTAGAAATTTTCCTTTATGCTTACGCAAATGCACTTGTTACAAAGCAGTGTCTGATTGGTTGAACACATAGTTGGTCTATCTTTATTGTGAAGTCGGTCCATCCTCTTGTTTAGGCACCTTTCTGTGATAAGTTTGCTTTGAGATTGCCAGTTTGCCACTAGGATACTTAGTAGTTTCATTCATGAGTTTATAAGGAAAGAACTCACAACTGATTCATCCTTTTCATCAGGGGAAAGAAACATCTGATCCTGAAAATGGTAGACAGTGTCCCTTCTTTGAAGAGCTGCATGCGGTCTTCACTGAACGCGCTAGAAACATGCAGCACCAACTGCTTGAGTCTGAATCTGGATCTTCTGTGAAAAAGAAACTGAAACGACCTAGGGGTGACCGGTCATCTGATGAGTCTGACAATGAGGAAGATGATGTTGAAGAAAGTGATGATGAGAAACCCATGCGAATCAAAAAGAGAAAATCTGATGATAAGAGGCAACAGTCGCAACGAACGACAGAAAAGTCAAGGGCAGGCATTTCAAGCATCCACGGACTGTTGCAGGATTTCCTGGTGCAGCAACAGCGCATGGATATCCAGTGGCGTGAGATGATGGAGAGGCGTGCCCAGGAGCGGCTTATTTTTGAACAAGAATGGCGGCAGTCAATGCAGAAGCTGGAGCAGGAGAGACTGATGCTGGAGCACTCGTGGATGGAGCGAGAGGAACAACGAAGGATGAGAGAAGAAGCACGAGCTGAAAAAAGGGATGCCCTGTTGACCACTCTGTTGAACAAACTCTTACAGGAAGATCTGTAGAAGGTGAAGCTTGGTCTTCAATGGATAGATACTGTAGTGGATATTGACTTATCACATGTTTCCTTTTTTCTCCCGTGGTCTTCTCACATGTTTAAACAATTCTTTGTAGCTCCTGTACATGCTGTTCTTCAAAAGAAAATGTTTCTTGTAGCATTTGTATTAGGTTTCTATGGTTCTTTTCCAGTTTTTTAGTGGAGTTACGTTGATACAGAATTTTTTAATTATCAGGCCGTCAGATCGGTATACTGATCGATGCTATGTTTCAGAGATAACAATATGCTTTCAGCCAGCAATCGACCTTGTATAAAATTCTTGTAATATGTGGCATCTTCATTTGGTCAAATTCGACCAGCAATGGACCTAGTGTAAAATTCATATAATCTGTAGAATCTATATTATTCTGTTAAATTAGATGTAAAAGCATTCTCCACCTCCAAGTCTTTTTAAGTCCGCACACACAGTGAGGCGCCTGTTTCGTGTCTTACCACATGTTTCCACCAGTCTCAAAGCCGAATAATAATAACAGTTTTGCTATTAGTCACTTAAACTAATGATTTTTCTGTTTTCAGTCAAAATTTTGGCCCTCAGATCTGCTTTGAGATCCGTTTGCTGAGTTCCCGGGGTTGCCAGGCCCGCAACATCTTACTGGGTGTTATTTGCAAGGCGCTAAACACCAACCCAACCCATTTACTGGACCTTAGCACCCCCGCCCCCCTTTCCTCGTGTGGCCCGTGTTTTTATGTAGTAAAAAAATTGCCACTAAGCAAACTCCTATCCTTAATTTTTGCCACTTTTTTTTTGCCACTCCCGCCAAATTCCGTTCGTTAGGGGCTTGAAAGGACCGTTCTACCCTGTCATCTTTTTTTTTTGGGAAAATTCTAGACATCTCATTGCAAAAACACGTTGACCTAACGTATACGACGGTAGTGGGCAAAGTGAGAATTGGCAAAATGAACACTAGGGCTTCTTTTTAGTGGCAAATTTAGGGTTACAGGTAGGTTTCACAAACGTAAATTAAAATTTTTTACTACATAAATTTAAAAGCTACGCGAGTAAAAGATTATGAATCGTTATCATTAGACGCACAGTGTAACGGAAGTAGAGTTACATCAACTCAGTTGAGCGTAGCGTGCATTGTGAAGTCGTACTAGCTGATTGTTCCCACATCCTTGGAAGCTGATCCTTGGATGCCAATCGTTTTCTCCTCATTGTTGTCCTGACCAGCTCTTTGCGATTATCCCGATGTAAGATCAAGAAGACTGACTAGAGGAGGGTGAATAGGCGGTCTTAAAAATTCTCTTCTCAAACTAATTTCTCTCAATTTAATCTTATTTGGCTAAAACCAAGTTTATAATATGAAAACTTAACTCAAATTAGTTTAGTACAAATAATGCATAAAACACTTACGTTCGCCTAAGTGCACTAATACCCTAAGTCTATATCAAGGATTGCAATTCTAGAATGACAATCAATCAATTTAATTCTATGAATGTAAATTGCTTGAATATAAATTGAGCACAAAAAGATAAATCATAATTAACACGGTTCCTTTTTACCGTGGTGTTCGAAAACCTACCAGTTTCCCCTAGTTCACGTTGAGATAAGCCCAATTAATTAAACCGGCTCTACGAATTAAGCCTTCCACCTCAAATCCACTAGCGGTGCTCTTTCCTGCTCCAGGTAGGTGGGCTCCAACCTTCATAATTCGCCAAGTCTTCTCACAATCTTTTTTGAGAAGATCACCACGCACAATACCTCTAATGTCGTCTAGGAGTCGACAACCTTCAAAAGTAATAAGTTAAACCACTCGCTTGACTCTCACCACGTGCAACAAATGCATAAGCTCAAATGGACATGTTGTAGGGGTGGCCCCCACCTAAACCCAGCAGGCCTGGTAGGAGGTTGTAAGGCCCAGAATAGGTCATGTGTACTGACATAAATGCCCCTGAGGGGGATGATCAACTGTAAGGGTATAATTGTAAAAGCACCCCCCATGTATATATATATGGAATGCAGGCCATGGGGAGGAACCAGGCCATTACTCACTCTCCACTACCATCTCTCTCTCTGTTTGGTCTGTAACCACAACAGTTGGCGCCGTCCGTGGGGAGGGACAGCAGCAAGCCCGAAGTTCGAAGGAGGATGGCACCGAAAAAAGCTTCATCGGCGGCGGCGAAGGGGAAGAAGACGGTCGGGGCAGAGCGTCGCGTGAGTACAAGGGCTTCGGCATCGGCTGCCGCGGGCGCGGCGGTCGAGGACGTTGACGCTCGCGTTGCGGCAGCCGACCACGCCACCGGCGCTGCGACGACCAACCACGTCACCGGCACTGCGGCAGCCGACCCCGTCACCGGCGCTGCGACGACCAACCACGTCATCGGCGCTGCGGCAGCCGACCACGCCACCGGCGCTGCGACGGCCAACCACGTCATCGGCGCTGCGGCAGCCGACCACGCCACCGGCGCTGCGACGGCCAACCACGTCATCGGCGCTGCGGCAGCCGACCTCGCCACCGGCGCTGCGACGCCCGACCACGTCACCGGCACTGCGGCGACCGACCCCGCCGACGCGACAGCAACCAACCTCACCGCCTCCGCCGCGACGCTCGCCGGCAGCGCGGACTGGGCAGTTGGAGGTAGCCACAACAGAGCGATCGGCCGCTCGGGAGCCCGCGACGGTCCGTCCGTTGGGCGCGCCGGCGGCCCCGCCCCCACAGGCGGTGGAAAGCGCCCTGCTGGCGGCCCTCCGAGCGTTCCAGCAGGAGCTGGGGGATCTTCGCGGGGCTGTCCGAGACATGCAAGAGGCGACCACGCCCAGGGCACTCGCCGAGGATCCCTCATCTCCGGTGTCCGCGCCATCCAAGCCTGAATCGGCATACCTCGCTGAATCCGACTCCGCGTCTGCCGCACCCTCGGGAGCATCAGCAGCAGCGGCAGCAGCTGCCGCACCACGCGCGGCAGACGCCCCGCTTCGGCCCCTCTTCCGACACGACGCCTTCTTCTTCGCCGCACCTTCATCCGGAGCGGCACGGTCCGGCACGACCAGGCCCAGGGCCTCGCACACGCGATTTATTCGCCCCAGCCCCGCCTCGGCGGTGGCGGACGCGCGCTGATCGTGCTCCCTGCCGGTATACGACCCCAGGAACACGCGCGCGGCCTGCTCCGCCTCCTCTAAGCTAATCCCTGAAGCAAAGGAGCTAACATCAGCATATACCGCACTTCGCGTGAATAGAGGAGAGACACGGTCGAGGCTTACGGAGACCGGAGGGCGCCGGCAGCGAGCAGACCGACGGCAGAACGTTGTCGTCTCGACGCTTCTCGGCGGCAAGACGCCAGTCGAGGGCAAGCGGCGCCACGCCGTACATCACGTACTCTTCGGCGAGGTCGCGCATGTTGAAGCGGGCGGCCACGCCTACGAGCCGCCGGGCCCTCCGCTTGTCCTCATCGTCGAGCATCCGGCCGGGCGAGGGCTTGAATGCGATCGGTCGGCCCGTGCACTCAAGACCGCTCCCGCTCTCCACACGGTGGTAGAACCACCGCTTCATCCAGTAAGACTCCCACTTCCCGCGAGTAGAGTTCGCAGGGAAGAGCTTGTTGCAGGTCGAGCGAAGAATAAAGGTGACGCTGCCGAAACTCGACAGCGTCCCGTCCTTCCGATCCTTGGGCTGGCACCGGGCCTCGTGCAGGTAGGCGAACAACGAGGCGCTGGGCCAGCACGCCCCTGAGCGCAAGGCCCAGCTGTATACCGCGAGCCGGGCCATGGCGTTCGGAGTCAGTTGCGCCAGCTCCAGCCCGAAGGTCCGCAGCACGTCGCCCACGAATACGACCGCCTCCGACCCCTCGGGGTGCGGTTCCCTCTCATCGGCGGCGGGCAATCGTACCGCCTGGCGCTCCGACAGCTTCCCCGCGCACAGAAGCCCTTGGATCGTTTTCTCGGTCACGAGCGACGGGCCCAGCTCGCCGGAGAACGCGCCTTCCTTCTCCGCCGCCAGCCACCGCTTGTCCGCCACCGCCGGGTCGCGCTCTTTGAGCGTGTACTTCACCTCTAGCGGTGAAGATCGCCGGCGAATGCCGCAGCCACCAGCCGCCCGGCCACGCTTGTCGCCAGACGCCATCGCTTCCCGCAATAGGAGAATAGCGGCGAAGAAAGTTGCAGGAGTATGGAAAGCGATGCAAGCAAGAAGGGGGTGTAAAACTGCGGGAGCGTGGCCACGAGGGCTACTTCAAGCCGCCTCGCCCCAATACCGAAGCGTCACGACGGCCCGCGTACGGGACGCGACCGCAGACGCACAAAGGCCCGTCCCACACACTTCCCCATAGCTGAAGGCCAGGTGTCGACGACTCCAGCCGCCATTAAAGGCGCACTAATGGACCATGGGAAAACAACATCTTCGACGCTGCACCATTCATCGACCGCCCCGTGTCCCCCTTCCCTAGGGAAGAGGCGAGCAGCCGCGAGCACGCAACCATCCACATCCCGCCGCGCACTAGTTATAAGCCGCCGCGTGTCCCGTGCATGCCGAGGCGGGTCGCACGGTACGGCAACCTAACCCTGGCAGACCGGGGGCCGGCGTGATTCCAGGAACCTTTACAGCGCAGGGCCACATCATGAAATCTCAATCACCGCATGCGCGGCGGTGTTCGCGGTGCGAGGTCCGGCTAGGCACCAGCTCCGCTGCCACCCGTTCGAAGGGTAGGGGACGGAGCGCGCGCGTCTACTTCGGCTAGGCGCCAGCTCCGCTGCCACCCGTTCGAAGGGTAGGGGACGGAGCGCGCGCGTCTACTGCGGCTAGGCGCCAGCTCCGCTGCCACCCGTTCGAAGGGTAGGGGACGGAGCGCGCGCGTCTACTCCGGCTGGACGCCAGCTCCGCTGCCACCCGTTCGAAGGGTAGGGGACGAAGCGCGCGCGTCTACTCCGGCTCGGCGCCAGCTCCGCTGCCACCCGTTCGAACGGTAGGGGACGGAGCGCGCGCGTCTACTCCGGCTGGGCGCCAGCTCCGCTGCCACCCGTTCGAAGGGTAGGGGACGGAGCACGCGCGTCTACTTCGGCTAGGCGCCAGCTCCGCTGCCACCCGTTCGAAGGGTAGGGGACGGAGCGCGCGCGCGTCTATTCCGGCTTGGCACCATTCCTGCTGCGTCGACGTCGGCACCTTGATACCGGCGGGTCCCCGCCCTAGCTGAGGTACTTGGCCGCCCGCCTCGGCAGTGCGCTGGGGAATAATGGCAAGCCGCCGCGGGCCAAGCAACCTCGGTGGCAGCCTCGACGTGACCTAAACTGTCAAGAATTCAGGCCGCCGGGTTCTCCATGTTTTGGGAGCGCAGCGGCCGGTGTGCGGCAGGTTTTGACAGGTTCTCGTAGGCAGATAAGCTCCAGTACATCAACGTTCCTTGACGATGGCCCCAGTTGGCACAGTCAGCGGACACAGATGACTTCAAGCATATCTGCCTACGAGAACAAGTCAAACCTTGCCATCTTCGTACGAGAGCGCGGCGCGCGCGTGGGAAGCTTTCTCGATCGCCACACCAGCCTGGCCGCGGCTTCGGCCTGGACCCTGCCTTCGAGAAACGGACCCGCGCGCGCAAGCGGCAAAGGCGAGGGTCATGTCCCGCAAAGTCTGCCTCGTTCTCCTTAACAGGCCACCTACAATGCATCAGCATTTTTCAAAGTGATGCGGGCGGGCTCCATCAGGAACACCGGCTGTAGGTAAGTCTGCTAAGGAGAACAGGGCAAACCTTGTCATCGTGTGCGGAAACGCAGCGCGAGGGCAGGACGCGCGGCTGGCCACCGATCACCGACGCTGTCCAAGCTCCCAAGAAAAATGGACCTCCATCTGTACATCAACATTCCCCAAGCCGCTCAGCGGCGCTAGGGAATGCTAATGCACGGAAGGGGCCCATTTTAGGGGAGCAGCTTCTACCAAAATACATGCAGGAACAACGCCGCGCCAGCGCCGTATATATACCCCATCAGCAGGGAAGCCAACCGGCGGAAGTCCAATCGGCAGGAGTCCAACCGGCGGAAGACCAGCCGCTGGAAGTCCGTCGTTACATAAATGGTCACGACGCCTCAAGGCCCGTACCGCGCCAAGCACGCTCCACCACGTGGGCGGCCAGAAGAACGAACGTCGCCACACGCCCTTTATCACCTAAGGCGTAGGCGGCGGCCCAGGAGCCCGTTACGCTTACCTGCGCCGGTGTAACGCCCCCGACGCAGCGCGCGCGTCTACTTCGGCTAGGCACCAGCTCCGCTGCCACCCGTTCGAAGGGTAGGGGACGGAGCGCGCGCGTCTACTTCGGCTAGGCGCCAGCTCCGCTGCCACCCGTTCGAAGGGTAGGGGACGGAGCGCGCGCGCGTCTGCTTCGGCCACGGCCGCGGCCCCTGGTCAACTTCGAAAAAATTCACAGGCCGCAGGAACGGAGGGGGCCAAAGGACTCGGCAACATGGCTTCGGCCCTGTGAAACCCTTCTCCATGAGAGGCTCCTGTTGTAGGGGTGGCCCCCACCTAAACCCAGCAGGCCTGGTAGGAGGTTGTAAGGCCCAGAATAGGCCATGTGTACTGACATAAATGCCCCTGAGGGGAATGATCAACTGTAAGGGTATAATTGTAAAAGCACCCCCCATGTATATATATGGAATGCAGGCCATGGGGAGGAACCAGGCCATTACTCACTCTCCACTACCATCTCTCTCTCTCTGTTTGGTCTGTAACCACAACAGGACACGAAATCCAACTCTAGATGCAACACATGCAATCTAGAGCCTTCCTCCTTGCTCACAAGGTGCAACACATGTACAATTTAAAGGAGGACCTTACACTAGCTCAAAAAAATGTCAAAAAATGTAGCAAGCTTTATTCCAACCGATCACAAGGAGATATATACGCTACACACAAAAACTAGCCGTTGGAAGCAAAACCTCTCAAAAATTAGGATTTTCGATAGTACAGCTATTATAAGGCCGAAACTACTGCTCCCTCGCAACGGTCAGAAAACTAGCTATTATTCAGCAAAATTGGAAGTACCGCCACATAAAGTCCATTACTACCGATCATCGGAAGTACCGCTCCACTCATGCGGAACTACCGATTTCATGGGGAGGAGAAGACTCCCACAAAAGTGTCTCTTTGGAAAAAAAATATGCCGCAAGATTTTTTGAGCTTCTGAAGTCTGGAGTACCGCTCACACAGAGCCGGTAGTTTCGATATCCAATAGTACCACGCAACACATGTCGGTAGTACCGACTTTCAATAGTACCGCACCACACAGGCCGGTAGTGTCGTAAGCTTCAGACCGCTCACATAGAGCCGGTACTACCACGTCCGAACATGCCGCGCAACACATACCGGTAATTCCGATTTTTGGTAGTACCACGCCACACAAGATGATAGTTTCGATCTCCTAACAAGTGTATATACTTCAACAAATTTTGCAAAACACATTTGCAAATTATAGTATTATGCACACAAGGATTAAACATGATTCCCAACAAATTGTAAAACACATTTGCATACTTTTAAAATCATGACACAGGGTATAGATACATTGACATAACACGTTTGCAAAACACGTTCGCAAACCTATGTCACATGCTACAAGGATTATGTATGAGTTTCAATCATTTGCAAATATAAGCCTCATACCACAAGAAATAGAAAATATGGACTTCAAACACTTACAAAATATATTTGCAATGTATAGTTCCATGTTGCAAGGATTCAACACATGAGCTTCAACTATTTGCAAAACACATTTGCAAATACAAACATCATGCTACTAAGAGCTAGAGCAAGTGAGGTTGAGCTATCAACATATGATGAGACTCAAGCTACTAGACATGACCCCTCTTAATAGTACGATAACATATACTAGCAATCCGGTCTTTCAACCAAACACCAAGACCAGTAAAAGATTACAAACACATCCTTAGCCCTAACTAGTTGTACCTTTGCCTTGAACAACCTCTTGAAGCTTGATGATGCACATCTTCACTTCAAGTCCAGATCATGTCTTGATATGCATCAACTCATGATACATCCTTCACTTAAACTCCATCGACACTTGATGGGTCTTCTCTTGACTTGATGATCAACACATGATCATCTCCTCTTGGAAAATCATCAACTTACGATGCATCCTCTTCTTGATGACCTTCAACTCATGAAGCCATCTTGTTAGTCTCACAATTGCATTTGTCATTATATCCAAAATCATTTGTCATTGATTACATCCAAAATGAGACTAGACAATATTATAGTTGATAAGCAAGTTAGTCTCACAATTGTATTTGTCATTATCACCAAAACCAACTTAATAGAACTTGAACTTACACCTGATCAGCACCACAACACAACAGTGTCTCTATCGAAATCCACACGTCCAACGAAGGAATATTGTATGCTGGTGTGCTAGCACCAATGCGCACGACAATGCCTTTGGTTGGTGGTGGCTAGAGTTTCATTGGGTGTGTATCACGCGCCTCCCTTAGCTCCACGTCTCCCTTAACATAGTCTCTCGATGGAATCCTATGTTAGAAGCTCATCAAAGTGCAAAGCTCACCTGGCCCATTAGCAATGGATCCTATCCAAACTAATACATTCCAACCCGTTAAATGTGTGACCCTGTAGACTCATATATACTCGATCATAATCCCAAAAAACCCTTTTCCCGATCACAAGTCGATAGAGGTCCACAACAGGACATAACGACCCACAAGTGTATATAAAGATTAAATTGGATGAATCTTATGCAATATGATCTGTGACTAGGTCTTAGTCACTCATGATCAGTCTGTGACTCCTTATAACTAGTTCGCATCTAGTCACAACCAATTTGTAACTCGTTATGACTAGTTAGTCGACCAGTTTGTGATTATGTCCGACCAGCTCACGTCCAGTCTATATCACCATACAGTCAGTTCATATCTGGTCAGATTAAATAATCTGTTTGTGTATTTTCCTTTTGTCTCACGATACCTTATTGAACTCCAGGCGAGATACCTGTCGTCCATGGACTGTTCAATCTTTTCTCTATCTAGTGGTGGATAACTTCATGCAGTGTTCCAGAAATTGGCCTGGGCACCCGCCGAGGCGATGCGTAGGCGGCCACCGGCCACCGCGCCTTGGTCCCTCGGCAAGCTGCTGGGCGGCTGGTCAGCTAGGCAGTCAAAGGCAGGAAGAAGACGGTCCAGGGCGAAGGAAGTGGGCTCAGTGCCGTGGCTATGTAGGCGTCCAAGGTGGCGGTGCGGTGGCTAGGCGGATGCCAAGGAGATCTAGGCAGGCAAAAGCGGCGAGATAAAGGGGGAACGTTTACCTCACGTCCTCGTATCGCCTCCGCCTTCAGAAGTTCCCACATGTCGTCAAGCCACCGATGCCACCATTCACCCTCCACCTCGTCGGATTTGGTCGCCTGTAACATAGCACATATGTGTTCTCCCCTCCCCTTCACCAATCTACTCCATCCCCGTCATCCTCTCTTCTGCCGGTGGCGGTGAAGGCAAAATCCCAAGCAGGCACACAGGTGAGTGGCAAGAAGCTGAGGACGTCGAGGAGATTAACAGGGGAGGGGAGGAACCGACGGCCGGTGGCCGAGGCGCCGAGTGCAGGAAGTAGGCCCGCCAAGCGTGGAAAGTGGGGAGGGCGGCGTCAGCTGGGAGTGAGGGATGACTGGATGAGTTAGGGTTAGAGTGGGCTATGGTTTTTATATGGGCTGGGTGAGGTGATCTAGACCGTTGATCATTCATCTGACTATATACATGATGCATAAACCTTTGGCAATTCTTCCCTCATCCACACAACTGTAGGTTGGAATAGGATTGCATATATTAGTTAGGAAAATGAACACAGTATTGTTAATTAGACAACATTGTATATATGACAGCCAGATATCCTCAATTTTATGCATGATAGTTTATCTTTATCTTGGTATCTTCATTTTTAATTCCGTCGCCTAGGCCCCCTAGGCGCTAGACCCCACCTCGTCACCCGCCTAGCGCCTTCTTGAACATTGACTTCATGTGGTCGACTCTTCAACCACTCGTGGTATAGCCATACACTTCTTTTATCCAACCATATCAAAGGGTCTAGAGATATCTCTCTCGTTACGTTACGATGGGCAAATTCCCTATCTGACCAGTCTTATTCCTTCGTATTTTTCATTGCATACCTGAAAGTTATCTTTATAACTACATAGTTATAGAGTAGCGTTTGATAATCCCTAAGTGTACTATCATAAATATAGAATATAGAAAATTATGTTCATCTCAGATACAAGGATTATACATCATCATTACTTTGAGACCAACTGATAACGCATATAAACATAACAGTCTCATTAATGTCTCAAAGTGAGTTAATCCAACATCATGTTCTCTAACATGTGTCCTCACTATTGATATGATATCCTTATGGCCGATGAAACTTGGCCATCAATCAATATATGCGTTGATTTATAAGTCACTAGTATCTTGACCAGTGACATCCGACAAGGGATGTTTTAGAATAATATCATATAATAAATAAAGAGTTTCACTAACAAGTCACATACTTACTAACATTTATAAATGATAATTCATTCAATGAATATAATAACATTTATGCAATAAATCATAAACATATACACGATACAATTGTCTCCATGATTATCTCGGGGCATATCACTAACAGCAAAAACAAAATTTTCCATTTTAATTTTCTTGTAGTTTCTTTTTTTCATATTTTACACTATGTTCAATTATTGCAGAATGACTTGTAGGGTTGTAAACCAGCCAAGCTAGATCGATCTTAACCTGGCAAGCTTGAGCTTGGTAGAAGATCGAGCCAAGCTCAAGTGAGCTGATGTCGAGATTTAAGCTGGGCTCGAGCTCGGCTCAGACAAAGTTCAAGCTTGCCTACTCCAAAGCAGAAAGGGTAGTTCAGACTTCAGAATACTTACTCTTTACTTTGTTGTTATTGCTTGTTCACACATACGCGTAACAAAGAATTTACAGAACAATTGATGTCACTTCTCCAAATCATTCTTGGAGTTCAGGAAAAAAACAAAAGCGAGAAATGAATCTAAACCATCTAGCCGAGCCGTCCTTATTGCCACGGAAAAAATGTAGGAAACTGAAACGACGACATCTGATGGACAGCCAAAACATGAACGCCACCACCAAATCAAATCACTCTTCTTAGGCACCCAGATGAAGCTCGTGATGCTTGAATAGTATGACTGACAGAGAAGCCCAGAAATTATCTATCATAGATTCATAGTTTCAGTTTACCCAAGTCAATCTTTTGCTTAGGGTATGTGTAGGCTTCGTAGTTTATCTTCTGGCCAAGGGAGCTCAGCTTTGTGAGTGTGGTTATGAGGTCAACCTGTCATACCGAAGCACAATTTAACATTAGTAGAATATTTCATAGTTATCCTGCTGCATTGCCAGCATGTACAGTGATTGCAATCGATAAATCTTACCTCGTAGTCAGTTCTGGAGACCGTCTCACGACTACGTTGATACTTCTCGACCCATGGACGGCAATCTGGATCAGCTATCAGTCGTTCCTCTGTTGCAACTTGGTCAGGTCCGAGGAAGGCTGACATCACAGCAAGCTGCAATAGAAGTCTTCTCGTGTTGATGAGATTGAATCACAGTTTTTGTAGTCCTATTGGACAAGTAATCAGTAACAAAGTTATTAAGCGATCTGAAATAAGTAGTAACCTGACGAGGACCCAGCCCAACAGCAATGAACTTATCCTTCATTTCCTGTACAGAAGCTTTGCTCCACTGTGGTACCCTTCCCTCCGGATCAGGTTCTTGTGCGTCTGCTCTCCCAAAGAGTTTGTCGAACAGACCCCACTACAGTGTTAGATACAAACACTACATCAACAAAAATACATATCACATTGTATAATTGTATGGGGTGTGCTTAGGACCTTCAGTACATCTCTTTTAGGAAAGTTTACAAATCTTAAAGCAAATAGTTAATATTTGGTGGGGCAAATATGCATTAACCTAAAAATAAATCAATATCAAAGACTTGCCCCCATTTAATATTCAAATATATATCCATATTAATCTTCGATTGGGTTTATTTATTATGCTGGTACGAATTTACTCTCGTCTAATATTAACCATTTTGCTTTAAAATTCACAAACTTTTACAAAAGAGGTGTACAAGCAAGGCCCTGTTTAAGCTACGGCCATACGGAGGAAAGGCTGAACAAACGCGGCCTTTTTTGACGCACGGGGTAACGTGGCATAGCGAATAGCATACCTGCCCATTTGAACCATATGCTGCGTATAGGGTTCTTCCCTTTTCTTCATTTCCACCACATTTGGCAATAGCCGTGTCAAGAAATGATTTCTTGAGTGCTGATTGTGCTGTTGCAAGTAAAAGTAAACTTCAATACTATATTCAGTAATAGCAAAAGTACAAAAGAGGTAGCTAGTAAAGATCATAATGCTGGTAAAATTATTCCCAGAGAGTCCAAAAACATCACACCTGCAAATTGGATCAGATCTGCAAATGCAATAGGACCTCCCTTGGAGTAGGAATCGATCTCTTTTTTCGCATCAACTAACAGATCCAAAGCAGCAGAAAGTCCACTGTTTTCAGGTCTGCTTATTTCTGCACTTTATTATTTAATAATATATTTAATAGAACAACAAGGCCATACAACTTGTTAGACTGTCGTCTGCAGAGCATAGTTGCAGTCTTAAACATGTTAAATACACAAACGGAAGCTACTACCTTAGCCTGATTGATCCATTTGGACCTCCTGATTTTGTGGCCTGCAAAAGAATTATACAGCCAGGTCATTTCCAGGTATGCCATAAGGAGGCTCCTGGAGGTAACTACAGAAAGCCATCCAGAAACCAAACCTTTTCATATGTCATAGCATCGTTTAGTGCCAAGGTCAACAAAGATGGAATGAGCTCGGGCTTCGCCTTCAAAAGATTTTCAAAGTTCAGCCAACAAAAGATAGAGATAGGCGAAAGTAAAATACTCGGTATAAAGTACAAACTGCTATCAAATGAATAACGAGCTGAGTGTACATAATATGCAATCTCACATTTATGGCCGTTGAGAGGGTGCCTTTGATGCTTGCTGAAAAAACAACCGAAGGCGTCAATTATGATGGTAAGGAGCATATAGCATTCAAGGGAAAAAGAACGACCTGAGGTGACCTACATTGGAACTCAGAGCGTTGTCTACGTTCAATCAGATCAGCTGCAGTAGCCACTCCTGTGAATCTGGTAGAGCCCTCAATTATCTCCTAACCCAAGACATAAAGCAAGTTCAGCGCCTCTGGATCAAAATTAACTGCACTTATGATCATCAGATTTGTTATCTGATGATGATGATGTTGTGGGGGTGCCCAACCCCTCAGGTCTTAGGATTGGTTAGTGGGTCATAGGGCAAACCCAATAGCACAGTGTCTTACGTATAAAGGAATGTACTATTTTACCTTTACCCTTTTGTGAGAGGTAGGATGGGATTTTCTCATTATACTCCATTCATGTATATAAATCCCTAAAAGGGTAAGAGATAACCAGATCCACTCATTTTACTCATTAGCTCTCTCTCTCCCACCATTGGTTCTCTCTAGCTATTAATTCTATATCCCTAAGGGGAAAAGGTACCCAGTCTGAGATGAGATATCTGATATTGATGAACCCAGTCTGCCTCGGTTTCAGCTGGCTTCGGTTGGGAGAAAAAAGAAAAAAGGAGGCTCACCAGAATGTTGCTGTGTCAAACCTGCCTTGAAACAAATCCAGAAATAGGCAAAAGGGAAAGAAAAATCATGAAAGGACTTACATGGAATTGCAGATGTTTAGGGGGTCCTAAGAAAAGACTTATATGGAATTGTGGATGTTTAGGGGTTCCTGAGAAAAGGAAGTTTCTAAAGGAAACAATCCTTGAATCTCATTTAGATTCCATTGGAATACAGGAAACCAAGAAACAGGATTTTTCCCATGCTTGGTTACAAAGTATTTCCAATGGTCATAATTTTCCATTGGGCCTGGTCTGCTTCTCAGGGCAGATCAGGAGGGATTTAAGCTGGGATTAGAATAGATAATATGGAAGTGTTGGAAACATATCAGGATAGATATTGGATGAGAATGCTTGTCTATAATAAAGAAGATAAGTTCAAGTGGAAGTTAATCATTGTGTATGGTGGCGGTGCTGCTCAAGATGAAAGGAAAGCTGACTTTTTGACAAGTTTATCCCAATGTCTTCGTAGCACAAAGGATCCTGTCATGTTGGCAGGAGATTTTAATTTATTAAGGAAAGAAAGTTATAAAAATAAACCTGGTGGGTGCAATAAATGGAGTTTCCCTTTAATGCTATTTTAGAAAATGCAAATTTGAGAGAGAGAGTTTTGAATGGCAGAAGATTTACTTGGAGTAATGACCATGATTGCCCTACTTTTGAACTTCTAGATAGAGTTTTAATTTCACCAGATTGGGATGTTCATTTTCCACTGGTAAATGTTAAAGCTCTATCTAGAGTTCTGTCTGACCATGTTCCCCTAGTTATAGATATTGTAAGGATTCCAAAAAAGTCGAATCTATTTAGATTTGAACTTAGTTGGTTTCTCAGAGAGGACCTTGATGATGTTGTCACTTCTATTTGGACCAGCCAGGTTCCAGGGCGATCCAATCTAGAGTGTTAGGTGACGGATGGGAAAATGTTAAGTTCAGACGAACATTCTTTGGGGGGGGGGGGGGGGGGGGGGTTAGAGCAATGGGTGGAGGTCCAAAATTCTTGCTCCATGTTATCCTTGTCTGGGGAAGAAGACAAGGTAAGGTGGATGCTAACAAGTAATGTGGTTTTCACAGTGAGATCTTTTTATAAAGCCTTGATTTCAGGCGATTAGGTATCCTTTCAAATTCATTTGGAAGGTTAAAATTCCTTTGAAAATTAAGGGTTTTCTTTGGTTGCTACTAAAACAACGAATTTTGACAAAGGACAATTTAGCAAGAAGAGGTTGGGTTGGGGATAAATCTTGTCACTTTTGTGGTGCGCGGGAATCTATCTCTCATCTTTTCCTTGTATGTTCTTTGGCGAGATTTGTTTGGACAGTAGTTAGCTGTGCCATGGGATTGAATAATACACCAAATGATATTCAGTCTCTCTTTGGGAGTTGGTTAAATGGTTTTAAAGGGAAGCAGAGAAGGTTAGTTGTAGTAAGGTTGTGCGGCATTGTTATGGACTGTTTGGAAAACAAGGAACCTAGCTTGTTTTCAGAAGTCAAAGGGGATCCGGCTAAACTAATCTTCTCTTTATGTCATTGGTTCCGACAATGGGCTTTATTGCAGGAGGAGGAAGACAAGGAGCTGTTGTTGCGGGCCGCCAATGTACTGGAACAGGCGGTGAACGAGATCGTCAGGGTTGGAAGAGGCTGGGCGCCGTTGGTTAGAAGGATTGAAGAAGGTGGCGTCGGCCCCGGACACTGAGGAAGTTAGAGGAATGATGACAATGTTGATGAAATGCTCCTTTTGCTGTTGCCTTAATCCGTGTACTGGTTGTAATGCCTAGTAGGTTATGGCTGGCAAGCGAGAAAAGGAAGCAGATATTTTGCTCTTTAGTTTTCCTTTTTCCTGTTTCTTTTGGATGTTATAGTTGTAAGCAAGACCTTTTGCCGGTTTCCTTAATGAAAATCGGGGGCCAGCAAGTTAAATGTTCTCCGAATCATGCTGCATTTGTTTAGCCGTGTCGTGCTAATACAGGACTGCATTGTATTATCGAAGAGAAACAACACAGAACTGCGTTGATCCTGAAGGAAGTAAGCGGCTAGCACATACCAAGCCAATGGCGGCGGTGCCGAAGCAGCCCCCGACAAAATCCCTTCTACGGAATTGCAGGGGCTCTTCGTAAGCAGCAGCAGCCTCAAAGCCCTCAGCTTTGCCCTGGCAGCACACTCGGACCTACACGGCGAAAGCAAGGATTAGACGGTCAATCAAAGAAGATTTGCAGGCTCGGGACACGTACGCGTGCGTGCGCGCGCGCCGGGGATGAGGCGGACGAGGGAGGGAGGCCGCGGGAACCGAGCAGCGCGGGAGGCTGCACGGTGGAGAGAGAGGTCGCTCCCGCCATCTCTCCTCTCCGCGCAAATAACGCTCGACCTGGGCGCTCTCACGGGCGGCTGGTGTGGCGCGTGTGGCACGACACGATGAGACGGCGAGGATAAGGCAGCGAATCGCGCCGCGGGCATGGCCTTTCCTGTCTCCACCACACGTTGCTGCTCGTGACATATCACGGGCTTCATCCCCCGCGACACGATGGCTTCCACGTTGTCATCCCCCGCGACACAGTGGCAGAGAACGCCCTGACGGTGCATTGCACGGCATGCAACAAGTTGCCATGCACTGGCGTCATGGCTCGTGCAAGGACAAACGGATGGGCAATTTGTGAAGATGAGCTCATTAACACTTACCACGACGAAGCAAGTTGTCTGCTCACTACCAATCCATAAGCTGACATTGATTTCTACTACGGCAGATAAAAAGGGAGGGGCGAACGAGGGAAACAGAATAGGGGACTTCAATACGTTTCATCGCGTTGAAATAGACACGACATACATGTCGAAATGAGTTAACGTGGCAAGATTACACCGCAGCGAACACAACGGGGGGGCATTACTGATTTCTCATGTGGGAGCTGCTGCTGTATCTACAGCAAGAGCGATGGCACCGCGACACTTGGTAGTAGAAGCGCTGAAGCGGCAACATGTCACCGCTGGTTCTCCCTCCGCTTCACATAGCGAGTCCGATCACTGTACCGGGGTCTATCTTGAGCTCTCTGAGGCACCGGCTCCACCCTTCTCTGCCTTTCTGGTGATCGTTGAACAATTTCTCCATTCACAAATAACTCAGCTGCAAAGAAAGACAAACATGAACACCCGAGACAAAACTATCGCATTTTGGAGTACTGTTCTTGATGAAAAAAGACAAGTACCCACAAGTGTAGTATATATAGTTCAGGTCTGAAAGCATCAGCCATGGTTGTACAAGTAAGAATGCAGGACACATATCAACGGGTTGAAGGGTGGAACAAACCCTTAAATAGAAAGCCAAGCAAATTATGAGTGAAACATCAATCTTTCCAAATGGATTATTTGATCATTGGAACCTTAACACAGCATAATAATTCAATACATCCTGCTTCTACATAAGGTTTCCTCGTTTATTGTGATTATATTGGATCAAAGTGCGCGATGCACACTTCAATTGCTAAACTAGTAAACTGACAACGTTTCATTAAGTAGCATCAAGTCAACTAGAAAAGAATAATTGAAGGGAAATAGTCCCTTGGAAACAGATATCATAAATCCAGTTCTACTGCCAGGCAAATCATAAATCATAGCCTACCAACAGTTAGAAAAAAATTATCAGAACTCCACAAAACAAGGAAATACACAGCACATAAGTAATAAGCTTACCGCCATAGTCCTTGTTCTCAGCATCAACATAGGAATCTGGAAGCACAAAAAGAACGCCTGGGAGCCCTGTTATATTAAAAACACAAACCACCGTTACAAAACACCAAACCAATATCAAACAGCAAATGATCTCTTTAGATTAACTACTGACATCAAACAGATGCACATGTGCAAAAATGCATATAGTTACAAAACACTAAAGCAGTATCTAACAGCAAATTATCTCTTTAGATTAGCTATTGAACATTCAACAAATGTGTATATGGCAATGCTTACAGCAGCACTTATCCACATAATGATGCTTCTAGAATCTAGATATCAACACATCATGTCTCTGATATAAACCAACAACAGCAAAAGTCACAGTAACAAACCACAACCCAATTCTCAAATAAAGTCTAGAAACAACGAGGTACTTGAACCCATTACAAAACGGTCATAGATTACGATAGTTTGACACAATTCGCCTCGCCACTAACATAGGACAGACCTAAGCCTGTTACAACTCGCCTTTTTCTCAACATGTATGAAATGCTTGGCATTCCTTAAACATTTTGTCCCACAATTAGCAAAAGCATTCATTATCAAGTTAATCAACCAAAAATCCGAACACTCTGTACATGAATTGAGATTTAAAACCTAAGCTGATATCCAATTACCGCAACGTGTGTCAAAAATATGGAAATAAATAACAATTCCTTGCTGAGTACCTTCCAGCTTGTTGGAGGTCTCCTCATCAATCTCGCAACCAAACCCGAAGTATCGCTCGCAGGACACGTTGTAGATCCTCTTCTTCGCCTCCTCCTCACTACACACCAGCACCCACCACACAACCAAAATTAGTCTCATTCCGCGAAGCACCTGCGAGTTGGGTGGTTCGATTGAGTTATATGCGTACGAATTACCTCCCTACGGCCTTGGCGAGGGTCTGGATGTAGCAGTCGATCATCTGCTGCTTGGTGGCGCCCTCGCCGCCGGGCTTGTCCATGACGATGAGCCAGTGCTCGTAGTCGCAGCCTGGGAACAGCGGCGCCATCTCCGTGGGAGCGCGGTCGCCGCCCTGCCCCGACCGCAGAGGCGAGTACGAGGAGTCGGGCCGCCGCGCCATGCAGCGGACGGCCCCAACGCCGCGGACGCGAGGCCGCACGGGGCGGGCGAAGGAGGACGGGAGGCGCCGCGACAGGAGAAGCGGCTGCGCCGGGCGAGCGGCGGCGACGGCTCGCGCTGCGGTGGCCATGGCGTGGGAAGAGGCAGCTGGCGACGGAAAGGAGGTGGTGCTGAAGAGGCGAGGGGTTTGGAATTCGGATGGGGTTCTGATGGGAGAAGCCGAAGAGATATTTGCTGCTTGCGCATGTCGCCTTTGCGGCGTTGGGCACATGGGCTCTGGTGTTACTGGGCTTTCGGAACCGATTAGGTCTCGACATATAATGGGCTACAAATTACTGGCCTACCACAACGCAACAAAAGGATTCTCCGCTGCTCCCAACTCTTAAGGGGACCCGACCCAAGAGCAGGATAACTTTTCCCCATCGGATCCTTCTCTTCTTCCGGGTGATTCGAGTCTTCCCCTCCTGCAGGTATGAACTTGATCCGTCTCTCCGCGGATTTCTCTTCTTCCAGGTTATTTTCCTGTTGCCATCGCGTTGCATCGATTTGGGAGGATCTTGGTAGGAACCCGCTGAGATAGGGGAGGGGGTAATTTCTTGATTTTATTCTGTTGGTTTCCGTTGTGCAATTTGGACTTGGTTGCCGATCCGATCGGTTTATAAGATCCAGAAAGGTTCATGAATTGCTAATTTGCTGGGTAGCTGGCCTATGTTTCTAGATCTTATATACTGTGATCTGGATTTACAGTTTGAGGTTAAGGAGATGTCTAAGCTTATGAGGAATTGATTGTATAGATCCAAAGATTTTTTTTTTATATTAAAGTAGCAGTATTTTTGTGTAGGGTAGATGCCCTAATTAGTTTTCAACTCAAAGGTAGTTAGGACTTAGGACCGGGCAATTATTATTTACTAAGCCTCTTGGAGCAACATATGCAGGGGATTATTCTTTCAGCTACCATGATTTGGATAATGACATATAATTCCCCATCTGACATAATGTTGTGATATAAGCTTCCCCACTTTTGTTTACTATGAGTGTTGAGATGTGCCATACTTCGGGTGTTTTTACCTAGCCATCTAATCATGCATTCATCTCGTTATGTTTTATAAGTTCTGAATTCTGATTCTTCATCCAGCAGCCCGAAGATGGACGCAAACAGGCGCCAAAGTGGAATTCAACAATTGCTGGCTGCAGAGCAAGAGGCTCAGCAAATTGTAAATGTGGCTAGGACTGGTAATATTCTCTTACGTTTGGCTTTAAGTCATTACAAACCAATCATATCATTGGGGAGCAAGTACCTTATGCAGTGTACTATTTGTATTAGTTGAGTTCTGTTCTGTTGACTGAAAAGAACATTCTTTCTTGTGTTTCGATATGCCCATCAATGTTTATAGGATTAGTCACGGTGTAGCAATATACATATTGTTCCATTGTGAGCTGTAACGAAATCAGCATCTGGTTTATGGCATGGTCTTCAGCATACTGAAAGTTCTTTACCCATAGTATAGTAGTTCCTTTGTTACTTGTTAGGGCATGTCATCTCACTCTAAAGTTAGATGGGAATATAGGACCTGTTCTTTTTTGTTTCGGCTTATAGCTTATGACTTTTAGGTTGTTCATGAGAGAGAATACGGAGTAATAAAAATATACGGTTTTGATCGATATAAGTGAAGTCGCTACAGTGTGTAACTGTGTACTATAATCAACTTGTAGACTCTGACTTGAAAAGATATTTCGTTTGAAAGTTAGTTACTGTAGAAAAGCTGAAAAGCAACTTTTAGAAGCCGAAAATAAGAGGCACATATTGTTAAAAATCACAGATAGCAATCAGAGCCATGAAAAAAGGGTGAAAGCACTGTTTTTCCTCTTTGTCCAAATAGCAAAATGTGGTCTATTGCGAACCATTTACTGTAGAAATGTCTGTTTGAGCTTCTGTGGATATTATCAGCAACTATGGAGCTAAGAAGCAAAAGGATATATTTTCCCGTACTAAAAGTCTGCAGCGCAAGCTTACATGTTTTATGTGTTTGGCAGCTAAATCGGCAAGGCTTAGGCAAGCAAAAGAGGAGGCTGAGAGGGAAATAGCTGAATACCGTGCCCAGATGGAGGCTCAATTCCAGAGGAAGGTTGCAGAGGTACGTACACCAACCCATCCTGTTTGTTTGTTCGTAAGATTACAGGACCTCAGTTTTTCTATGTTCTTGTTGTTTCCAGAGTAGCGGTGACTCTGGTGCAAACGTCAAACGTCTTGAGCAAGAGACAGCGGCAAAAATTGAGCAACTCAAGCAGCAGGCTGCAAGTATATCCCCAGAGGTGATCCAGATGCTTCTGAGGCATGTCACCACTGTGAAGAACTGAAGGTTGCTGTGCAATCTGTCCTACATATGATGGCAAACTTGTATTATCTATTTATTTATTTGAGAGGTATTTTAAGAAATGGCATTGACACTTCTAGCTGTAATTTTTCTTAATCACGGAATAAGCCGCTGCAGTTAAGCAGCAGCCCTGTTAAACTTCCAAAAAAAACCTTGGTGGTTATTTGGTAAATATTGTCTTTCAAGTATCTTTTTGAACAAAATTAATGTGAGAATTTTGTTTGTTTCCATTCTCCTTTATCTTTTACACCTACAAGTATCCTTATTATTTCTTATGTGGGTTGAAAATTCATGAGAGTGTTAGCTTTCAAAAGTTGTGGTGAATCTCGTCAGGCTCGTATTGACTCTGGCAATAGTTCTGAAAAAAGGAAAATGTTGTGAAAAATGGAGTGGTTCAGATGCAATGCAAGAAGCGTATTCTGATTCAATCTGTTTTGATCTGTCATGGTCTGAGCTGCTTTGATAATGTTGCGCAATCTATTATTAATACAGCGTATAAAAAAACTTGTTTGGATTAATCACCTGAACATATGATACAACAGATCAACACCCCATCCTGCTGAAAAAGTGAACCCAAGTACTACAAATAATGCATGCACAATACTACGAAGAACCCAAATACTACACCGCCTTTCCTTGTCCTAAACGGCGACGTGGCCTGCTGCTACCGGCGCCGGCGGCCTCCGCGGCGCGCCCCACGTGTGCCGCACCAGCGCGTGCACATGCCCGCCGCCGCCACGCCGCTTTCCCGGCACGCTTACCACCGTACGGCTAGTGGTCTTCTTGTCCCCATCGTGGCCTTTCGCGCGGTGAGGTACCACCACGGCCACATGCGGTGGTTGGTGGCGCGGCGGTCGCGCCTGGACAGGCCATCCTGGCTGCCCGATCGCCCGCGCCCGAAGTGGTGGTGGTGCTGATGGTCGTGGCGGTGGTGGTGGTGGAACACCAGGGCGAGCTTGCTCTTGAGCCTCCTCAGCAGGCCCTCCCGCCTCTCCTGGCGTTTCCGGCGGCGTTGGCTCCTCGACGTGCTTGACACCTCAAGTGCGTAGTCCGGGCGCACATTGCCTCGCCGAGACACCGCTGAGGAGGAAGAAGCTGAAGCGCCCGACGTCGACGACACCGTGGGGCTCGTGGAGGGAAACGAGCTAGCGGCACCTGATGAGCTGCTGCTGTACGTGCTGCCCGAGTCGGTCCGATTCAGCGTTCACCGCGGCCGGCTTGACGAGCCCACGCTGACAGTGGCAGCAACAGCACCGTCATTCCTCCGTCGCCGCGGCGGGCTCTCTTCTTTAGCTTCTTCATCAGCACGGCATAGGCAGCGCTCCATGAGCTACCGGTTCGGCCTGATGCGGCCGCGGATCGTGACCGTCCCGTTGCTCGACGAGGACCGCTTCGGCGTAGCCGCGTCGCGCCCGGCTCGACCGGAGCCACGACGCGACATCATGCTCGTCGAAACGACGCGTCGAGGAGCCCTCCGCTCCCACGTGGCGCGGCCATGCACTCGTGTCGTGCCCGCCCCTGAGTCGACGGCTCGCGGGACGGCGGGAGACGGAGCGGCGCCTGCCGCTGCGCTCCAGCGACAACGGACGAGTGATCACCACGGTCGGAGATGCAGTGCGACCTGTCTCTGTTCTCTCCGCTGCGATGCGTCCTTGCGTCTCTCGCTGGCATGGAGCCTGGGGCTGGGTGATGCTATCGGCTTCAAGCATAGGCGTGGATCGGCGTCGCGTGTCCGGCGATCTGATTGGATGGAGAACTTCCTATCCAGCGCAGACCTGACAGCATCTGCAAACAGACGATCTTTCCGTTGATCAGCATTTGCCCAGAACAAACGGAGTTGAAGTGATTAGTGATGCACTTTGCAATTGCACGAAATGAATTACCTTTGCCTGCCTCAGGAGAGCCTAGGGTAGCATCATCTAGCATCCTCATCAAAAGAACTCTCGATGTCTTATCTAACTACACGAATGTTGGAACAGAAGTAGCGTTGCAACAGAAGACGGTCACGAACTGTGATCATCTTTAGAACGAGAAGCATCAGATTTCCGGTGGCAATCAACCCTGCTTCGCTTCAAGTGAATTTCTAACTTCCAACATAAAAAAGCATGTTCGTCATATCGGTTTTGAAAATAGAGTCAATTGTTTTCGGTTATACTCTGCCTAATGTTCATCCTTCAGTGACTAAATTTATGCTCCCAACACAGTTGAAGAAACTAGAAGAAAACAATCCAGGCAACATGCTGATCGATCTTACATCTGCCCCGCCCCTGTGAAGCAGCCCATAGAGTCTCTTCAACGCCTGCAGATCAGACAAAACTTGCTTCATGCCCATTTCATCTGGCACCCGCACTTCGAAGGTACATGAAAAGGAAAGAAATAATGGAAGAAAGACGAACACCACCATCAGATCGTCAGTACCAAAAACTTGCCTGTTGTTGCTTTTCTGAATTGAAGTTGTTCTTTCTTTCAAGAAAGGAGACATAAAGCATGAGAAATTAGCAGGCATTGAACGGAAACGAACCATGGTTACGGGAAGATGAAGAGATCGACGTAGCTTGCCCCATCTCCTTTGGCAACATCGAAGCAAAACAAAGCGAAACGAGCAGTTTGCGGTAGTGCATCGGTAGTAAGAACAGTTGAACAAGCGGTTCCACTCGTGTTGGGGCTAACACGAAGGGACGTCCCGATGCAATATAAGGACGAATTATTATATATGTTATACCATATTTTTTTCTTAGAGTTAGAGTTGAACACGGATAATACCAGATGCCTATTATCATATTCCATGTCCATTCTATAAGTCTTCGAATAGTCGGCCAGACAGAAATTACCTGCTTCTTTATACAAGATATTGGACAATAGGATATAATCAGACTGAACAGTCCAAGACTATATATATATATATATATATATATATATATATATATATATATATATATATATATATAATTGATATCACTTATCTCATATTTCATTCTATATTTTTTTCTCTCAGAGTCAAAGTTGGGCAGACAGAAAGTATCCGCTCCTTTTTTTTTCACACCGTAGTCCCGTGCCGCGACCGCGAGATCCCGTGGAGATTTTACGTATCTTCATGGGCGGAAAGTATTAGGGTACACGATCCCATGTAGCCCAAGGATACAGAAGGCCCATTAGCAACTGGCAACTAACTACCACGGGAATAGTCCGAGGTTCATCAGGTTAAGGTTTGAGTTTCAGAGTCCGGACTAGGTGCTTTGGTGCTTCGATTTCGTGTTCACAAGAGAAAAGGTAGGAATCGAGATTGATTTCAAGTATTTTGAGTTGCTGGAGGGGCAAGGAAAGGAGTGGTGCCCCAGGGAGGGAGGCACACTGTTCACCAATTCGCAACCTGCTGATTCTGACCTTCCCTGCAAGCAACTGCGGCATGCAAAACCAAAACAGTTAGAACGGTTTCCCTTTCCTTCCCCCCAACATAAATATTAGCCTCCCCTCCTCTCCCCTTCTATACTAGTCTTCTTCCCTCCGCTCCTCATCGAGAAGAGGGATGGCGCAATTCTTCGCCCGCATGTGGGACAGAGCACAGGGTAACCACATCTCACCTCAATTCTTCTGCAGTCTTGTTCTTTTCTTTCCTTTCCTTTTCTCTTCTCTTCTCTTCTTGTTCATGTAGTGTGACTGTGTGGGTAGTTTTCAAGATCCTAACACTTTTCCTTGAAGAAGAAAAGAACAGAGATATATGCAGTTTTCTGAATGGATGAAGTAGGGCCAAGAGACATACTTCTAACGACAATGTTTTAGCGATGTGATGTAACCTGTGTTGCTTGCAGGCAAGTTGAGTGTTCGAAGAATTTGTGACAAGGTCTTCGTGGAATTGGCCGACAAGAACACCAACCTCCTGGACATCAACTGCCTTCACGTCGCCACCCTCATGGTTTACAAGTGAGAAACTGACAACCACGTTGATTACTTGACGCTCTATCACCTTGTTCTATGGTTTTAGCGTCGATCCCTTATGCCTTTTCTGCGTTTTCACTAACTTTGCTCCGTTTAATTTGTTGTACATTTCATCTAGCTCGATCAACAAGCAATTGGTCGGCCCTCACAAGGACCCTCCATCTATGGCGAAAATCGACGAAAAAATCAAGGTATGACTCAAAGCAAAGCTGCTTCTTTATTTTCCAAAACTACAATGTTCAATAATGTATGGGTTATGAAAATAATTAGTAGGTAGGTGTAGAGTATGTTCTTTTATCTGATGGTTTCTCGCATCGCGCTCTTTTGAGAATGCATCGAACAATTGCTGGATTTACGTACCCCCCCCCCCCCCCCCCCTCCCCAACATCACCGTTGTTGCCTGGAGTGGATTCATCGCTCCACTGTATCGCGAAGAATAGAATCTTCTCAGCGGAGGGAAGAGGCAGAAGTCTGCAACCTCCAAAAAATAAGAAAACTGGTCATGTAAAGCGCTAGTGGCTGGAAGGCGGCGGAGCTCCGACGAGCGGCGGCCGCGGCGAGGTCAGGCCGTGTTGGGAAGGAGCCGTTTCTCTCTGTTTTGTGGGTGGCCACGTCGAACTGTCCCGTTGGATCTTCGTCAACCGTCCGATCAGATTTATGCGGCCCAGATAAAGCATGATAAGTTTTTTATAGGGATAATGCAGGATAAGTGATAAACAACTGCGGCTTATGCTTTTTTGCCCTAGTATAAGCGCTCGTACGAATAAATTGAAAACCAATAAATCAATTATAAAATATTATTCTAATAAACTACTTTAAAATGGTAACGGAGAAACTATTCCACTTATTTTTATTTATTTATTTGAGGGAATGCATAAGGCATAACCCATAAATATGCTGCCGCTGGCCAACCGAAGATGGGCCTATTCAAGCTTAGTTACGACGCAGCCTAAGCAGGCCCAACCAACTTGGATCGCGAATAATAATCGCGGTCCAATTCGGCCCACCAAATGATCCAAGTTCGTTTGACAGTAGCCGTTAGATCCAACATAAACGGTACAGATGAGGTCAGAAAAACCCGTAGCGGAAGCCCAGGTCCGTAGGTATAGGTTCTTTCGCAGGAAGGACCCCCTGTATGACTGTAATGCACGTCCTTTTCCCTGCTCGCGGCGAGGACAGAGGCGGCGGATAGTCGGAGGTGAGCAGAGCTAGCTCCGTCGAGCGGCGGCGGCTGGCGAGAGATAATCCGTTCTTGATGGGGTCCCGGTCGGTCTCAGTCTAGATTCCTCGCGTCATCGAAATGTAGCGTATGCGAGAACTAACCTCTCTGCTTTGACTGCGACTGCAGCACTACGGCGAGCAGAAAGCGGACAGGATAACTCAGCAGGAGTTCCGGGATCTGATCATGGAATGGGTGAGGAATGACCTGCGCGTCATGCTCGCGAACAAGGCCGCGGTCGCGCTACTGGCGTCGCCGCTGCTCGCCGTGACGGCCAAGAACGCCGGCAGGCAGGTGCCGAAGGTGAGGGACGCGGTGGAGAAGGTGCCCACGCCGCTGCTCTGTACCATCTTCTCCATCGGGCTCATGCTCCTGTACGACGTCCGGGAGGGCAAGCAGTGAACGGACACTTGAATTGCTCTCTGCTGTGTGATATATGATGATGTATTGAAGTTACAGGCCATTGACATCTGAATGGCACATGTATATGCAAACAGCTGGGAAGGAAAAATCGTAAACGGCAATCCTAAAAAGAGACCAAAATATGATTTCTTGAACGCGTTATCCTACGACAGATGCCGTTAATCAGATGAGTGAGTGATTCATGAATTTTTTTTCTTTAAAATATTCTAAATCTCCACTCAAATAATTACGATAGTTACTAACTTCAAATTACACCAACTAGACTAATCTAAACAAAGCTAGAGATAAGAATTAACAAAATTAGCATCCTAGTGCACAAGCCAGATTAGATCGCCATTGAGGGGCCGGTTTGACCATCGGCCTGTGATCAGTTTGCAATCTAGGGTTGGTTTGACCGGTGCACTGTTTTCATATCTGAAAACCTCTCGGGTCAAAGCTTAAATCTTAAGAACTTTTCTAATTCTAATCCAAACTCATTCAAGTTTTGCATTAGATTTATGTAAGGCAATAGAAATTTAAACCAATCAAAAATTACAAAGTTTTTGGGTTCCAGTTCACCAAGTTGAGGACAAATTGAATCTAGTTTATAAGAACACCAAGAATCCTAAAACTCAAATTACTTTTCATTCATGAGGATTTAAGGCATGAGGTGTTTAAGATAATTTAAGCAAGAGATTGGACTAGAACTCTCATGAACCCAAAATCATAAATCTAGCTCAAGAATAAACAAAAACATGATTAAGGCAAAACATTGATCTATTTTAGTGGAGGACGGAGTTTACATACTCATAAATTATTACAAGGTGCAGCAAAAACACTACTCTTTTCTCTATCAAGTCCTCTCTCTCACACAACTATGGAATGAGATAAGGTGATAGAATAAAAAAACTAAAATCTAGAATCTTTGGATTTACCACCTCCTTTTCTCCCCTCTAAATAACCAGCAACAATCCTAATGGTCCAACCCATTAAGCCTACAGGGAACCCATCAACCCACTAACACAAGTTTTACACACTCACTCAAGCTTTTCAAAGTATTTATAAGACCCAACCTGCTAACTCTTTAGTGATTGATCTACTTGTTAATTCCAACTCTCCTTGACATAAATCACTTCTTATTTGCACCTCTTCGCGTCGCAGTTGTGATCAAGACACCAATTCGGTATTTCAGGCACCTTTCCTTTATCCCATCTTCACCTTCGCCTCAAAGCATCTCCACATTTGTAACATATAGCCCACAGTGCCCAATGACTAGTCGTCACATCTTCACACATTCAGACTCCCTGAACTATCTCTACGTGCGTCAGCCTTGTCACTTTGGCATATCACATGAACCAACTCGCCTCTTCGCGATCATTGTCTTCTCTTTGCTTCTCGCTTGAGCCACCTAGCCTCATTCGAACCTACACGACCCCTTTGTAAGATCGAGGAGGCCGACTAGAGGGGGGTGAATAGGCGGTCTAAAAATTCTCTACAAATTAATATTAGTAATTCAAGACCTTTTATTTTTATCTAAACCAAGTATATAATGCGGAAGCTTAAATCAATTTGGTTTAGCTCAAATAGCGCCTAGAACAAATAAATTCGCCTAAGTGCACTAATAATTCTAGCCTATGTCAAAGTTTGCAATCCTAGGTTTACAAGCAATCAAAATAATGCTAAGTAAGTGAATTGCTTGAATGTAAAAAGATCACAAGAAAGCAAACCACAAATGACACGTTCTCTTTTTACCGTGGTGTTCGGAGACTTGCCGGTCTCCCCTAATCCACGTTGAGGTAAGCCCAAACGAATTGGACTGGCTCCACGAATTAAGCCAAACACCTCAAATCCACTAGTGGTAGCTCTTTTCCGCTCCGGGTAGGTGAGCTCCAACCTTCACAACACGCCGGGTCTTCTCACAACCTTCTTTGAGAAGATCACCGCGCACGACACCTCCAACGCCGTCTAGGAGTCGGCAAACTCCAAGAGTAACAAGCCAAGCCCCTCGCTTGACTCCCACCACGTGCAACGAATGCACAAGCTCAAATGGATGCTAAATCCAACTCTAGATGCAACACATGCAACTAGAGACCTCTCTTCTTGCTCACAAGGTGCAACACATGCACAATGGAGTAGAGAAGCTCACACTAGCTCAAGGAAGTGAAATGAGGTGCCAAAGATTGCTCTCCAACCGGCCACAAGTGAGCATTTATACCCCACACACAAAAACTAGCCGTTGGAGCCAAAACCCTGAAAAAATCAGGGAAATCGGTACTACCGCCGTACAAAGTGCGGTACTACCGCATTCTACTGTAGCACGAAGTAACGGCTAAGTCAAACTAGCCGTTAGGGCTAAATCACTGAAAAAATCGGTACTACCGCAGTGCGGTACTACCGCACAATTTGCGGTACTACCGCACCTCTATTTTCAGCACAGACAGCCCTCGGAAAAATGGTCATAACTTTTGACTCCGATGTCGGAATTGAGTGATCTTGGACTCTATGGAAAGCTAATTCAGAGGGCTACACAATCCATCTATTTGCATGACCTCAAACACATTAGATCAATGCAGAAATCACAAGAGATCCAAGGAGTCACTATCACGGTCTAAGTCCGAGAAAATATTATTAGACCATGCCAAGGGATATTGTATGACCTCCAACAACTTGCAAAACACATTTGCAAACTTAGGTCATACCACAAGGAAAAGGTACATGGACTTCAACCATTTGCAAAACACATTTGCAAAGTATAGTCACATGTTGCAAGGATTAGATGCATGAGCCTCAACTATTTGCAAAACACATTCGCAAATAATAGTATCATGCCAAAGTGAGCTAGTGTAAGCGAGATTGAGCTATCAACACATGATGAGACTCAAGCTACTAGACAAGACCCCTCTTAATAGTACGACAAACCTATACTAGCAATCCGGTCTTTCAACCAAACACCGAGACCGGTAAAAGACTAGGAACACATCCTTGGCCCTAGCTAGTCATACCTTTGCCTTGAGTCATCGTCTCGATATGCATCAACTTATGATGCATCCTTTTCATCAACTCCATCAACACATGATGGTCTTCCTTGACTTGATGATCAACACATGATCAGCTTCACTTCGGAACCTTGATGTGCATCAACACATGATGCATCCTCTTCTTGATAACCTTCAACTCATGAAGTCATCTCAAGTCATCATCATTTGTGGAACATAACCTATTCATCCAACTCATGGAAAATGTTAGTCCACAAATCGATTGTCATTAATTACCAAAACTCACCATTAACTCATAATGGAGGGACTAGATTCTCAATCTTTTCCTTTTGGTAATTGATGACAATCTCAACAAATAATGAGATAATAAATTGAATATAAACTCATTTGAATTCAAAGTGCGGTACTACCGCCGTTGTAATTTGCGGTACTACCGCTCTCCGGTAGTTCCGCAAAGTCGGCGCGGTACTACCGCTTGAGCCGGAACCAAACTTGGCGCTCTCTGTAAAAAAGGCTCCGCTCTACCTCCGGAGCTTCCGGACTCCGGAAGTACCGCTCTATACTGCGGAACTACCGCAACGTGCGGTAGTTCCGGCGTTCAAATCGCCGGTACTTCCGATCCCGCGAAAACTCAAATGCATCCGGAGGGTGCTCTCTGGAAAAAAGGATCCGCTCGAAAACCGGATCTTCCGCTCGCCGGTACTACCGCTTCTGGGCGCGGAACTACCGCTCTCCGGTAGTTCCGACGTTGAAATCAGCGGTACTACCGCTCTTCCAGACAGAGCACAGATTTGGCTTTTAAAACAGATTTTTAATGAATGCATGATCCTAGTATGATCCCATTGTATGTATAAAAGGAAACATGGATCAATACTAGTGAAACTCCAAAACATAGAGAGAGAGCTCCCCCTAAATGTGTGCATACAAGTCTATATGAAGAAAAACATATGCACATATTCATTTAAACTATTTGAAGAGTTTCAATCTATATTTTGGATCTAAGGAATGCATTAGCATATGAGAAAGTGATTTTGAATGCATACCTCTTTGATTTCACCTTTCCATCCAAATGAGACTAAACATAAATAAATTTAAACAAGCATATTAGTCTCATATATGCATTTGTCATTATCACCAAAACAATATAGAAGTATTTGTTATTAACATCGAAATCTCATAATGGCATTTGTCATTAACACCAAAACCAAGTTAAACGGAGCTTGATCTTTCACCCTTGGATCTCAGTTCCCTCCGCCTAGTCCTGATTCATTGCCATCAACTGCTAACGTTCTTCAAACCACCTGCACATCCAAAGACCAAGCAACCATATTAAGTAGGGGTGCAATCGAAGCGGATACGAATAGATATCGCTCATTCAATGCCCTATTCTGTATTTTTTATCAGAGTCAGAGTCGGATACTAATAATGTCGAATACCCATTTCTCTTTTTTTGTATTTGTTCCATAAGCCTTCGAACGGTTAGCCAGATGAAAATTATCCACTTTACACATGACATTGGATAGTAGGGTGCAATTAGAATGAACATGGAGAGACTAGTTGCCAAGATATCGAAGAAAGAGCACCAAGTATTCTCCACCTATTTAGATGTGGTAATTCGCATATATGGTATTTTGTTCCTAAATGAAGTCACACATACTTTCTTATATCATTTAACACATGAATATCACTTATTCCGTGTTTTATTCCATTTTTTTCTTAGAGTCAGAGTTGGACACGGATAGTGTCGGATACCCATGTACCTCTTCCATATTTGCTCCGTGAGCCTTTGGTCAGTTGATCAAACAGAAATTATCCGTTCCATTTACACTGCTAATTTTGGGCACAAGTTCCATACACTTGACTTACATTAATAAAAAAAAGTATGCATCATAGCATGCAACACAAACCATCATAGCTCCCAAGCCATTATTCGCCCTCAAACTAAATCTACTCAACTTAACCTATTCTCTAGCCACAGCTACCAGTCTGACTGCTCTCCCCATGCCGGTCAAATTGCGTGCTCCTAATCGGTCTGACCGGCCAATTGGTGTGATCATATTTTCAATACCAGTCACATTGGCCACTAACAACATCCGGTAGGACTGTACGAGCCCAACTTCAAATCATGCTCTCTAGAAAAATCTGCTGCCAACTAGAAATCGTTTATAACGCCTTATTGAACGGATCACCACCCAATATTTGATCACACCCGACCACCCGATCAGATTGTTGTTCATAGACCGGTCTGACTACTTCCTCCCAAAGGTCCAACCTGGAACACTAATAACAATTTTGATATCTAAATTTTTTGAAATTTTTGTAAAATTCAAATTTAACTAAACCAAAGTGTTAATTGTTCATCACAATCGTATACTAGACTTTATACATGGTCTCTAAGCTATGATCTCTGTTCCCCAAGGTGGCTGTCTAGGCCCTAGGCGCCACCCTCCCGTCTTGCCCGTCTAACTGATTTTTCCCGTCTAGGTGGTGATTAGACACTAGACACTGGTCTGATGGTTGACTATCGTTTTGGTGAACATTGGCTATGATTTATTAGAGGGTTATAAGTGGATTTTTATATGTTCAGTGGCATGCTTTTCAAGTAAAGTCTGAAGCTTGAAGCTCTTGTAGTGAGCGTCTTTATAAGCGATGTGCATTGGCTTCCTTCGTTGACACAGTCACACGGAGCATGCTTATGTGCTATTTCAGAACTAGACTTTACATAAAATTCAGAACAGCTTTGCTTGGGAAAAGGCTCATCGTTTTGAATTACGTTCGATCCTTTCATTTGGAATATTGAAAAACCTCAAACTCTGATGAACTAGTACACTGTGACTTCATCCAGACCACGCTGCTCACACAATCGGAGCCGTCAAGATTTGAGCACCTTGTGGCGTATTGTAAAACACTGTTGCCTTTACGTACAACAGTGTTCCAAACAATTGAAATGGGGAGAGGAAAGAATTGGAGTTAGCTATGACTCGAGTACTGGAATTGGGGGTGGAACCAGTTATTCTAAGTTCCGGTGGCCTCAGTTACTGGCAACCAAACGGGGCTGTTATATTCCTTTCACCTGGCATATTGAGATACCTCGAACTCCGATGTACTAGTACATCCTGACTTCATCCAAATCACACTGCTGACACAACGATCTGAAAGTTAAGATTTGAGCACCATGTGATGTGTTGTAACATGTAAAACACTATTCGTTTAGCCCTCTTTGTCACCGAAGCGCACAAGACATACTTGTCTTTTTGTTCAGTTAGTATGTCTTTTTTCAGTAAGGGAACTGTTCTAAGCCCTGCTTAGAACATGGGAATTTGCGAAAGATCTTTACTGCCTGAGCTAAAGCAAAAATCTGAGCTGCTTGAGAAAGACCAGGGATTAACCTTTTTTTTTGGAGGAGGCAATTAAATACTAGTATTATTAATTTCATCATTGACAATGAGAAGGAATAACACACATCACACAGTGGAGGTATATAAGATCTGCAAATTGTAAAGCTGTTCGGTTTAGCAAATTTTCCTTCGAGAACAAATATCAGTATAGATTGGTTTGTTGCTTAGTTTAAGTTTGAGGTTAAACTTTTCCACCAACTAAGGTACCTTTTGTTCCTGCTGTATTTTTTTTCTTCTTTTTTAAGGTGTTGTTTAGGGTTTTTTGAACTTCATATATATGACTTTTATCTTTTACTATAGTAAATATATTCTTTTTAAATCAGAGTCTATAAGTCAATTATAGTAAATAATATATCGACTTCAGCTATATCGGCCAAAATCACATATGATTGTCTCTCTTCACACTCTTTCATACGAACAGACAAAATTTAAATGTGATAAACTAAAAGCCATAAGCTAGGGCTCAAAAAACGAGGGGTGGATCCTGGGTGATACTTCTCGAGTACCCGTAGCATAAGCTCCAAAGAAACCACCAAAATCCCAAGGAGCGAGAGTATCCACACGATTAGATTAGGCTAAGCCAAAATCACGAACTCCACGGAGATAGATACTTTCGTTTCCCTTCCCTTTTCCAAACCCCGCAACCATCTCCCTGCAGCTTCCCTCCGTCGACACCATGGGGCAAGCCTGGGCGTCTCTCCAGGATAAGCTCCAAGGTACCCACCCCTACAGGCCTACACCATCTCTTCTTCTCAACACTCGATTCAAACCTGGGAGTGCTGAATTCTTGAAGCTGAAAGAGGAATCAAATCGGTGCAGGAAGGCACTGGAAAGAGAGGCAGGTGAGGAAGATGACCGACAAGGTGTTCGACCGGCTCACCGAGGACACCAAGAAGCGCGAGGAGGAGGCCCTCACCTTCGAGGAGGTCTACATCGCCGTCCTCTGCGTCTACAAGTAGAACAGCCGATCGAATCATATATGTTCTAGCGTCTATCCTGTTGTTTGTTCCTGTCATTCTTATCAGATGTTCCTGATTGGTTCTTGTTATTACTGTGGGCAGTGACATCAACAAGTACTTGCCGGGGCCGCACTACGATCCCCCATCCAAGGAGAAGCTTAAGGAGTTGATGAATGTAACCACAATCTTCTCTCCCTTTTCGTCTCATTTTTATTATCTTTGGTCAACTGTGTTAAAGTATAAATAAATTGTTCGTCTTCTCTCATCAATTTAAATTTTTGGATGAACTAATTGATACATCCAACTCAATATGGATTTAGAGTGACTCTTGTTTTGAATTCAAGACTTGACTAGCGTAATTAAAAAAATAATTACAGTCTACTTTTATTTTATATCTTAGGTCCGATAGAGCTTATACGTGAGAAATCGTGTTCTACAGTTGTTTCTTCCGTTAAAAGCAAAGTAATCTTGGTTTCTGCTCTTTGATTCTCTCAACATGTGGGGGATACTTTAACGATTTAGCTAAATTGCTCATGTGGAATATGTTGCTACGATGCGCCCTAGAAGTTAGAAATAGTATTGTTTGCGACTCTGGACTCATTTTTATTCCCCCGATACATCCGAATAGCCTTTGTAAAAATTTTTTCTTGACGAATTTTCTGTTGCTTAATGTACGGGTAGCTTTTAATTCTTTTTTTCCCCGTCATCTTGTCTCGGCCGATATCGATATGTTGCAGGCTTAATTGATTTCTGAAATACGCAGGAGTATGACATCAACCTCGACGGCCTCCTGGACCGCGAGGAGTTCGCGGAGTTCATCCGGAAGCTGACCGGCGAGTCGCTCTGCGCGATCAGTTTCAAGCTGCTCATCACGCTGGTCGCCGCCCCCGTGCTGGCGCTGGCGACCAAGAGGGCGACCGAGGGCGTCCCCGGCGTCGGCAAGGTGGTGCGCAAGGTGCCCAACTCCATCTACGCCTCCGCCATCACCCTGGGCGTCGTGCTGGTGCAGAAATCCGCCGAGGGAGTCCAGTAGAAGCGGGCATCCGGACTTGCACCGTAAACTGTATAAATGCACCAAGCAGGCAACGAAGGATTTGTCGTGTAATCGGTGCTGTTTTGGGGACAGGTTTTTGCTGTAATCACTCGTGGTTTTGGTGTTGCCAGCCTATGTGGACTCTCATATGGTCAGTATTATGTGCTTGCCATGAGTGATTCAGGGACCGAATAAGGGTTGTTTTGGCTTAGGATTTGTCCTTTTCATTTCTTGCTATAGTAAATAGTTTTTAAACGGTGCGATTTTTAAAACAGGGTCTACTAGTCGATTGTAGTATATATATATTATACTGACTTCAACTATACTGATCAAAATCACATACGATTATCTCTCTTTTTGTAAACTCTGTCGCGAACTGTCAGAATTTAAAAATCATAAACCATAAGGCATAACTCAAAACCCAAAAGAACACCACCCAAAGTCGTAGCCATATTCCTTGTGATGCCTTGCGGCTTTGCGTTTTGCGCTTCTTTTGACGGATGAGAGCTTGTGGCGATATTCTTTTGGACTACGACTGATATCTTTTGGCTGTGACTTATGATTTTTTACTGTATTTTTTGATATGGTGGCAAAGGATAGACATACTGACTTGGACAGTGCACACGTCGGCAAATTCAAAAAGGCATACTATTTATTTTAGCTTTTGGAGAAGTCGAAGGTAAAAGCTACCAAAATAGCCTGAAAGATGGTGCTTTTTTTTTTATCCCTTCTACTTTCTTCTTTATGCTTAGGTTCGGGTCGTTTAACGACTTTGCGCTCGTTCGGAGTTTTTTTGAGACATAGATGGATGCGCTCAAAGTAGGCCTTATTTATATTGGCTTTTAAAAACTATTTTTCTATGGTAAATATCTTTTGTATAGTACCTAAGTTTCAAACAGAGTATCTTTTTAAAGTGGGGTCTACTAGTTGATTGTAATACATACTGTAATAACTTTATTTATATCAGTCAAAATCACATAGGAATATCCATCTCTCTATAAACTTATCTATAAATTGTTACTATTTATAAGTTACAATAAAAAATCTACATAAATGGACCCTTAATTCTTTTGCAATGCGAGCAGTAATTTCAGGCTTGCCTTCCCAAAGCCTTCTCCAGAAAAAGAGGGCTTGTCTTCCCTGTGAAAGAAAGCCCAACAATAGCCGAGTCCATCTCATGTTCGACCCTGCACTTCTGCACCCACCCACCCGTCCGGACTCCGGAGACACCTGGCCGGTCCACCGTTCCCTCTAGCCGCGGCCTACTTCCACTCCGTCTCATCTGGGGCCCAACGTGAGCCCATAGAGAAGCAGGCCGCGGAGAAGGCAGAAGAGCTATTGTAGCCATCGGTGCACTTCGTGGAGGCCACTTCACCAGCCAACCACCGCCGTCTGCTCGGCCCCCACATTTCTTGGAACTGGAGTTGGATGCCGAGCACTGGACCCAACACCAACTGACTCGTTAAGCAGCGAACATGCGATGGCCAGACACCGTACGTGTGCTGTACACATAAATGCAGCGGTATAATACACGAGCTGTGCATGCATCCACACACCACGGTCCATCCGTGCACAGCGGCTCTGGACGATTTCAGACACGTACACTTCAGATTTCGGAACGATTTTTGGTGCCACTCACTTGGGCTGAAATAAGCTGGTTTATAGCTAAAATTGTAATGTAGTTGGTTGGAATTTTACTGTAGCTAATGACGGCTTATTTGGCATAAACAAATTTAAAAAATTAAAAATAGAAAAAATAATTTAACTTATCACGGACAATATAAATGAATACGGAAAAAAAGAACCGACAGGAAAAACTAAAAAAGCTAAAAAAATAAAAAAATAATAAGTAAAAAACTAGAAATCAAAGCCGAAATGAGCACGGCCAAATCGACAGCAGTAGTGCTTAGCTTTCAAAGCATGTCAGCCATCAATCGGGAGGGAGCCTCCGTGCCCACAAGGCCGAACCTGTCGGCGCATCGGCAACAGCGTACCGGCCGAAGCGAGCCGAGCACCAGCAGGCGGTGGCGATCCCAACCACCGCGCTATCGAGGAGTAACAACTAGTAACAAACTTGCCCCCTACTGCGCGTTCGCGCGTGTTCGCTGCTCGCTTTGCATCACGTGAGTGGCCCCCTCCGTTTGGTCTGGACGCCCAACCTTACCCATGTCGTCGATCGATGCGAAGGGCCGGGTGGTTTGATGATTTGATGGGACTCGCACCCGCCATTAGCCTCCAACCTGTACGTCCTCTGATCGCCTGCCGCTTCCGACTCACGCAAACTCCCAACTACGCTAGGAGAAAAGAGTGTGCAAACTGTGTATCATTCGTTGGAGTGATAATTACTTCGACTCAGTTCACACGCATTGAAACTTAGACAAAAGCAGCTCACGTTTGCCAATGCAAACACATGCTACGGTAGCTTCGTTTCTTTGTTTGCCGCTGCTACTAAACCACAGGTGAAGCCAATAGGTTTCTTCTTCCTAATGAGTTTAAAGTGGAGTGGTAAGTTTCGACCAAGTGATTTTTTTCTTCTGAAAAAATTCACTGTATGCCACAGAACAACACTCAATTCCCCTCAGTGTCATCGAATAGCCCATTATTCCGTCCATACCATCGGTTAAATTTTTCTTCTCTCTATGCCATTGCGTCACCTCTGTCTAAGGGCATCTGTAGTGTATATATCTTGCTGGCTCTTAAGGTGGGCCCCGAATCATTCGTAAGACCGACGCTGCAATGTTTGAGACCACCGTCGGCTCTTAAGGTGGGTCCACTCGACTGGAAAGAAGGGGATGTGGCAGTTGGTAGTTGGGGAGAGAGAACAATAGATGTAAAGAAAATTGTATTTTAATGCTTGTGGTCAGGTCTTTAGCTTGAGGACCAACCTCAAGCTTTTTTTTGCTTATGGACTGCTTAATGTCACCCATGTAATGTATAAGGTCGACCTTAAGGTGGCTTATGACTCTCTATTTTCATACACTACAGATACCCTAACCCGTTCCATTACGTGTAGGAAAAGACTATATTGCCCTCTGTGAAAACATGATTCCCTCCATGCCACACTCACCAGTCACGACCTGATTCCCTCCATAACCAATACGGTGGAGTTTTTGGCGCCAATTTTTTCCCCAACACAGCTTGACCAGACGAAAACATCTAAACATGGCCACATGACAATCTCTAAATCACGGCACTTGAACACACGGACATGGACAAGCAGCAAGTTGGGATCACTCCCACAAGCACTAATTCAGAAGGAGTATCAACAAGTTTCATCAACTCTCGAGAACAAGCACTAATTTAGTCATGGTACATATCATCAGTAGTGGAGCTAAAAAAATTTCATGGAGGTGCGAACTTAAGATATACACCAACACCATAAAAATGTTGTTACACGTTGGTTTTCCTTAAAAGGTAAATTTTCAAGTTTTATATTCAAAATTTGCCAAGGTACTGTTGAAATTTTTTCTAAAAAATTATCTTTTGGGATAAATACTCTTGTTGTATGTAAACATATATTCCCTATGGAAAGAATCTCAAGGAAACTTAAATTAGCCATAAAAATGAGGATAAAATTAACGAGATGACAAAATGAAAAAATAGAGAAAGTTTCTCTATGAAAAGAAGCTGAAGACAATTTAAATTAGCAATATAAAAATGAGGATGAAGCTAAGAGATGAAAAAATACAAATGCTTCACACAGGATTTGAACACCTGCTGTTTTGTGTGCCAACCAACTGAGCAATGCTGCTTTTATAACAAATAGTGCATGTTTACACAAAAAATTTTGGGGGTGCAACTGTACCCCATGCTTCTATATTAGATCTGCCACTGCATATCACAGCAGGTTTGAAAGCATGCACCAGCTAAGAACATCGCCACGGACCGTCATGCCAACTTGCAAGCTCGCCATGGGGGCCGTCGTGGGGAACGCAACCTCACTTGGGAGCTTCGCTGTGAGGGATGATGTAATGTCCCCGTTTCTAAGACCATTGGATTTGCCCGCAACTGTTCAGAATGTTCGGCTGTGGAGTACTGTAGTTGAGCGTACATAAACCAACACAATCTTATTCTATAAAAGCCAAACTTATTACAGGATATGGCATAGCGGCTAAGTTTATACAACAAGGTGTCCAAGCCTAAATGTTATATAACATCAGAAAAAAACTTCCACAGGTGTGCATGAGCGAGAACGAGACCTAAAATTAGTAATCATCTATTCGTAAGGAATCGTCAGAGTCTTCCTCGAAAGGCTCTTCATTATCTTTTCAAATTTGTTTTGTTGATATTTTAGTAAGCATGAATACAATTGTACCTAACAAGTCACATGAGAAATACTATAACTACATGCTAGTATTTGAAGAGATGGGGATATGATGACTTTATTACTATACTTGTTGGTGCATGTTTATTTGTAAACAACGTTCTAAAGAACAAGATAAAATTTTATCTTCTTAAGAGGAAAGGTGGTTTAATCAACTTAATTACCAAATTGGAAATATTACCAAAACAACATATGCCTTCCTATTGGAATCACCCATTAAGCTTTATTTACCAGAAGCACAGTGTATCCGAATACAGGAAGTTTTACTTTGCAAAGTTGCCCAACTTCACTCGCAAGATACCTCAAACTCTAAATGGAATGCGATAGAGACGCAACATGATAGCGTACAACTGAGCTGAAATAACAAGGTTGTTCACTGTTCTTCCCTTTTTAGCTTCTGTCCAGTTGGCTCTTGGTTAAACAACAATCTCAAGAATCCACATACCTAGGTCAAAATAACGGCCCGATGTTGAGTGGACCAACCGTTGTGAAAAATGGCAAGTGACTTTTATAACAGCCTAACTGTTTATTTCAAAAATTATTAGTGAAAATAATGACAATTTAATTTAAAATAAAAAAATTAGTGTTATTTGGTGGCCTAAATTTAAAGTTTTTATTGTCTGTTTTTAGCTTTAAAAAAGGCTTTTTCTTAAAAGTAATTTAATTAAGAAACATAAAAATATTATTAATAAAAGGGTGTTTTGAATTTCTGTAAGAATCATATTTTAAATTAATTATTTTAAAGCATTTGGCTCTTATCTGTATTTTATATGAATTTTTTAGAATTCAAAAATCAATTTAAAAGATAAAAAGTATATTTGTAAAAAAATTAAAGACCAAATTTAAGATGGAAATATTTTTCCTAAGTTCAAAATATATTCAGGATTTTTTGTGAATTTTCAAACTTTATTTGCTATTTTCTAAGAGTTTTTGGACCCTCCTAGTTTTTCTGAAAATTAAAAATAAAAATAAAAACTCAACCCCTTCCCGGGCAGACACGTGTATGTGCCGGATCACATCCTCACTTAACCCCATCAATTCGACCATCCTTCCTCACTTAACCCCCTCAATTCTATCCGACAGCCCTGATTTCTCTTTGCACCACATGACGATCATCTAGCTACCCATCTCTCCCCGCTTCTCCGCCCTCACTCATCGACATGTGAGACCTACCTGTCATATCCTTCTTCCTCCTCCCTCCTCCTCCCCCATCTGCCACCATTGCCATCTTCCCAAAGGTTTTAAATCGGCGGTTTCCTCATCCTTTAAATCCCGAGCAAATTTCCCTTTGAATTAGGGATGGCAACGGGGCTGGGCGGGGTGGGGGACAGCTCTGCATCCCCGTCCTGATCCCCAGGATGCTTCCCCCAACCCCACCCCGTGAAGCTTGATAGGGGGCAACGCGCCCCCGTCCCTATGCCCCGCAGGGCACTGTCCCCTGTGGGGATCCCCGCGGGGGAATTAAAAAAGTATTTTATACATATTTAAAAATATTAAAGTGACTTTATTAATTATTTTGTATATACTTGATTTTTATTCTTGCCATTAAATTTGTTTGGAATAAAACCAAATCAACAAACTAGGAAAAATCGAGTAACACCGAAAATAAAAAGCTTTAAATTTTTTTATATTTATGTTAATTGCCAAATCAAGAATTCTCAGATAAATGTCGAAATTTTGAATAACATTGAAATGAAATAATTTTTTTTCATGATTTCTAAATTTGGGATGTTACATTTTGTTTAGACACGAGGATTAAAGAGTGCATGGAAACAAAGAAATGGTTGAAGGAAATGACCATAGTATATCTATGGTGTTAATGTTTTGGGAATAAGAGAGATGATTATTGTGTGAGTGTTTTCCCGAAAATGTTGAAGAGAAATAGAAGACTAATAAAGACAAAACATAAAAAATATCATTAAAACTACATACACGTTTTATATTTTAAAACAACCTAATAAAATTGCATGTCTTATACTTTAAAATCAGATGAAGTAGCTTACGGTCCCGCTCCAACTGGCTTACGGTTTAAGTTTTTTGTTGTGTTTTTTTGCTTATGGCTGAAATTACACTGTAGTGTCTGTTAACTTTTTCTGAGAAAAATAAAAAAACAGAAAAATGTTATATCGTCATGGACAATACAAAGGAATAAGAGGGGAAAAGAAAAGCGAAAAATACTAAAAAGCTAAAATAAGCCAAAATTGGGAGCCGTCGCGTTCCAAGTGGCTTCTAGTTTAAATACATCGAAAGCCGAAATAAACTAAAAGCTGAAGCCGTTTAGAACAGGCCTTTGCTGGATTTTCCTTTTTCTTAACGAAAGTGCTGACAATTTCAGCTGTGATTTATAACTTTTGGCTCTAGTACAAATACTTATGTGAACGAATTATAATCCGATAAGATGCTTCTAAAAAAAATTATCCAAGTAAACTATTTTAAAATAATAAGAGAAAAATTATTTATTTGTTCAGGCGCTATGCCGGTGCTGGAAGCATGGGTCAGCTACGCAGCTGCATAGGGTTTGACAGGTATATAGTGGCAGTTGTCTTGTCACGGTGAGAGGGTCTGGCTGGAACAGCCAGCTAGCTAGCTGGGCGTCAAGCGAATCGCCACTCTTCCATCATCACAGAGTGAAAGAAGTCGTCGATGGACATTACTGTTGGTGCTGGGTCGTGATGGATGGCCTCCCAAGTCCCAACAATAATGCACCATATTTGGAGAAGTATATCTGAACATTTGTAAGGTCCAAATAAAAAATTTGGCACGTACCCCTACTACCTGTAGGCTGAGTTAATATTGTACTATACTAGTACCAGTACAGCACACAATATTTACTGCTATTTTGGAATTTCCTTCACAATGCACTAGCATTGATGATTATATGGGTACGGTTTCTTTGTGCCCGGCAGGCGGACACAACTAACTTTGCCTCTTTTCATTTACTTTTCTGAATATGGTAAGCTGGCCTCTCTGAGTACTCTTCTGAGTCATTTCGATTGGCCATTGGGCTGGCCGCCTCCTCCCGAACAGGTTTTTCTTCTTCTTTCTTACGTACTACTACTAGCCTAGTACGGATCCCACAGTAAGAAGGGGAGCTCCTCAAATCGCCAACTGCTGCTACAGTTTGGTACTTCATGGACGCGTTCACTGACAGCGGGTCCACGAGTGGAGCTGGCCGACGAGCTGGTCCTGAGACTGTGTGTGTGTGGGGGGGGGGGGGGGCATGCCTCTCCGTCGCGTCACATATAAGGTGGTAAAAAAAAAAGGTTCGAAGCTCACAGACTGTTGGGGCTTAGCTTTAGCGCTAAATAAACAAAGATTGATTTTAATTCTAAGCTCTTGAGCTTTAACGAGTTGAACTTAAATAGCTCGGCTCAATTAAAGTTTTAATATTGTTATATATTAATTTTTTTATCGTTAAAATTAGTAAATATTGAATCGTTATCTGTTATCAAGTTTATTTGAGCTAAACTCAAATCTATTTGAGCTTGACTGAATCGCGCTCTAGCCTAGATGGAAGCTCTATTCTCGAGCCGAGCTCGTTCTCGGGGATCAGGCTCACTCGAGCTCCAATGGTTTACCGCGCTTTGTCGCGTGCTTGTGCTGTCTGGTAAGCCCGGGCCGCGTGGGCCTCCCTCTCGGGCTGGGACTAGCCGGCCGGTCACGTCCTCGGGGCCAGGGCTTCCTCACCGCTATCTCCTTGTTTTTACCCGTCGCAGCGTACGTACTGTACTACTGCTGGTGGCACTAGTAAGTAGTAACTCCTGTTCGTCTCGTTCGTCGTTCGTCCGCCCCCGCGGCTGGCCGGCGGGCCGGCTCCCAACTGCGGGCCCCGGCCCGGGGCCCGCGTTTCTTTTCATTGTTGTTGTTGCAGGGCCTGGGCCCCTTTGGTTGGACACGTAGCGGCTTGAACTCCCAACAGGACAGACCTCACCAAATGATTCAAACACGTAGCTTCTGTGGTCCTGCCGGTTCTGATTGATCTCCACTGTAAGCTTTGAACATGGCTGGTGAAGTGGTAAATGAGTGTGCGTACGGCGCAGTAGAGCATGCGCTTGATTGGACGATACTGTACCTTACCTAACACGTATGTACAGCCAGAGATACAAGAATCATTAGCTACCCCCCCCCCCACCCTGCTGCCTCTGTCTGGCAAAGGGTGTGGCTCTGCAGCTTCTGCTTTTACTAGTTGATGACTCCGAGAATTCATGCCATCAGTTGGCCGGTAGCTAGGCAAGCAGGGTTTGCAGGGAGGTGCCCAGATTTGTGGTGAGATTTCCCTGCGAGATTTGTCGCAGCACGGCACGGGCAGAAAAGGTGTGTGTAGGTGGGTGACATTTTTGCCTTGCACAGCATTTTGGTTTGGGCTATACTAGTGTTTGAGTTTGAAAAGCCTTGTGGGCCTGTCGCAGCCGCTACATAACTTTTAAACAGAGTATTTTCTCAAGACGGAATCTACAAGTTAAATGTAATACACGTTAAAAGCCCAACATCTGTACCAACCAAAATCGCAAGTGAGTATCGATCTCTCCGTAATCTGTACCATAAACAGCCAACATTTAAAATTTTCAGCCAAAAAGAACAGGCCCTGTGTTCGTTTAGGACAGTAGAGTACTACACGTCAGTTTGCCTTCTAGTTTTGATTTATAAATAGTAATCGCTTATAGAGATATATTTATGTACGATTTTAGCTAACATAAATAAAGTTGTTATACTGTATACTATAATTAACTAGTAGATCGTCTTAAAAAGACACTCTATTTAAAATAAAATATTATAAAAAATTATTTACTTTTAAAAAATAGTTTTTAGAAGTTAATACGGACTTTGCCGCACAGTGGGACGTCTGCCGTGCCAAACACATTGCCGTCGTGCTCTGGACCATTGCAGTGCGGCCGTGCGAGGCTTCCTGCCAAGATTGGAGCTGGAGTCGCCCAGTTGCTTGCCATGCATGCGAGTCCATAAAGAAGGTTGGGTCTTCTCTAACCTTCAAAAAGCTCGCCATTAATCCCATGGCCTGCAAACCTACAGAGCCAGGCTCGCTTCCTTTTTTGCCTTTTCCGTCCCCTTCTGTTGATCACCACTTACAAGATTATAGTCGGACCATCCAAGTGAAAATACTAGCTTTATTTTCCTCTGTCCTTTGAACATGAGTTGGAAAGGCATTGACCGGCCGAGACTGGAGAGAGCTTGTCGGCGCATGGGCAGCGGTCGCAGCAACTCAGCAGTCGGTACGACGGGCGCGGGCCGGCCGGGGACAGGCGCACCGGCCTCCACTCTCCTCCAGCCCCGTCCGCTCCGATCCTACCAAACGACTTGAAGTAACCCGCCACCAACGACAAACACAACCCGAGATCGAGCCAACCGACGCGACCCAGCTCAATCTGTTGTAGCTTAAGGTGGTGATCGGTTCGGCTGAAAAGCTTATGACTTATGGTTGAAAACACTGTAGCTGGCTGAAAAAAGCACTGTAACTGACAGAGGCTTATTTAGCATAATTAAATTTAAAAAAAATTAAAAATATAAAAAATATGTTAGCCCATTACGTATAATACAAACAAATACGGGAAAAAAGAACTGGCAAAAAAGCTCAACAAAAAGCCAAAAGTTCAGAAAAAGACGAAACTTATGAATAGTGAAAAATAAGTCAGAAGCCATAAGCTGAAGCCGAGTTGATCAGAGCCTAACTGGCAGCTCCCTATCGTCAGCTATTTGTTGCAGATTTCAAGATTACAATTACTGCTTGCATCGATCATGACCATTACTTGATTATGTAGGATGGGGTATAATGAACTAGAGGGTGAATGTCTTTTTAAAATCTTTTTATATTATTAGTAATATGATACAGTGAAAAACATAAACTCATAAGCTACATTAAACCCAAGAGCTCAAAAACACAAAGTCACTCGAAACAAACTGTCTCACCAATCTAACAGTCGGTCAAGGGCAGCTGGACCGCTCGGCTAGTCTGACCGCAAGCGTCATCTGTCGAACCGGTCTAGGCGGTCTGCCTGCTCACCTAAGAGGGCGAGAAAACAGCATGGCACACGGTCAAGAAAAAGACTAACTCTCAGACAATCGATTCAAACATGATAAAACTTGGTACAAATCCTCTCTAGGATGTTAGAGAACTATTCCAACCATGGATCATGAAAATCAATGCCAAATTTCTGACATTTATCTAAAACAATGAATGTCACTAAAACTGGATAAAAGAGAGAAATCTCTATTAGCTCTTGCTCATGAGTACTTAATGATCTAGATAAACCTGGATAGGTTTTCACATGTCATAGTAAATTAGATCACAACACGAACTCAAGCCAAAACGACCTGATTAAAACCCCAAAATCATTACTCTCTTGAGCAAAATCGAGCAATCATAAGAACTTTCTATATGAAATGACTAGATGGATGTGATCAAATCTCTAAAAGATATCTTCACCTCTTACATTTTCTTAGCACCAAGAGAGATCAAAAGGTGATGAAATCCAACCAAAAAATCAAACAAATCAAAAGAACAAAGAGAAAAATCATGACAATAAAATTTGGATATTCATTTCACATTGAGAGGGATGTTTTATAGGCGCTCCCTCATGAAGAATGGAGCTTTAAGTCTAGCACGCGCACACACAAAGTTTTCACCCCTAGAAAACCCTAACATCTCTCACTCAAAGTCTCTATTGAAACACACAAGGGCTTATATAGTGGAGACTCCTCATCTCACACTAAACCCTAACAACCTGTAACCCGTAATGGATACAAACACTTACAAATAGAGAAACCCAGAAACAAACACACAAACGAGATTTATACTCACACACTTGTATACTTTTCAAAGCGTGACATTTGCATGGCTCTAATATCCCGATAATAAGTGTCATCCTCCAAGATGTGACCTAAACCATTTCGGCGATCACAATAGTTTCACAAATCGCATCACCATCCAGTATCGAACAATTTCTTTAATTGCCACCTATCAGCTTTCATGGTGATTTTCCTCGAAGCAACCACCATAATGAAGTTCATAATGCCTAATGACTTGCCACCAAGATCGTACGCCTGTTCTGAGAACCATCATCACTTAAAACATCTAAATCCAATAGCACACCCCATGCATACGCTTGCCTCATCACAATCATTGTCTTTCTATCATACTTCTCTGCTTGAAATAATACTCCACCTAGACTTACGCGGCACTTCATGGCCTCAGGGCACCTCGCCTAGTCTTGGTCTTGTTGTTGATCACAATAATCACCAAGCGCCCTACACATCAAAAACAAGTAATCGTCCTGAGCACAAGTGTCACACACTTGACTCTCATCAACATAATCAATTCAAATATGCACCACTTGCCACACACGTTAAGATTTTCACAATGTGTGGATTCCCGCCGTGACCAACACCTTGCTAGTACTCACACAATGACTAACACAATTGGAACCTAACTCAACTCAGCATGCTCGGTCTGATCGCCAACCAACAGCTAGTCTGACCACCCCAGTCAACCTCAGTCAAACACTGATAAGGCACCCAAGCTGATTAGATCGTCCAAGGACCTCTAGTTAGATCGTTGTTACACGGTCAGTCACATTGCTCTCAAAAACTCCTCACAACTCGATGAACACATCTCTAGTATAAACCTACCGCAAACTATAAATCCATCACACTGCATTTTTACTGGATTGTTTGCCCATGGCCAGTCACAATAGAACGTTGGTCAAACCGCACCCATCTAACAACAAAAACTAGAGAGCAACTGGCACAAAATTAAACTCAATCTTCGAAAACAAGGCATAAGTAAAATTAATATTCGTCACACAATACGGGTTACCTCTACATGGTCTCACAATCTCTCAGTTGGTGAGTAATTTGATAAACACCCTAAATGACAAGAATTTGAGTGTAAATTTAGACAAGAGAAGCAACAAGTTGCAAGAGCCTCAAGTGATCTCTTTTCAAGAGAGAAAAGGTAAACATGACAAATATGGCATGATGTAAATACCAAGAAGGAGCAAGTTTTCAACAAAAGCTTCAATCCACACTAAAATCACCTCAAGTAGTACAATCTTGATCATTCCCAAATAAAAGAATAATATTTCAGCATGACCATTGTTGTAGCAAGATAAAGCATCAAAAGAGCAAAAGACAACAAATGCAATACAAATGAGCTTCCCTTTGTCGGATGCTGTAGCAACAACTCCGAAACCCTCTATGTTAATCGTATTAGTCTAGGATCAGCTAGTACACACAGTAATAACAGGGATACATATCAAGCACGATGACAAACTTTATTTAACTAAATATAGGCCTGATGGCCAAAGTTTACATCAACGGCAAACTAGTTAAAAGATTCAACCTTACAAACTTAAAAGACACCACTTGTAAAAATTGGTACCACTTGAGAATTTTAGTTCAAGTTTGCAAATTAAGTTAGCACGTCAATGATTTAATCATATGTACAAAAATATGGTAATGAGCAATATCAAATTAGAATTACATCGTAATTGAGTAATAGTCAAATCTTATAAATAAATGCATATCTTATAGTACATTGCCATGTATGCATGATGAAAAAGAAAGAAAATAAAACCCCACTAACTACAAAAACCACTTGCAAAAGAAAAGCAAGATTTGAAAGCACATGAAAGAGAAATCGTTTGCAAGAACGGAAAACCTCTATTCCACATGGTCTCTATGCCAAGAAAAGTGCATTGCTAATGAGCGAATCAACAACACTAGTTACTCCTAGAACTGAATGTTAGTGAAAGAAGAAATAAGCTCAACCTAGACGTGGTAAAAAAATCATCCGTAATCTAGTAGAGAAGAGAAGCGACTAAGAAAGACATGAGCCAAAATATGTGACTCAAATCGCCCTGAATTTATCTAAAATATTGACATTCCCAAATGGTATACAATGCAACAACGATGACAACGGATGGGCCACTGCTAAACCGTCGCCACTGAGCTATCTGTCGTTGCCAAGAGCGGCCAAACACCACGAATCATTGGTCACGCGCCAGCTTTCTCTGCTGCTCAATCTACCTCTTGTTCTCTCACTCTATCGTAGGAGTAGCAACGGGTCGAGGGGTTCCACGGAAGGCACCCGCAGCCTGGCCCTGATCCTCGCTAGTTCAGCCCTGTTAAGCTAATCGGGTGGAGACCACAACCCGTCCCTATTCCTCGCGGGGACCCAACCTCCACAGGGGATTATAAAGAGGTTAAGTTATTTTTTAAAAAATAATGTGATTTTGTTAATTACTTTATAATTATTTATGCATTTTTTAAAATATAACTTTAAAATATATATTCTAACATATAAATTCAAGTTTTAGTCCAAATATATAAGGAAAAAACAATTTCCTATATTAAAAAGTATAATTATTATAAAGATACATATTTTTATTTTTACTGGTTCTCACGGAAGAGGGCCCTCACCTTGCTAGTGTAGCAGGCCCCACTCTGATTCCCTGCAGGGAGATCGGTCCTCGCCACTCATTCAAGTTAAAGCACTTTTGGCATTGTTTTAGATCATATTTACAAAATAGTCGTATATGCACTGTATTGACAAAAATATCGTTTCTGCCGTCTAATGAGCGGGCGAGGGGGGCCGTTATGTCAAGCCAACACATGTCCGAATGAGGGAGCAGGCAACGCTGAACAATATGCACATACTGGCATTTATGTAGACCACATGAAATTCCTAAAAAAATTACAAAATAACTATGGATGTATCGGGAGACTTCACATAATATTTCTTGATTTTTGGAGCTCGTTTGCTATATGTAAAACTTGTACAAATATTAAAATTGTATAAAATTTTGAGCAACATTCACAGTGGATAAAATTAGCAGAAAATTATACTGTGAAGTACGTTATGTCGGGGGATTGTACATAAATTTTTGTAATTTTTTGGTGCTCATTTGGCATGTTGAAAATTCAAATAAATATTAAACAGAAAATTAGGGCAGGTGATTAAGATGGGTAATCAGCTGGCTTAATCACTGCCGTCCCCTCACGGGACGGCAGGCAATCCTGCTGTCCTCCACAGGGTGGTAGGCTGCCTGCCATCTAGTGAGGGGGCGGCAGGCCCCTGTCGCCGACGGTAGCGCCGCGTGTTGCCTCGCGGTTGCTGCCGCCCACCCACCAAACTGCAAAAACAAAATTTTTGTTAATACGATACGCATATATCTACTTTTATAAATGTGATGCAAAATAGTTCCAAAATTGGATTTTAACTCCCACTCATCCCCGATGGGCACCCCTACTCCGTCTGGCTCCCTACCCTTTTGGACTTTGTATAAGAGCAAGTTTAATACGGCTGACTGTGCTAGCTACAAGGGAATCCATGTCAGCATAGTCCTATGTGGAGGGGAGAGAAAAGGAGAGAGAGCTAAGCCGACTCCAATGCAAGAGTCAGACTATAGCACAGGAAAAGATGCATTATCTATGCATGTACCCATAGAACTAATTGCTATACCCATGCATGTATTAAATTATCAATACCCATGTATGTATTAAATGATTGAGAGCTCTTGTGGAGACAACTTATAGCCAGCTTATTGTATGAGTTGACTGCATCATTATCTTTTGATGACATGGAAATATATTAGAGATAGCAGCTATCTGTACTATTAAACTTGCTCTAAGGAGCAGTCGCCTGTACTGGTGTGGGCAAACTAGCTAGGGTCAGCCGTGCAAACTGAATAACGGGGCGGGTTATGACAACCACCCAATAGCCACATGGACCCGTTCATACGAGGAAGGCAGCGAAGTCATAAATCTCATAACAGATCGGACGGGGGCTGAGAATCGGCCGAAAGATAAGAAATTTTCAGGCGACTGCGAAACAGCAAATCTGAAAGGCAAAAGCACAGCACCTTGAAAGAGAGGCCGGAAGCAGCAGCAGAGGAGAGAGAGGATATATGGCGATGCCCTTTGCCTCCCTGTCGCCGGCAGCCGACCACCGCCCCTCCTCCATCTTCCCCTTCTGCCGCTCCTCCCCTCTCTCCGCGTAAGTAATACCATGCACACAAGCTCTCTTCTTTGTGTGAGCTTCTTCTTTCTTGCTTTAAGCCTGGACGTCTAGGTAGCTGGCTAATGTGGTGGGGGCGCTGCGGTGCGTGCAGGGCCGGGGAGGAGCCGCAGCAGCACGTGATGAGCGCGAGGTGGGGGGCGGCGACGCCACCGCAGTTCACGGCGTCGCAGTACGAGGAGCTGGAGCAGCAGGCGCTCATATACAAGTACCTCGTCGCCGGCGTGCCCGTCCCGCCGGATCTCCTCCTCCCCATCCGCCGCGGCTTCGACTCGCTCACCTCGCGCTTCTACCACCACCCCGCCCGTACGTACGCCGCCCTTCGCCTCCATTCCTATCCAGTATTTCCATACATACACACATCTGCACATGCTTTTGCATTGCTTCTGCGATCTATCTCGTTTGTTTATTCGGATCGAGGGATTCAGGTGTACTTGGCCGCCATTTGTTAATTGGGTCCGGTCATTTGTTAATCTTGTTTTGGATTTGTTTCCGAAAAGTTCAAGTTTTTTTTAATCCAAACCTAGTGCTCAGCTCAAGATTTGCTCCTATCTAGATAGCCACCTGTGTGTTTGTTGTGTTTTTTTAGTATTCGGATGCAAGCCTCCTGTGGCTTGATTGGATGCACGCAAGGCTTGCCCCAGGCTAAAAGAGGTGGTTAGTTTATTGGTCCTTTTCTTAGGGGTTATTCCTGTCTGCTTGTTGGGAGCCTTACCCACGCTTTCACTACTGCTCCTGCGATTAAGCTGTATCCTGCATCAAATGGACCCCCAAAAGAAACAAGCAGCACAGAACAGCATCAGATACAGTCCCAACCTTTCCTCAACATTGTTTTGGTATACGTTGTTGGGGGTAAATGGTTGACCTTGAGTAGATCTACCACTGAGCGCGACGGCTCTCGTCCTGTACACCATCTCCGTGCGCCTGATTGACTACATTTTTTATTTTGATTCTTGCATCGGATTGGAAAAGTCTCGGTTCCCGGATTGCATTTGCTCCCACCGAATGCGCACCGACACATACGTACGTACATGTATCAATGTGAGTATGCAGCACAAGATGCCCACATCACGCCATTGACTTGGTTCGTACGTATCTGGGTTTTTGCAGTTGGGTACGGGTCCTACTTCGGCAAGAAGCTGGACCCGGAGCCCGGGCGGTGCCGGCGTACGGACGGCAAGAAGTGGCGGTGCTCCAAGGAGGCCGCTCCGGACTCCAAGTACTGCGAGCGCCACATGCACCGCGGCCGCAGCCGTTCAAGAAAGCCTGTGGAAACGCAGCTTGTCGTCCCCCACTCGCAGCAGCCCCCCGCCCCAGCGCTCGCCCCCGCCGGCTTCCAGAACCACTCGTTGTACCCGGCGATCGCCAATGGTGGCGGCGGCGGATGTGGCAGCGCGCCTGGCTCGTTCGCCCTGGGGTCCACTTCTCAGCTGCACATGGACAATGCTGCGTCTTACGCAACTGCTGCTGGTGGCGGAAGCAAAGATCTCAGGTATCATTTATTATCTTTTCTACAAACTCTGTCTACTGTTTAGTGTTTAGCGACCTGATCGATGCCAGATGAATGCACCGATGAAATGCCTGCTAATATGTCATATTTTGCATTATTGTGTTTGATTGCATCAGTAGACAGTGGTGATGATCAGACTATTAGTGCAGCATCAGTAGTACTAGTCCTTTTATTAGTGCTCCTCTGACAATATGTATGATCTGTGCTTAGTAAAAAATTCTTCCGTCAGCTCTGCCACAAAAACTACAGTGATCTGTGCGTAGGCTGCTGCCTCTTTTGCTCTGGCCATGCTTTCAGGGACCAGATTTTAGCCAGAGAAAATTGAGGAACAGAGTCTTAGTACTAGATTGTAGAGGGAGGGTGGTGCTCTGATGAAAGGAAGTGCAGCGCAGGGTGTTCCAAACTAGATTGAAACACGTACTGCCCGTAAAGATGGAACATGTATGGGTTCTATGCTTAGGTCTAGTGCCTTCTGCTCTATGCTCCCGCTCTATCTAAGACCTGGCATTTATTCTGCTTCTTTATTCTTCTGCTGACCGCTGTTATTTTTCTTGTGTTCTTGTTTGCGGCTGGACTGGACTGGAAATGACGGCAGTTCTGCCCCTGTAAAACTTATCTATTTCTGCCTTTCTGACCGGGGACGTCTCATCCCTAGGCTTGAAACCATCTGAAAAGGCTAGCATGATACTGGAAGCCCATCTCCTTTTGCCCACCCTTTTTTCCTCTCCTCAGTGCTTTGTGAGTTCACTTACAATTCCACTTTAGCGAAACTCTGTCACTGTAAGGTTACCTGCGGGGCAGTTGACACATGACGGCGACGCTGCATTGCTACCATTCATGTTTGCTTAGATGTCCGGCTTCCTATTTTTTGTTTTGTTTTGTTTTTCTCTTTTTGTCATGAACTGCTGCTTTAAAATGTGCAGCAACAATTGCTTTCTCCCTTGGTTTTGTCATTAGCAGTCAAGAAATATGTATCAAGTTTTAGGGAAAACGTGAAGCCTAGTGTATCTCCTAGACCACCATTAGTATCCGATAACTTTCAATTATGTAACTTCCGTATACTGAGAAACAATTCCATTATGCATGTACGAACTGGTAATCGATCGAATGATTCTTTGTGTATGACATGATATTTAACAAAACCCATTTGCAATTGAATATGTCCTTTTTAGTTGTGCTATTAGTGTTTCCAGCCTTCTCTAACGCCTATATAGATGACATTGAGCACCTTTTTCAAACCCTTTCTTATACGCCTTTCTACCTCAGTTCTTGCACAAACAGTTTTACTCCACTGATTCATTACACATGGTCAAGTGTCCCTTGTAAATGTTTGCATTTGTCGGATAAACATATTGATCTCTAGACTACTAATATACTGTCTACCCTTCGATGTGACTTCTGGAATTCAGGTATTCTGCTCATGGAGTGAGATCTTTGGCGGATGAGAACAGCCAGCTCATTACTGGAGCTATGGATACCTCCATCGACAACTCGTGGCGCTTGCTGCCGTCTCAGACCTCCGCATTTCCTGTTTCGAGCTACCCTCTGCTTGGAGCACTGAGTGACCTGGACCAGAGCACCATCTGCTCGCTGCCGAAGTCGGAGAGGGAGCCACGGTCTTTCTTTGGGGGCGACTTTGTCGACTCAGCGAAGCAGGAGAACCAGACGCTGCGCCCCTTCTTCGACGAGTGGCCGAAGGCGAGGGACTCCTGGCCGGAGCTAGCTGATGACAACAGCCTCGCCTCCTTCCCGGCCACCCAGCTCTCGATCTCCATTCCGATGGCAACCTCTGACTTCTCCACCACCAGCTCCCGGTCACCCAACGGTGTATACTCCCGGTAAATCAATTCGCTCAGTTCATGGCAGCTGATTTGCAAGATTTCCGATTCAGAACACCCTCAAATCGTCGCAGATGAGTGAATACCGTGTGGATCCCAATGCCTGTGAGCTGACCGCCGTTTGCTCATTTGTATGGAGTCCTGGACTCGCCTCATCATCGTGCATGCAGCATCAACAAATACTCTATTAATATGGTTCTGTAATTTCCGAACAACATGGTTCTCTGTTTTGTTATGTTTATCCTACCGGAATTGTATGAAGTCAAGTCGATGGACGGGCATGACATCGTTGTTTCCCACCACACTTGATATTCAAACCTTATTTTCCTATCAAATCCATCAGTTTCTCATGTATATATCACTAGTATTTGGCCGTAAAATCGATGACGTGACGTATTGCCCCGGAAACTCCCCGAGCTTTAATAAAGGGAGCATTTGCTTGCGTAAACCAGTAAACGAGACGTGATGCTCTTTTCGCTCCCTGTTCCTCACATGACGGGGGCTGTAGGATCTCTTGCTTTGTCGCGGCGGCTAGCCCGATCCGAGCTAGCTTCCTGCGCAATCCTCGAACGAACAAGCGTGGCATGGCATATTGGCATCTTTTCGATTGATCTGCACCCGCTGCATGTTATCGGGGGCGCGCCTCCGTCTCCATGCCTCTTTATGATTTGCTTTGGCGTGTTGAGATGGAAGGGGACATGATAGAGAGACCCATGGGCCATGGGCACCGATGAGATCGAACTCGACCGGGCTGCTCGGAGCAACGGGAAGGGAAAAGCTCAGCAATACTACCAGCCATGTTTTTTTTATCTGCATCCGATGGTTTTTTATATGTATTTTTAAGATGTTATTGAACAGATTGTGTATACAACTCTGAGCTCAGAAAACTATTAAAAATCAGCTTTAATTGATTTCAACTTTCGAAGAAAGCCAGCGTACAAACTTAGGGTCCGCTCATTTCGGTTTGAGCTTTTGGCTTCTGACTTATTTTTTTACTATTCCTAAATTTCATCTATTCTGATTTTTTTGGCTTTTTGACAGTTCTTTTTTCTCGTATTCATTTACATTGTCCGTGATTGACTACTTTGTTTTTTTCCATTTTTAAAATTTTTAAATTTAGTTACATCAAATAAGGTACCATCAGTTATAATGTAATTTTAATCAGTTACAGTGTAATTTCAATTCCAAACTAGCTTATTTCATCCCAACAGAGTGGCACCTGAGAACAGACCTGCTTCCAGTGTTGGTGGAGGAACAGGTTGTAACTCCATGCGTGGGGCCCTGCATGCACTTGTTTGTCTCGAAAGCAGACGCAGCAGTCAGTGCACTTAAAACATTTTTGTGACTTTTGCCTCTTTTGTCAAAATAGCACTGACGATAATAAAATAATCATGAAATTATTATATTACTATATTCACCAGATATACTCTTTATTAATAAGAGAGAAGATTCATGAAGTAGTTATAAGTTCTCCTTCGGTTATTTTATGCTCACAAACTCTTCTACGACCATAAAATCATAAGTTCTTGTACGACTACTCTATAGTCACAAGCTTTTCTGCGACCTTCGGTTACTTTATGGTCACAAACTCTTCTACGACCATAAAATCATAAGTTCTTGTACGACTACTCTATAGTCACAAGTTTTTCTGCAACCATAAAGTCGTAAGTTCTTCTACGACTACTCTATGGTCGTGAGCTCTTCTACGACCATAAAATCGTAAGTCCTTTTACGACTACTCTATGGTCGTGAATTCTTCTACGACTATAAAGTCGTAAACTCTTTTACGACCACATAGTCGTAAGTAGTCCTATGATCACTTTCTGATCGTAGATTATTCTAAGGTTTTTATATTCCCAATCGACTTGTCAAACGACATCTTACTACATCGTGGGTGCGTCCGATAAGGCGGTTAGAACGTGCGTTTACCCAATAACCGCACACGATCTCTTTGGTAACAATTGTTCCATGGTGAGTAGGCCACTACGTCTCTCTGACAATAACTTACGTCAGACAGTTATCACCCAAAGCATTAAGGCATCTTTTTAGCACAGGACAATGGCTGTCGCTTCACCACCTATTTAAAGGTTAACACCAGAGGGGAAGGAAAGAGGGAAGATGCCAGATGAGAGATAGTGCAAACGCTTTTCCGTATTACACTCTTGTAATCATTTCCTTTGATTAGTAACCACACATGACGTAGTGTTATTATTCTTCTAGGAAAAGGCTCGAACCTGGATAAAAATTTCCGTGTCCCTGTTCCGCAAGACTGTAGCTTAGTATTCGGAGAACATACCCGAATCCAAATAAACATACGCAAGATCGGTATTAAAACATCGACAAGCACCATAACAGTTGTTAATTTTTTAAGACATTCAACTAAATAATAAAAGAAAAAAAGAAAGAAAATCGAAAAGCATGCACTTGTCTGCATCAAAAGGCAGACGCAATAGTCAGTGCACATAGACCCGTTCAATTTGGCTTTGGTAATAACTTTTTTCTCGAGGTCGAAATGGCACAGTAGCAGCTATTAATTTTTGTAGACATTCAATTAAAAATGAAAGAAAAAAGAGACAAAAATAGAAACACAGTTTATATCTCCACATGCAATGCAAAGAAAAAATGTTAAGAAGTTAATAAGTTCCAAACAACTTTTACATTTTGAAAACTAGAACTTGGAAGCTAAAAACTATATGGAACGGCTCTTAAGCCCGGCATAGTGCAGTAGTACTAGTAGCACACTAGTATCTCGTGTGTGGGCTAATTCACTATGGACGTGTTCTTCCTTCCTTTCAGGCGTAGGACGGCTGGGCGAGAGCATATTATACGATGGCATGGAAAGCGAAGGCTTGCCTGGTACAGTTCGCATCAAAAGGCCTCTGGGTTGGGTCTCATCCTTGGGGGCCGGGGCGAGGGATGGGTCGTGGATGCGGGTACGCGGTGGTACTGGGCGCATGTCGCCGTTGGCGCGCGCGTTGGGACAAATCGGTGGTGGAAACGCTTCGGACGCGTCGTACGTGGTTTCGCATCCCCCGGCAGAACTGTTACAAACAAAAAGTAAAAGGTGACTAATATATAGATGTCTCTTCAATGTACAGATATCTTCCCAATGAACAGACACCTTTTATACCACCATTTTATCATCTATATATATGTATCAACATGTACATAAATTGATGATAAGAAGCTACAGTTCTTTTGTAAACACTTGTTCTCTCTTGCAATACGTTATCAGCACTTCCATACATACAAGTGAAAACACTAGACAAGGTGAGAAGCACCACCATGCACCCCCTCCCAGCAATCGTCCATCACGATGAACTCGGTGGAGAGCACGGCCGCCTCCACCGCGCCCAACGGTGCCGCCTCCGCATCTGTCCCCGCGGTGGCGCGGCCCGAGCCCGAGGCCGGCGTGGCCTAGCGCACGGCCGACTCAGTCCGGCGCGGCCTTGCCGGCACACAGTGCGGCGCGGCCGACGCCCGAGGTGGCTCACGGCGCACCCGAAGCGGCTCGACGCGGCCAGCGGGGCACCACGGCGCGGCGTGACGGCACGGCATGCGGCTCGGCGCGGTGGCGCGCAGCGGCAGGCGTGGAGACGCGGCCCGGCGTGCGGCGCGCGGCACACAGCCCGGCGCAAGGCGCAGCCCACATGGCCGGCAGCGGCGCGCCAAGGGGCCGGTGCGCGGTGTGGCCAGACGCGGGGCGGCTCGCGGCCCGAGGCAGCGGCGCACGAAGCGGCGCCCACGTGAGACGGCTCACGGCTGGCGGCACCCAAGCCAAGGCGAGGCCGCTCACGGCCGAAGGCGGCAGCCCGCGACGGCGTTCCTCATGGCCAGCGGCGGCAGCCCTTGCGGCCGGCGGCACCCGAAAACCGGCGGTGGAAGGTGGCGCCCGGGGCGGTTCTTGCGGCCGGCGGTGGCCCGGAGCGGCGCAGCTGGCGGGGCACAGCGGCTCGGCGCAGGCGGTGGAAGCGGCCGGCGTGGAGGCGGCCGGCGGCGGCGATGGAGCCTAGGGCCGACGGCGGCGGTTTCAAATGAAGGCGACGACTGGTGGTTTGGGTTTGGGGGAAACCCTAATTCCCCCACCCCCCTCATTAATATAGTATCTGCCAAATGGGCTTTTAGCCCAATATCCCTCCACCTCCACACATGGGCCAAAAGGCCGAACGGGCTTTAGCCCAGGTTTTCGGAATTTTGCGTTTCCCCCCTTATTTCATGGAAAATGCATATTTCTCTTTTAAATAAATTGGTATTGTAGTTTTGCAGTATAGTCCTTATGCTTATTTATAATTGTACTGTTATAAATTAGCATTTCAGTCCCTACAGGATCTGAAAATTATGTAAATATTTAAATAAATGTGCAACCACATTTATATAATTTTTACATATGTATAATTATTACTTTATTGCAATTTACTTACAATATTAATTGCGACCACATTTAAATTTGCTATCGCTAGCAAATTTAAAATTCCCGTTTAGTGAGTACCATTGTACTTAATAAACAGGAATTTTTGCAAAATATTATACCTAAAATAAATACCATAATTACAATTTATGGCACTTTGCTACATTCATTTGTACTCTATGCCATACAATAAATTGGTGTGCACCACCAATATTGTGATTACACGGTATTATAAATATAACCACATGTTATATTTCATTTGGGTATATATTCATTCGGATTACAATACTCATATTGTTTTTTCACATATTTTGCATTTATTACAACATTACCATCCACATTAATTTACCTCATGTAAATTAATTATTTATGATGTACTTTTCATGTAGATTTAAATGACTACCAAAAATTTTGAGCCTCTCGCTCTAGATGGTGCCAATTACCCTACAGGGGCTATGGACCTCAAAATCAACCTAACCACACGTGGGTTGCAACGGGTGACATTTGATCCTCCAGCTGATCAAATTCCTCCGAATATTGTAAAATATTCCGTTTTGAATATAATACGGAATCACATACATCCGGATTTGAAGGCTGAATATTTGTATGAGGAGAATCCACTCACATTATGGTTAGCCCTCAAAAATAGATATGAACAACAGAAATCTGTTATATTACTTGAGGCTAATCATGAATGGGCACATCTTAGACTCCAAGATTTCAAATCTGTTGGAGATTATAACCATACCCTTCATACTATTTGCTCCAAATTACGATTTTGTGAAAAGGAACCAACAGATGCGGACAAAATAGAGAAGACTCTGTCGACTATGCTCCCATCTGACAGGGTTCTACAGCAGCAATGACGTGCTGGAAATTACCAAACTTATTTTGATCTTATGCATACTATGCTTCAGGCAGAGAAGCATGCTGAACTTCTGTTAAATAACAATCAGCAACGTGCCGTTGGGGCTGCTCCACTTCCTGAAGTTCATGCCAATCAAAATAACAACAAGTTCAGTGGTTCACACAATCACCCAAAGAACTTTAAAGGTAAACATAAACGCAACAAAAAGCAAAAACCAAGTGGATTCAAGAAAGGTAAAGGCAATTTTGGTAAGAGAGTTGACAAAACTGAAATTTGTCAAAAATGTGGTTGCTACAACCATCCTACCAAGAAATACCGCACCCGAAGCATCTTGTGAACCTCTACCTCCAGTCTTTGGCTCACGGCAAGAAAGCTCAAGAGAAGAGATTTGAAGCACACTTCAATCTCACATCCAACAGTGATTAAGCCGGATGCTCTCAACAGTTCCTTCAAGAACTCAAAGACATATTTGCTTCTACAAAGAAGGATGATCTCATGTGCACCGAGGGCACACTTGAAGAATTTCATTCTCAAGACATGTTTGGAGATCTCAGTTAGACTCCTCGTTTCATAGCTAATAAGTACTATAGTGTTGTAATATAAATAATGTTGTCATCTATATTGTAAGCTTGTATGCTATAATCATATATCGAACATATTCGGTATTGTAAAATAAAGTTTGTATGTATTCTATATATACCACTATAAGAATTTCATTAAATTCTTCTTTTGTGTATATGGATTTTTGGAGTCGATCCAATGGAGAAAGAATTATGCCTTGTGGACAGTGGTACCACAAACTCTATACTTAGGGACACAAAATATTTCCTAACTCTTACTAGGAGGAAAAGAAATGTTTTAACCATCGCTGGACGCGATGCAACGATAGTAGGCTCTGGTCGCGCCTCTATCACTCTCCCTATGGGTACACAATTAGAAATTGAGGATGCCCTCTTGTATCCCGATTTAACACGTACCCTAATTAGTTATAGAGATATCCGTCAGAATGGTTTTCATGTTGAAACCCGAAATGACAACAAAGAGGAATATCTCCTCTTAACCAAACACGACGGATATGGCAAACAAGTACTAGAAAAAAATTCCATCTTTAAACTCCGGATTGTACTATACATACATCAAACCCGTTCAACATATTGCGTACAAAGTAATTTTCCAAAACACTAACACATTCCAAACATGGCATGATCGCCTTGGCCACCTAGGCATTGGAATGATGAGAAAAATTCTTAGCAATTCAATTGGTCATACATACCTCAAAACAAAATTTCTGGAATCCTCAGATTTTGTGTGCACTTCCTGTGCCACCGGAAAATTGATTTTAAGACTCTTATCTTAAAATCAGAGCTGAACCACTTAAATTCCTTGAACGCATTAAAGGAGATATATGTGGTCCTATACAACCATTGTGTGGACCGTTCAGATATTTCATGGTTCTCATTTACGCATCTACTAGATGGTCACATGTGTGTCTTTTATCCACACGAAACCATGCATTCGCTAAGTTAATTGGTCAAATTATCCAATTACGAGCACATTATCCTGAATATCGAATTCAATCAATTCGAATGGACAATGCAAGTTAGTTAATATCCGACCGGATATCTGACAAGCAAGTTAGTACCCTAGTCGGTCCAGCTCATCAACCATTATTGGCACCAACCACTCTAAATTTTACCCAAGTCCTAACCTAACTCCTGAGTCTAGCCACTCTAACCAGCTACCACCAATCATCTCCACTTATGTTGAACTTGTGTATAAATTTATCGATTTGCAAACTTATGTATGAGTTTATCGTTTTCAAACTTATATATGAATTTATACTTTATGTTGAATTTGTGTCGTGTCGGCTATCGTACTTAAGTAATCTAGATGAATTTATTACTAGCTGAGTGCTTGAAGTGATGGTGGTTGGTTCAGTGTATATTTCTTAATGTATGCACATACTATCCGTCTATATTATCTATTTTTGATTCAAAACCGTTATGTATCCGTGTCCCGATAGTACTGTATCCAAAACCCTGAATGCTCCAAATTCGTATTCATATTCGGCCTTATTATATCTGACTCCAAATTTAAAAGAAAAAATATAAGTTAGGATACGGTATAAGTAATATCCGTTCGAATGTGAACCAATTGCACCCCTAATCAGTAAACAGTAGAATTGCATGAGCATGGGACAAACTAAGACGGTGGCCACAAAAACGCTAACAAAGGTGGTTCGTAGGATGCTTTCGCTCCCATCGGAAATATCTTAGCTTGGCTATTTACCTAGCTTAAGGTCAGGGCCGGCCCTGAGGGGGGGCGAGAGGGGCGGCCGCCCCGGGCCCCCAAAATCTAGAGGCCCCCATATACTATGTAGAGTATATACATGCAACAAATAGAAGACATAGTTAAATACTTTAATACTTATATATAGAATGAAGGGTTTGCTTTGAGTATGATCATTGCCAAAGATATTGCAGCTCGAATGAATGTAGAGCCGTCATTTCCAGTTAAGCGGCGTGTTCTTAGGAAGAAACAGTTTGATGAAATTGATTGTGATGAAGCAGTTTTGCAAGCTAAGAAGGAATTTGAAGTGAATTATTTTTTTTGTTATGGTTGATATGGCAATCAATTCATTGAAAAGTATATTTCAAGAATTCTAAACATTCGGAAGTATATTTGGATTTTTAATGAGTTCAACAACATTGAAGTCATTGGATCGAACTAAATTAAAAGAATGTTGTACAAAATTTGCAGAAACTTTCTCTCTAGATGGTTCATCTGATGTTGAGTTAAATGATCTAATTTCTGAGTTAAGTGTTATGCAATTGACTTTATCAGATAAACCAATGTTTGCTATGGAGATATTTGAGTTTGTTGGAGAAGCGGATTGTTATCCTAATATTTCTATTGCTTATCGGATTTTATTTACTATGCCTATGACTATGGCATCAGCTGAAAGAAACTTTTCAAAGTTGAAATTGTTGAAGAATCATTTAAGGTCAACAATGTCTCAAGAGTGGTTAAACGGTTTGACAACTTTATGTATTGAGAAGAAATTATTGGATGAGATTGATATCAATACCATCATCAATGACTTCGTATCTAGAAATGTTAGAAGAAATTTTTAAGGTAATATCTATGAACTCTTTGATATGAATTTTTATTTAATACATAACGCATTGTAAGTGTTTGTTGGTAAAATTAGATATATATATATGTGTGTGTATGTAGATTTATATTTAGTATTTATATTAAGGCCTCTATTTCTAGTTTCGCTCTGGGTCTTTAAAATCGCATAACCGGCCCTGGGTTGGTGGTGACTACAAGGCACTTGCCGCCCCCAAACGGAGCGTGCGATCTATCTGTGTCCATCTGGAATGCTTCTAGTTGGTGTGTCGTGCTGCGTGCGTTGCTGCCGAGCGCTGGATTTGGGTTCACTTTGAACTGCTTTAGTTTTTTAATCTTTTAGGTGTTTTTTCTTATTCTTTTGAATGGTCTGTGATAATACAACTTATTTTATTTTAAATTTAATTACTTTAAAATTTTAATAACCATTATAGTATAAAAAAAAGTTAGAAGACACGACGTATAAATCGGTTGGAGCATAGTCCAATGGTTGGGAGGAGGAGGGCTGCATCTACGGTATATCTGGTGTGACGAGAAAGTCATTTCATTGTGGTCACTCACCGGTGTACGGATGGATGGTCCCGACGACGAGCCACGCAACTATCCACGACGACGACGAGCCACGCAACTATCCACGACGACGACGAGCCGTGCACGTGAAGCGCAATGGGCCCGGGGCTGGCCTAGTCAGTCAGGCAGCGCTAGGGCGTTCGGTGTTGTTTTGGGCCTGTCACCGAGTCCATTTCTACACTGGCATTGGTTGCGATGGTGCGTTGATCCGTGGGCTTTTTATCAGGCCGGGCCGTGAGTAAACATGGGCACCGTGGACGGCCGCGGCTGAAATGAAGAAGGCGGAGCACGCTCGCAATTGACTTCCGGTTTTCGGCTGACGGCTAGGCCTTGGGCTATTGTACGTCCGGCCCAAGAGCAGCACATCATCGCTGCAGGAGACGGCACGCACGCGAAGGCCGCCTCCCGTTTGGTTCCCACGAGATCCGACCCCGGCCGGCGCGGCGGTCGGCTCCGCACCCGCGGCGCGCGAGAACGAGAGGGGGGGGAATGGGGTGGGGCGCGGTGGTTTACGAGGGCACGGTGGTGGGGGCGTCGCTGGTGGGGCTGGGCTGGGCGGGGCTGTGGTTCCTGAACCGGCGGCTGTACAAGGAGTACGAGGAGCGGCGGGCGCTGGTGCAGATCCTCTTCGGCCTCGTCTTCGCCTTCTCCTGCAACCTCTTCCAGCTCGTCCTCTTCGAGATCCTCCCCGTCCTCTCCAAGCACTCGCGCTTCCTCAACTGGCACCTCGACCTCGTCTGCCTCATCCTCCTCCTCGTCTTCGTCCTCCCGTACTACCACTGCTACCTGCTGCTCCGCAACTCAGGTTTTTGTTTCTTTCGACCGAATCCCGCTTCGTCTCAATTTGTTGTGCGCGCGCGTGTGGCTGCTCTGATCGGCTGATCGGTTGGTGGTTGCAGGGGTGAGGAGGCAGCGGGCCTGGCTCGTCGCGGCGCTGTTCCTTATGGTCTTCCTCTACGGGTTCTGGCGCATGGGGATTCACTTCCCCATGCCTTCCCCAGAGAAAGGTTTGATTTTACAATCATGCCATGGATGATAATCTCATCGTACTAGTTTCTACGACTTATGATATTGATCCCTGAGGCATTGTAGTTTTGGCAAATTTGCATGCCTGTTTGATGTGCTCAATCCATGCCTGCTTGTGCCATTGGGTTTGATTCGGTGCTCACTCTGTAGGGTTTTTTACGATGCCGCAGCTGGTTAGTAGAATTGGCGTGATTGGAGTGAGCGTCATGGCTGTTCTTTCTGGTTTTGGTGCTGTCAATCTGCCGTACAGCTATCTGTCGCTCTTTATCAGGTTTTACTTCCGAATAACTAGCTTTGGTTTTGGTCTACGCTATACTGCACACATCACTTTGACCTACCCTATCCTGGGCCTGGCTTTCAGGGAAATTGACGAAATGGACATCAAAACTTTGGAGCGGCACCTGATACAATCCATGGAGACATGTGTTGCTAAGAAAAAGAAAATTATTCTGTCCAAAATGGAGATGGAGAGGATTCAAGGATCAGAGGAGGTGTGCTACTGCTTACTAGTCACTGCCCCTTGTTTCAAAACAAATAATCCTGACATCATAACTATTGGGTTGCAAACATGGAAATTTATTCTTGGTGCAAAATGTACGTAAATTTAGCTATACAGAATTGCTATATTTTGTTGCTTGTGCTCGCATAGAGGGATCACGGTTCATTCCATTAATAGAAATATGAAGATGTGTGATTTAGCTATGTACAATTGCCATATTTTGTTGGTTGTGCTTGCATACGGTGGGATTGAAGGGATAGGGTGTCCATTCCATTAGAAGGAATGTAAAATATCTTCTTTTTAAGTGAAGAGGCAGGAGCTCTGCCAATCGATTAATGGAAGTTGCTTCTATACTTTTCTCAACAGTGATTTGCATAATTTTTAAAGCACGATGACTAATAGATAGGTGTTACCTACCTCTTCATGTACTTTGAGATTAGCGTTACTTAATACTTGCAGTTGATGCACTCTTTTATAATTTTGATGTTTACTCTGTATGTCTTCACCGAATGCAAAACTTAATACTTGCAGAAGCTAAAAGCAAGATCATTTCTAAAACGTATAGTTGGAACAGTTGTTCGATCTGTGCAGGAAGATCAAACTGAGCAGGGTATGTTGTATTTTTTTTGGTTACCTTTGTTGTTGGCTCTGCAATTTAATGTTAGTGATAAGTATTAATTCCCTATTTTTGTCTTGAAGATATCAAAAGCTTGGAAGCAGAGGTCCAGGCATTGGAAGAGCTTTCCAAACAGCTATTCCTTGAGATATATGAACTCCGTCAAGCTAAGGTATTCTTTTTGCAGCTTTGGTCCCAGTGTTAAGATCAACAACCAATTAGTGGGATGTACCCCATCTACTTTAAACCTTGCGTCGTTTAATCCTATAAACACCTGGAAGTTGCAATCATCATTTGATTTTGGTGTTGGCAATTCAACAAGGATTTGGTGAGAGCCTTGTAGATGAGTGGTTTTTGTGCCATGTATGGTGGTGTGACTGGTGTCTGATAACTTGCTGGCTATCTTATTTCTTTTTCTTTTTCAAATTATAGCACTGATATATATTAGAATATCGGTTATATTAGTTTCAGGGCAAATTAATTGACAAGGTTGCAGTGCTGCCTGGTTGTATAAATTGTTTTGTTTTGCTTATGTGGGGTCATATATTTATTTCTCTTATGTCATTTCATACCAGTGGCTGTTTCGCATCTTTGCTAGTAGTAGATCGTTTCTTAATTTATTAGAATAAATAAGCTAAACTATTGTACACAATTCTTCAATCACTTTCCAGATAGCTGCCACGTACTCTCGAACTTGGAGAGGACATCTTCAGAATCTTCTAGGATATGCCTTGTCAGTGTATTGTGTTTATAAGATGCTCAAGGTACTACTCCAAAATGCATTCTGTTGTTTTGATCAACGTATCACCCTGTTTCACGGACTAACATGTAACCATGAGAAAGATGACAAATCTAGGGCGACAAAAATATTTGGTTAATCTATCCATTTCGCAAAAAGAACATTCAGCTGCTTCATTTTGCTGCTCGCCAACTGATGCAAGTTTGTTTTGTGAAATTGTGTTGTATTTCTTACTTGCACTTGTAGCTGAAGCTTAAGAAGGTTTGCTTACTTTTCTTTTTCTTGATTTTTTTTGCAGTCCTTGCAGAGTGTAGTCTTTAAAGAGGTACTGACCTTTCTGTGCATTCATGGATCTCAAACCGACTGCTTGCCGTTTCTAATTCATGGAAATTTCATTGTTTACCACTTTACCTACATCCTGTCTTTCCTCCCAGGCAGGCTCTGTTGATCCGGTGACCATGACGATTACCATTTTCTTGAGGCATTTTGATATTGGTATTGATGTTCCGCTTTTATCACAGGTAGGTATGGTATGCTAAAGCTAAAATAATCGTAGACTGAATTTGGTAAAATTTCAGAACAGCAGCTCTCTGTAGATTTGACCTAAATTAGACCACTATGTAAAGTAGTAAGAGGCTTTCAAATTTCCAATAAAATAGTTATAGTTTGGCATGGCATTTGACCCTTTTCTGAAACTCCATCACTATGTAAAGTAGTAAGAACATTGATTATGGGTTGCTATATATTGGGTTGGCTTGATTTTCATGGTTTTTCTCCCTTTCTAGTTGCCCATTTGCCCATTTATTCATGTTCTTACTTACATGTTTCCTACTTTTGCCTTGTGCTTACAGTACATATCTTTGATGTTCATCGGGATGTTGGTTGTCATATCTGTTCGAGGTTTCTTGGCGAATGTTATGAAGGTGAGTGTTCTTTTGGTTGCTACTTTTTATTTTGTACATGTGAGTTGTTGGATTTGTTTATCAGTACCCTGTATACTGTAGTCTCTGATCCGTTGATATCATGACTGATTGAAAAATGTTGTTCAAATTATTGTAAATGCATTTCAGCTTTTTGTCATGCAGAAACGTTCTTTGCCCATCTGCATTTTCCATTTAGTTAAATAAATAGACTTCCAGCTGTTGTCGTAGCTTCCCTTGTTATCGAGATCCAGACATGATACTATCGTGTCTCATTTCCTATGCAGTTCTTCTTTGCTGTTTCTAGAGTTGGGAGCGGCTCAACGACCAATGTCATCCTTTTCCTATCTGAGATCATGGGCATGTACTTCATATCATCTATTCTTCTCATAAGGAAAAGCCTGGCAAATGAGTACAGGTACTCCTCTATCGCCTAAGATTGCCCTTCCCTACATAGTGGCATGATATTGGATTGCTATTTTATAACTGAACCTGCTGCTTTCTATTCGAATTAGTAACTACAGTTGCAGAGGCATATACAAAGTTATGGGGTCAAATGACCGTTGCAACCTCTTTTTTTTTTTTTTTGTAATCCCCTACCATTAGGAATAGGAAAACACAACAGTTTATACGAAGAGTTTGAAGAAATTGGTTCCACTAAATATATTGATTTCACAATTGACCCCACAAGTAAAGAGTTATGGATCCCTAATGAATAGTACTTGATTGAAAATGGAATTATGCTTCTTTGAAACTTCTACCCTTTATGTTTTGCAACATTTGAAATTTACATCATGATCACATTCCATTGAGAAAATTGATGTTTGTTAATGCATGTTTGTTCAGGGTGATCATTACAGATGTTTTGGGTGGTGATATTCAGTTTGACTTCTACCACCGCTGGTTTGATGCTATATTTGTGGCTAGTGCATTCCTGTCCTTGCTATTGATTTCAGCCCAATACACCTCCCGGCAAACAGACAAGCATCCAATTGATTGATGCATCTTGTCCCACTTGTGCATAGTGTTCTTTTTAACCACTATCTGTCCGAGGTATATGCTTATCCTTCTTCCTGATCAATTGAATGTTCTCTTGACTTTTGTTAATATTTTCCTGCTTGTCCGGTCAGGTTGGCACATTTTTTGTGCCATAGTTTTCAAAGGTGTTGTTTCTCGCAGAACACCACACACAGTTACAAAACATAATACATACATTGGTTAACTCGAAGGCACCTCTTTGCTTTGGAGTGTGTTTCCAGTTGGCATTGAATCATGGTTAACAGTTCCTCCATATGCAAGCCATTAGTACGCTGACCTTGCAGTAATCTGAAATGCTTCGCGTGGTGATGCTGCAATGGCACCGGTTGTAATGTTGCGTTCACACGCTTATTATTTTTTGAGGACAAGTGAGGAAGCGGCTTCTTAGGAATGGAGTATGACGGTGTAAAATAGCTTGGGAATAGTGTGCTAGCATGGTATGCAGTTGATGTATCTTCCATAATTCTTTTGGCTATTACTATATGTGTAACATTTGCCACAACTTAAAAAAGTAGATTATTGTTATTCATGTGATCACTATTTCTTTGGGAGGATGTGTCTTCTACAGATCCCTTGTATGTACTTGTGAAGTGATTTGTAAGAAAATTTTACTGTATTGATGATGTCTTGTTCATCATAAGCTCGTGCTTCTATAATTATGCTTCCAGATTGAAATGCTGAACAAACAGTCTTCTTTCTCGCTTTCCACCTTTGCCATGTTACCGAAAAGGCGCCCAAGTTATATTTGCGTTAACAACGAAGGATTCTCCTTTTTTTCATTATCTGAAATGTACTGCTTATTTGCGAACGAGCCTCTATCGTAGTGGTAGAGCGTTCTAGTAGCACCCCCCAGATCCTGAGTTCGACTCAGGCTGGGGGCAAAAAAATCCCCTCGCTTGCCTCATAAGCCAAAGCACAGGCCGAAAGGCTCGTCCAATCGCTGGTCGTTAGGGTCAGGGCCCAGGTCGTCTGGGCCGAGCGTTAGCTCCCCTAGGCGCTTTCACATGGGCTGATGCCGCTGTGTCAGGGTGGGGCAAGGGTTCGGGGATTTTCTCGATCTGTGAGAGGATCTTTCTTCTTAAGCTAATGCCGGAGGGTGTCTTGTACCCCTGCAGGTCGAGTTTTTTTTTTTTGAAATGTACTGCTTATTTTGCTTTGGTCCATCTTGCTGTTTACTGGGGGTTCTGATATACATGTTCACGGTGCGGCGTCTCTGCTCGACCGACATTCTTGTATTTTGCAATGCAATAGGTGCTTTGCTGCTACTCAAGCCTTCCGGGGTGCTCGGTTGTGGTTGTCTGGCCTGGTACACTCGCAGCTTGCACGTGCTGGATTCTGGAAAGATCGAAAGACGGACCTGCAAAATCTTGCACGTATCACTGACTCCGGTTTGCACTTACAGGCCGTCAAACCGAAGAGACAACCAAGTACCACAGGCACATGCCCATCTAAGCATTCCATCACTGAGCACGCAACAACTGCCTCGAATAATACATGGCCCCAGGGCTCGTGCCGGGTAGCGAATAGCAGCCAGCACAGCACCGGCACGGGATGGCTGGCTCGACACTGGCACGCCACTGCTTGTCTGCGCGCTGCCCGTGCCGCGGAAGTGCCGACCGATGTGTCTGCCCGGCTTTGCCACATAAGACATGCCCAGCATTGCGAGTGTGACAAAGACAAACCTGTCGCGCTCCCTGTACCGCTGCACGTACGAACTCCATGTCTTGGCGAAAAGAAGCTGCACGTTCGCGTAGATGGATCAGACCGCGAGCACACGGGGCAGTCGGTTGCATGCATGCATGCGGCTCGCGCCGCTGGTACGAGTCTCTACATGCATGCAGCGATAGGAGAGCTCGATCGCTAGCCGCCTCTTTTGAAAGCACGCGTGGGCGTACGTGCCTCGCTTTGGCAGAAGCGGAAAAGAGCTACTAGCAAAGGGCGCTCGTGTAAGCGATGCAAAAGCGAGCGAGCGAGCGAGCGAGCGAGCGTCGCAGGTGCGCAAACAACAACTTTCGTTGTTGGGGCCGTGCGTTTCACCTGACACGGTCAATGCTGCTGCGTGAGGGTATATATCATGCAGCGGCCAGCACCTCGAAATGGCGCGACCGATCTGACGTCCGAGCCAGAGGAGCTGGCGCACGGCGTAAAAGAAAGCCCCTGAAAAATAACCAGAAAAGAAACCGGCCTGATCGGTCGAGCGCATCAGCCGTCGATCAGGTGTCTCGTTCCAGAGTTGCCTGTTCATTAACAGGGGCTAAAAGGCTGCACCGTGTGCACGTACGCTACGCTACGCACCGCGCGAGTGCAACCAACAAGGCGCACAGAAGGCACGAATTTAGCTTGCGCGATCTAAGGAGTAAGGATCGTAGATCGATCGATCTCGAGTGGCACAGCGTCGCCGATCAGTACCAGCTTAGCATGCATCGATTTGGTCAATGCAACGACGTACGAGAGCTAGAAAAAGGAGGAATGAAATTAACGCGAGGACCGAGCGTGACGAGACGTCGGCATATCTCTATCTCGTGCGTGTCATCAAGGTGTTTGGGGCTCTGGTGGGCCGTGCCAGTAGTACTCGCTCGCTTGGTGCTTCGACTGGACAGCTGCCTTGCGGTATGGTCTCGAATCAGTCACTTGGAATGGGCGACTTGGCTTGGGAGCGAGCGAGACTGTGACGGATAGACATGGACTCGACTCCGTCGACCGGACTCGAGTGGCCTTTTCCGAAAGGCTGCTCGGCAACGTGATCCACCCGCGCGCACCCACATGACCCATCCCTCCTCCAGCTCCAGCCCCCACGCCTAGCTTGGTGCATTGTGCTAGCTGTGCCTGTGCGCGCCTTTACCTCCTTTCCTGAAAGATTTGCTCCCTCTCGCTTGCTCTCTCATAAAATAAAATAAAAAACCTTGATTTGTCCGCTCCACAAACATGCATCTCCACGGTCTTAGTCATTCCCCCCTGCCTCCTCTCTCCTTGGCCGCGCATCAGACGCAAAAACAGAGAAGAGTCCAGGCTGCGATCAACATGGCTTATGAATAGTGCTCATGGCTTATTTGGCACTATTTATAAGTTTCGTCTTTTTCTGAATTTTTGGCTTTTTGTTGAGTTTTTTTGCCGGTTCTTTTTTCCCGTATTTGTTTGTATTATACGTAATGGGCTAACATATTTTTTTATTTTTAAATTTTTTTAAATTTAATTATGCTAAATAAGCCTCTGTCAGCTACAGTGTTTTTTTCAGCTAGTTACAGTGTTTTCAGCCATAAGCCACGAGCTTTTCAGCCGAACCGATCATCCCCTAAGCGGCACCTAAAACTGCCGAGCATCATCTACTGACTATCACAAACTACACGTACTAGCACTACTAGTGGTACGTTGCAGTTGGCGATCGAATAGCCAAATAGCAGCCTAGTTTTTTTTTCTGTATTCATTTATATTGTCCGTGATAGGCTACTATGTTTTTTCTATTTTAAATTTAGTTACGTTAAATAAGTCATAATCAGGTACAGTATAATTTTAACCAGTTACAGTGTAATTTCAACCATAAGACATCTTATTTCAGCCCGACCGAGCGATACCTAAAACAGCCGAGCATCATCTGCTGAATATCACAAACTACACGTACTAGCACCACTAGTGGTACGTTGCAGCTAGCGGATCAGCTGGCGATCGATTAGCCAAATAGCAGCTGCATTTGAGCGTGGAACGTGTCCGTGCGAGAGAGAGAGAGAGAGAGGGAGACCCGATAGAGATCCGACTGGCGCGGGTACAGCGGGCTACGTTACCTAGCAGCTACAACCCGCGTCGGGTGTTAGCCCGCCCCTACGCCATCAAAAAGTTGCGACCGCATGCGCGCAGCGCAGGTGGATCACTGCATCGATCATACGCATCTGCCATTCCGGCTCGCCCGACGCGGCCAAATTCGCCGTGGAACCCGACGTTCCGCAGGCGAGAAATCGAAGGGGAAAAAACGAGCTCGAGAAAGCCACGCCCGCGGCCGGGCTAAGGCTGCGCGCCCCGTGCCGGCACTGACGTGCCTGATTTGCCTCTTTGACCGCCACGCACCGCGCGAACGCGGGGACGCGCGCCGCGCCGAGGCGTACTGTTGCTTCGTGCCGTGGGACGGCATCAAAACGCGGGACGGCCGGATGCTCGCGCCGCGAGCGGCGCCCGTTGGCTCCACCCCGCGGCCGGGAAAGAGAGGCCACTTGTGCGAAGTAGACTGGAGCTCGGTCTCCTCGTCGCTCGATCTGACGGGGGAATCTGCTTTCGCCTGCGAGACGTGATGCGCTCATTGGGATCAGAAAAAACATTTCGGGTTGGGGACTTGTGATCGGTCGCTCACAGCACAGTCACATGCTTCTTTGTTTACTCGTTGGAGTATTAACTTTGGGCGATGAATAGATGATGTATTAACATATTTCAATTCCATCTTGAGGGGGGGGCCTCTTCTGCGTGGATAGCTGCAAATGTTTGATCCCGTCGTGGCCGTGATGTAAACTCCTTTCCTTGTGGCCATCTCAAGAAACTACTCACTACCATTCAACCACATTACCGCTTTCCTCTTTAGCTTTTGCTGTCCTAGCGTTTGCAAGTGTGCTAGCTTTCCCTGTGCTTTCTCAAGAAACTATGCAGATCGAGTGCCGCAGTATATTGGCAGAGCCACCGTTTTTCCGTTGCCTGTTTGAACTCTGAGCTTTGGATGGAAGAAAGCATAAGTACCATTTTTGGAGTATTTTATGTTTTTCCTTCTTTTTCTCTTCGGTCGTCGGTCAAGCACCGCCCTGTGTGCTCGGCCACTGTGCAGTTATCTGCACTGTATCCTTTGGTTGCAATATATGATTGCAGTGGCCTGTGCCGCCGTACGAAAAAGAAGAATCTAAATATTTCTCATGTGAAGTACTAGTGTACAGCCAAAACAAGCTTAAAAAAATGTTCAAAAGAATCGCATATGTAGGCACGGGATGGATGGTAGATACATAGGCTCATGCATTGAAGTGAGAATCTAACTGTTTTCATCAGATGTGGGACGCTTCGAACGGAATTGAACTAGTCGGCTGTGCAAAGCGTCTATGCGAGCCAGTGCCAGTACTTGCATAGTACGAGCTAAGTCTTTTTATGAAAAAAAAAACTGAACAATTGTGGTGGCTACGTGCATCTGATACTGAATTAAAAAAATGTAGGCTGTTCAAATCTTTATCCATTCAGAACATTTCTACCATTCATAGAATAATCCTTAAACTATCACATCGCTACATTCTTCGAATATACCTATTTATTGATAAGGGAAAAGATTCACGAGATAGCCGTAAGTTCTCCTTCGGCTACTCTATGGCCATAAACTTTTCTACGACTATGAAGTCATAAATCTATCTACAATAGTCGTAAACTCTTCTACGACTGCTCTATGGTTGTAGATTCTACTATGACCATAAAGTCGTAAGTTCTTATACGACTACTCTATGATCGTAAGTTCTATTACGACCATATGGTTGTAAACAGTCCTACAATCACCTTGTGATCGTAGACTATTTTGCGGTTTCTACATCCCTAATCGACTTGTCAAATGACGGCTTACTACAACGTGGGGGCGTCTGATAAGGCGATTAGAACATGTGTTTATCTAATAACCACACACGATCTCTCTAACAACAACAGCTACACAATGAATGGTCATCATGTTTCTCTGACAATAACCTCCGTCAGACAGTTATCGCACGAAGCGTTGAGGCGCCTTCTAGAGCTGGACAACAGTTGTTGTTTCATCAAGTATTTAATGGTTAGCGCCAGAGAGGAGAAGGGGGAGAAAAAGAGAGCCAGATCAAAAAGAGCAAAGCCAGATTAGAGATAGTGCAGACTCTTTTTCATATTACACTCTTGTAATCATTTCCTTTGATTAGTAATTACACAAAACCATAGCTTAGTCTTCTTCTTCGGCATTTGGTAAGATCCAAACAAATCATACGTAAGATCGGTATTAAAACACTGACAGTTGGTACCCACCATGGGGCTTTCTTCTTCGAAGACTCTAGTAAATTCTTCATCGGCAAGTTTCTCTTCTTCCTCCTGATGTCCTCGTGGCGGACGAATGGAACGAGTAGAACTGGTTCAACTTGGCTGACTACACGAATATCGATATTGAGACCTGCTACGACTACGAGCAAACCATGCTTGCTTTCGACAGTGAGTTGGTCCTTGGAGATCCATCAAATGATCCCAGAGACCACGCTGTGGGAAAGGCTGATGAGGGATGCCAATCCCCCACAGTAGTACGCCTATCAGAGGACTCACTTCCCCCAAGTGGCAAGGGTCAACCTGACCATAAGGAGGACTCGCAACGCAGCAATGGGCCCGCCCCTGAGCGTTCGAGCCTTGCGGTGACACTCTAATCAGTTTCAACGAGCCCTGAAATCTACCAATCTGAGAGTCCATCACCAACTAATGGTGGTGACTCTCCAGTTGAATCTGCAGAGAGAATGGATGGGCACTCATCATGTTCGTTCGTATTTTCGCAGGGAATAGATCCGATCGAGGACAGTTATAACCCGGAATTCCCCTACCTGGTGGGGTTTACCCCAAGCCGCAAGGCAATCTCGCTCAACGATTCTTCAGACGAGGGGATCTCCCTGGAAGTGGAGATTCTAGACAGGAGGTCTTTGCCCTGCCTACAGATCCTCATCACGAGGAAGGCTTGAGGATGCTCCCCGCCGATCACACTCTCTCGCCTCTCGTGAGGATGGTGAGAGACCTCTAGTGATGATCCTGATCAGTGTTCTAATAAGCATGGGAGAAATCTTAGAAATAATCGCTCTACTGTGAGGCAGCCCCAGCCAGCATCAGGGTTCGAGGATCTCGAGACCACTCGAAGAAGGCGACTGGCTGCCTAGAGGTCTTTGCCGGGGCGTGTCTAGTACTAGACCGAAGAGGTTCGAGAGCTTCAACCGATCAATGACTTGCTTGAGAATCTGACTTAAGAGCTTGCTCGGGCACCAGACTATGACCACTTCACTGAAGGGATTGCGCAAAGACTCCGCGATCTGATGGCCAGACTCGAGCACCCCCGCCGACATGTCTCCGAGGATCGATAAGGTATGACTGCATCTAGTCGATCACGAAACTCACCTAGTTGGATTCGGCATGATGATAGGGCGCGTTGGACTTCCGATCGCAATACAACTCAGAGGAGAGTACCTTGAACAGCTCTGGAACGACAAGTTGATGCCCGGTCCCTACTTTGAGCAAGGAATCTGCACCAGCAGATGGATTTCGAGGAGTACTACCCTCGTACAGACCAGACTTACTATCAGTTGGGTCCATCAACTACCAGGCATCGTCATGTACGACCTCCTGGTGATGTCAATTACCCTTTCCGCAAAGGAGATGACAAGAAATTATCATCGGATGCCAGGTATTCGTGCCCGAACTCCAAGCGGTGCGCTAGCCACCGCGGTTTCAACCGGTGAATATGGAAAAATTTGATGGGTCCTAGAATCTCGTCGAGTTCCTCCATATTTACACGAGTGCGATTCAGGCAGTAGGACGAGGTGAGCACATCATGGCAAACTATCTACCGATTATACTCGAAGGATCTGCTCAGTCTTGGTTGCTCAACCAGCCTCGATCTATTCGTGGCAACTGTTGGAAATATAAGCACATGTAGGTTCAATTTATTCCATAAATAAATCATGACATCATGCACGCAAAATAACAGAACCACCACAGGCATAAAAGATCTAGACATGTAAACCAGGAAACTATACATGAACAGATCTAATACGGAGAACATGACTGTTACGTACCGATGATTCTGTTCTGACCGGTTTGGCGATGTTGACGCTGCAGGCATGGTGTGGATGACACGAGGTCGATGACGATTCACCGAAACCGAACGACGAGGAAGACGAGCCAGAGCTACAACAAGCAGTCGCGCAGAGCGCTTCCAAAAACCTTATTCGCCCTCTCCCGGTGCAGGACTTCGAAGGCGACGGTTCCGGAGACCTGCTCTCCCGAACGACAGTGCACGCCGGTGGATGGGACGGAGTAGACTACGTGGGACGGTGCAGCACAATGGAGGAGGCAAAAACCCTAGATTGATTCGCATCGGCTGTATGGAGTCGGCGACTCAGTATTTATGGAGAAAACAGGACGTGTGATCAAGACGCCTGCACGTTCTCCATAACTTGTAACCGAAACGGATTAGTTGCGCGTAACCGATCCGGATTCACCGCTACTCAAAACAGCAAAAATAAAACTGCAAAAGGAAGCCGTGTCTGCGCAAGCATCTGGAGCCGATTTTGGCGGACCATTCACGCAGGTGCCGTGCACCCGCGCCCCCCGCCCCGCCCCGCCCGGCCCGGCGAGGCGAGGCGAGCGAGCGCGCGCGTGTGATCCTCTAGTTCTCTCCCACACATGCCTCAAGTGGCTAGGAGTGCACCATCCCTTTTAAAGTGGTCTTCCTCTCCTAGAATTAGCAATGTGGTACTAAAGTTCACATGCATGCCTCCTTTGCATGAGTGGGCCTTTGAGATTTAAAAGGAATTATTCTTTTGTATGGGCTTGGCCCACACAATTCAACAATCCCCCACCAGATCTCAAAGTCCCACAGAGATTTGCCTGAATTCCAATGTACTGTTTATATATCAGTGTTTCGATGGAGACCGATTAAGGTTGAACATCCACCTAGAACTCCGAGCTACACTTACTCACAACTTAAACAATGGACTACGCCTTGAATTGCAAGTTTGGTGCAAGCAAGCTTCACTTAGAGACTTAACTGATACTAGGCCGCCAGTAGGCTACCCCTCGGTTGGAGCGTATAAGTCATACTCCTTGGTCTCTTCATGAGCTTAGTAGGAGATTTTCCCAAAATCTCTGTAGACTGCGACTAACAGTCGGGCTCATATAGGTGTGTTCTTTCAAGAACGTTCTGCAGGATAACGTCTTCGCTTCTAAAAGCCAATGGAACACGTTAAGACCTTTAACCAACCTGCCTTGCAGTTTCTGAGAGTATTGCATCTTCACATAGAGAGGGTGAAATTACTCTCCTCCAGTTAACTAATGGCTTGTTTTTCCCAGATCCTAATTCACGGGATCTTCGATCACATAGGTTGGGTTACTACCATAGATAACTCACATGGGTCTCATACCCATCTCCTTCGATGCACTATCTATCACATTCCGTAATAGTCCCTTTGTAAAGGGATCTGCCAGGTTTTTATCTGTTTGGATGTAATCCAAGGTTATAACTCCGGAGTTTCTCAATTTCCTGATAGACTTCAATCGTCTCTTAACATGCCTAGACGATTTCATATTATCCTTAGAACTGTTCACTTTAGCGATAACGGTTTGATTATCACAGTTCATAAGGATAGCTGGCACTGGCTTTTCCACTGTAGGTAGATTCATCAATAGATCCCGTAGCCATTCTGCTTCAACAGTAGCAGTGTCTAGTGCCGCAAGCTCTGCTTCCATGGTTGACTTCGTCAAAATGGTCTGTTTGCAAGACCTCCATGAAACAGCACCACCACCAATAGTGAAAACATATCCACTAGTGGCTTTGATCTCATCAGCATCGGAGATCAAATTGGAATCACTATAACCCTCCAGCACCGACGGGTACCCAGTATAGTGAAGTCCAAAATTCGAGGTACCTTTCAGATAGCGCAACACTCGCTCAAGGGCCTTCCAGTGATCATCTCCTGGGTTAGATGTAAACCGGCTCAACTTGCTCACAGCAAAAGAGATGTCTGGCCTTGTTGCACTAGCTAGGTACATAAGTGAGCCAATTATCTAAGAATATTCCAGCTGATTCCTAGCAATTTTCTTATTCTTACGAAGTAACACGCTAGGATCACAAGGTGTTGGAGAAGACTTGCTGTCAGAAAAGCCAAAACGGCTCAAGACCTTTTCCACATAATGAGATTGCAAAAGTGTAATCCCATCCTCACCTCTAACCAATTTAATGTTTAGAATAACATCAGCCACTCCCAGATCTTTCATATCAAAGTTTTGAGACAAGAATGATTTGACCTTATTTATCACACTGATGTTTGTCCCAAAAATCAAGATGTCATCCACATACAAACATAGAATAACTCCCTCACCCCCACCATAGCGATAGTATACACATTTATCTGCCTCATTGACAGCAAAGCCTGCAGATGTCAGTGTTCTATCGAACTTCTCATGCCACTGCTTAGGGGCTTGTTTCAGACCATACAAAGATTTCAACAGTTTTAACACCTTGCCTTTTTGACCTTCTACTACAAATCCATCAGACTGTTCCATGTAAATTTCCTCATCCAGCTCTCCGTTAAGAAAAGCTGTCTTAACGTCCATTTGATGAACGAGAAGACCATGTGAGGCAACCAAAGCAAGTAGTACTCGAATTGTGGTCAGTCTAGCAACAGGTGAGTAAGTATCAAAGAAATCTTCGCCTTCTTTCTGAGTATAGCCCTTGGCAACAAGCCGAGCCTTGTACTTTTCAATAGTACCATCAGGCCTAAGCTTCTTTTTGAACACCCACTTGCATCCTACAGGTTTGCACCCATAAGGTTTATATGTCAGCTCCCAGGTTCCATTAGCGATAATGGAATCCATTTCACTACGGATAGCCTCCTTCCAGTAGTCTGCATCAAGGGATGCATACGCTTCTGAAATAGACTTGGGAGTGTCGTCCACAAGGTACACAGTGAAATCATCACCAAAGGATTTGAATATCCTTTGTCTCTTGCTCCTTCTAGGAGCTCCACTGTCATCCTCCTCATTGACAAGTTCATGTGTATGTTCAAAAGGTTCAGGTGATGTGATTGAACTGGGAATTATTTCAGAAGGTTGACTAGTAGTGTTATGTGTATCCTTCATTGGAAAAATATTCTTAAAGAATGTTGCATCTCGAGACTCCATAATTGTACCAACATGCATGTCAGGTTCCTCAGTTTTAACTATCAAAAATCTATAGGCAATGCTATGATTAGCATATCCCAGAAAGACACAGTCCACAGTTTTAGGTCCAAGCTTGCGTTTCTTAGTTATTGGCACATTAACTTTCGCCAAGCACCCCCATGTACGCAAGTAAGAAAGTGATGGTTTTCTCCCAATCCATACCTCGTATGGTGTTTTGTCCTTATTTCTGTTAGGAACTCTATTTAATACATGATTAGACGTTAGCAAAGCCTCCCCCCACCATGCCTTAGGTAAGCCCGCAGTGTCTAACATGGCATTCACCAAGTCAGTCAACGTGCGATTTTTCCTTTCGGCAATCCCATTTGACTCGGGAGAATAAGGAGGCGTCCTCTCATGTATAATGCCATGTTCCTCACAAAATAAGTCAAATTCGTTTGAGAAATACTCTCCACCACGAGATGACCTAAGTCTTTTTATCTTTCTATTTAACTGGTTTTCAACTTCTGCCTTATAGATTTTAAAATAGTCTAAAGCCTCATCTTTCGTTTTCAATAAATACACATAACAGAACCTAGTTGCATCATCAATCAATGTCATGAAATATCGTTTTCCACCCTTCGTCAACACGCCATTCATCTCAGAAAGATCTGAATGCAGGAGTTTTAGTGGTGCCAAGTTTCTCTCCTCGGCAGCCTTGTGAGGCTTACGAGGTTGCTTTAATTGCACACAGCTATGACATTTAGAACCTTTGGTGATGGAAACGTTTGGAATTAAATTCATACTGGAAAGCCGAGACATCAAACCAAAATTAATATGACATAGACGTGAGTGCCAAACATTAGCATCATCATCCACACTGCCACAAATATGGTTCACAGTCTTATTGCAGAAATCTGAAAGGGAAAAGCGGAACAAGCCTCCGCACTCATAGCCTTTACCAATAAAATATCCATGTTTAGACACGACTACTTTATTAGACTCAAATGCCAACTTAAGCCCGTCTCTACATAAACGGGAGCCACTAACGAGATTTTTGTCTATAGAAGGGACATGCTGCACGTTCTTCAGCTGCACGATCTTTCCCGAAGTAAACTTCAGATCTACCGTGCCAACACCATGAACAGTAGCATGTGACCCATTCCCCATTAGGACGGAGGAATCCCGGGCGACCAGATAAGAAGAAAACAACGAAATATCAGCACACACATGTACATTAGCTCCTGTATCAATCCACCAATTGGTAGATTGACTAACTGAAAGAACAGTAGGTAAATTACCATACCCAGTCCCATCTCCAGTCTTGCCAATGGTCACGTTGACAGACTTAGAAGTCTGTCCTACAGGTGCCTTCTTTCCTTTGCGTTGTGGGCACTTCTTGGCCATGTGACCAGGCTCACCGCACACAAAGCAGGTTCTATCATCCTGATTGTTGTTGTTGTTCTTCTTCTTGAAGTTGGTTGTCTGTTGGGCTTTGACAAATTTCCCTTTGTTCTTGCTTGAGGGTTTCTGTACCACATTGGCACTAGACTGCCCTCCATCACCCTTAGACACAGCGTCCTTTTCCCGAGCTTTCTCCTCAATTTCAAGAGACCCAATCAGATTCTCAACAGAGTACTCTTGTCTCTTGTGTTTGAGTGCTGTTCCGAAATTCCTCCATGAAGAAGGTAATTTCGCAATAATACATCCAGCCACAAACTTGTCGGGTAAGACACACTTTAGGAGTTCGAGTTCCTTGGCAATGGCCTGTATCTCATGAGCCTGATCAACTACAGAACGGTTATCAACCATCTTGTAGTCATGAAATTGCTCCATGACATACATGTCATTGCTGGCATTAGTAGCACCGTATTTGGAATTCAGTGCATCCCACAACTCCTTCGCGTCTGTCATGTGCATATACACCTCGCACAGACGATCAGCAAGAACACTAAGAATGCATCCAACAAAGAGAGTAGTGGCAGTCTCGAATTCTTTCTACTTTTCAGCATCAAGAACACCTTCAGGCTTGCCATTACTAACCCAGAATACATTCATAGCAGTAAGCCACAGAGTGACCTTGATCTGCCATCTCTTAAAGTGCACACCGTTGAACTTATCCGGCCTCAGTGCATCGGCAAATCCAGCCATAGTAAAACCACAGTGCCTACAATAAGGTTTTTGGATTGTTGGAAATATAAGCACATGTAGGTTCAATTTATTCCATAAATAAATCATGACATCATGCACGCAAAATAACAGAACCATCACAGGCATAAAAGATCTAGACATGTAAACCAGGAAACTATACATGAACAGATCTAATACGGAGAACATGACTGTTACGTGCCGATGATTCTGTTCTGACCGGTTTGGCGATGTTGACGCTGCAGGCACGGTGTGGATGACACGAAGTCGATGACGATTCGCCAAAACCGAACGACGAGGAAGACGAGCCAGAGCTACAACAAGCAGTCGCGCAGAGCGCTTCCCAAAAACCTTATTCGCCCTCTCCCGGTGCAGGACTTCGAAGGCGACGGTTCCGGAGACCTGCTTTCCCGAACGACAGTGCACGCCGGCGGACGGGACGGAGTAGACTACGTGGGACAGCGCAGCACAATGGAGGAGGCAAAAACCCTAGATTGATTCGCATCGGCTGTATGGAGTCGGCGACTCAGTATTTATGGAGAAAACATGACGTGTGATCAAGACGCATGCACGTTCTCCATAACTCGTAACCGAAACGGATTAGTTGCGCGTAACCGATCCGGATTCACCGCTACTCAAAACAGCAAAAATAAAACTGCAAAAGGAAGCCGTGTCTGCGCAAGCATCTGGAGCCGATTTTGGCGGACCATTCACGCAGGTGCCGTGCACCCGCGCCCCCCGCCCCGCCCCGCCCGGCCCGGCGAGGCGAGCGAGCGCGCGCGTGTGATCCTCTAGTTCTCTCCCACACATGCCTCAAGTGGCTAGGAGTGCACCATCCCTTTTAAAGTGGTCTTCCTCTCCTAGAACTAGCAATGTGGTACTAAAGTTCACATGCATGCCTCCTTTGCATGAGTGGGCCTTTGAGATTTAAAAGGAATTATTCTTTTGTATGGGCTTGGCCCACACAATTCAACAGCAACACCTCTGCAACCTTCTGATGGCCAACTTCCAGGGTTCATACAACCGTCCTGGCAAGGAGGATGACCAGCATCAAATGCACCAAGGCAGCGACGAGACCTTACGGCAGTTCATCTGACACTTTAGTCAGGTTCGTAACTTGATTCTGGAGGTCTCTGACACTTCCGTCATCAGGGCATTCCGATAGGGCATACGTAATAGGAGATTTACAGAGAACATCGCCTTAAATCCTCTAACTACTCTCACCAAGCTTTTTGAGAAGGCAGACCACTATGTGACTACCGCTGAAGCAGTCAAGTGGACCAGAACCATCGATCAACTCAATCCAAGTTTCAAAGGGCAATATGAGGGCAGTACAAGGAAGGAGAAGGCCAATAAATCCAAGAACAAGGCCAAAAGACAGAAACCTTTGGCTAGAAGTTTTAAGGAAGTCCTAGCCATGGGTGATAAAGAGCCACACAAGTCCAACCAATACTCCGACCGAGGCAAGAGTAAAGTGCCCGCGCGGAAGAACAACAAGCCTAAATGGTGTCCTCTGAACAAGAAAGAGGGGCACGATCTTCGCAGTTATCGAGTTTTCCAGTGGAAACTTGAGAATTACTATTCTGGTAGGGGACCGCTTCCCACGCTCCCAGATGACGGATAGTCAAGTGGTCGAAAGAACTCAGATGAGGATGACGACATGCCTTTCTAGGATCCGAAGCACACCATCGAGCATATCTATGGTGGATCCTCGGCGTACGAGTCCAAGCGACAGTACAAGGCTGTCGAGCGAGATGTAAATTTTATCGACCCTTCTTTTGTCAATTATCTTCCTGAGTGATCGAAAGTCAATATTTTCTTTCGAGAAGAGTGGATGCCCGATCCCTTTGACTCGACTCAGTCAGTTTTCAATCGTGGTCGAGCCCACCATCAACAGCTGTCAAATGAATCATGTGTTGATCGATGGTGGCAGTTCTTTGAATATATTATTTGTTAATGTTTTGGATAAGATGCAAGTCTCTCGTACTAGAATAAAGCTGATATGATATTCATTGCATGGAATCGTACCAGGATCTTTGGCCAAGCCTATTGGCCATGTCTCCCTACCTATCACGTTCAGGACTCCAGATAATTTTAGGATAGAGATAATCTTCTTTGATGTGGTCAATTTCGACATGGCGTACAATGCCATACTTGGACAACCAACCCTAGCTCATTTTATGATTGTTGATCACCATGCATATTAATGTCTTAAGATGCCAGGTCCCAAGGGAGTCATCACAGTCTGTTGTGATAAGAAAATGGTGCTAGCGTGCAACCGCAAGTCCCTCGAGTTGGTCGGACAACTACCAACTAGAGAAGTTTCCAAGGCATAGCCTTAGAGTAGGCACTCAAAGTCTAAAGCCACACCCAAGCCAAACGAACAAGTCAAATGAGTTCCTCTGGTCCTAGAAGAGCCTTCAAAGGCAATTCGCACCGGGGTTACTTCCGACCCCGTATAGGAAGACTCTCTCGTTGCCTTTCTCCGGGAAAACGCAGATGTATTCGCGTGGCAACCATCCGACATGCCCGGAGTCCCTAGGGAGGTGATTGAGTACATGCTAGCTCTTTGGTCTGACAAAAAGCCCGTAAAATAGAAATTACGGAGATTTGCACCAGATCGGCAGGAACCTATCAAGTTAGAATTGGACGAGCTATTAAAGGCAGACTTTATAAGAGAAGTCGATCACTCAGAGTGGTTGTCTAACCCTGTAGTAGTTATGAAGTCTAACGGTAAGTGGCGCATGTGCATAGACTATATTGATTTAAATGAAGCTTGTCCGAAAGATGATTTTTCACTTCCTCGTATCGATCAATTAGTTGATTCTACCGCTAGTTGTGAAATGTTAAATTTTCTAGATGCATACTCTGGTTATCACCAGATTAGTATGTGTTCAGAAGATGAAGAGAAAATTACATTTATCACACCATTTGGAGTATTTGGCTATGTGAAAATGCCATTTGGTTTGAAAAAAAATACAGGTCCAACTTTTCAATGTTTGATGTAATTAACCTTTATACGTCAAATGGGCCAAAATTTGGAAGCCTATGTTGATAATCTTGTCGTAAAGAGCATCAAATGACCTAATCATATTTTAGACTTGCAAGAGACTTTTGACAATCTCAGAAAGCACCACTTAAAACTTAAGCCCGAGAAGTGTGTGTTTGGGGTTTGTTTAGAAAAATTGCTCAGATTCCTTGTTTCAGCAAAAGGTTTTGAGGCAAACACTATGAAGATCAAGGCCATCGAGCAGATCCAACCTCCGACCACAAAGAAAGAATTTCAAAAACTCACCAGATGCACGGCTGCTCTAAGTCGTTTCATATTGGTTAACGATGCTTTCAAGGATGTCAAGAGATATCTCACGAGTGCTCCTATTCTGATTTCTCCAAAACCGCGTGAGACACTCTACATATATCTATCCACCATGCCATAGGTCGTAAGTGATGTACTAGTCACAAAACACGAAGGTTTGTTGGCTGGCATACGAACCACTAAAGCGCTCGGGATTCGCCGACTACTCATGAGAGGAAACTCTCAACTAGTCATGAATCAGGTCCAAAAAAAGTATCAATGCTCGAGTATGACCATGTCTCAGTACTTGTCGGAAGTACAGAAGCATGAAAAGCACTTCTTCGATTTCGAGTTATAGTATATCCGTCGGAAGGATAATTTTCTCGTAGACCAGTTGGCTCGAACAGCTTTCTCCCAATCACAAGTACCGCGAGGAGTCTTTTTGGAGCAACAAAAGAAGTCATCTCTTGTCAACGCATTAGAGACAACTCCTAATGAGACGACCTCTTTAGATTACGAAGAGACGTTGATGGCTCCCATCTACGACTTCCTTCAGAAAAGTTCTATACCCAATGATGATCTGAAAGTAGATCGTCTTGCCCGCAAGGCCAAGATGAATATCTTGGTCGATGGAGTACTATATGAACAGGGTACTTAGAGAGTTCTCATACGATGTATATCACAGAAAGAAGGGTTACAGCTCCTTAATGACATTCATAAGGGTATCTGTGGGGCATATGTTTCTTACAGAATGATGGTCGATAAAATCTTTCAACAAGGTTTCTACTGACCGACATCCCTCAATGACGCTAAGGAGCTAGTTCAAAAATGTGTACAATGTCTGTTTCATAGCTGACAAATGCACCAACCAGCTCAGGCCCTTCAGATAATTCCTCTATCATGGTCTTTTGTGACTTGGGGTCTCGATATCTTGGGGTTGTTCCCAAGAGAGATAGGGGGCTTTGAGTTCCTTTTCGTGGCTATTGATACGTTCACGAAATGGATCGAAGCTGATCTAGTAACTGGGATAACAACGAAAGCCGCGAAAATGTTCATAATGAGAAGCGTGATTACTCGATTTGGAGTCCCAAGTTGGATAATCACAAATAATGGTAAGCAATTTTTTTAGCATGAAATTATAAGAATTTTTCGACGAATTAGGTACCAAACTTTTCTATGCTTCGGTCGCTCATTCTCAGAGTAATGGACAAGTCGAGCGTGCGAATGGCCAGATAATGCAAGGAATCAAGACTCGAGCCTTCGAGCAGCTTTTGAAGTGCTTAGGGGTTTGGATCCAAGAATTACCTTATGTGTTACGAGTAATTCGTATGACTCCTAGTCAAGCGACAGAAGAAACTCCATTTTTCCTAGTTTTTGAGGCTGAAGGCATACTTCCCCCAAAACTAAAGATCTAGTCGAAAAGGGTTGAAAACTTCAGTGACTCTAACCAAGAATGACTTTGAGCGGATGACATCAACTTGTATAAACCGTTTTGAAAAACTAAATTTTAAATTAGCTCCTATGCATGTTAAGCAGAAGAGAGAAACCAATAAAAACGCCTCCAATAGATACACCCTAAATCTGGTCACAAGCCACCGTAGGCCCCTCCTGGTGTCGTCTTGGCATGTTGCCGGTCCAGGGAGGACCCAAGCTAGATCTATAAATATCCACTAAGTATTTCTCTCTCCGCTTTCTTCTCTCACCCGGTGGTTTTCTTCTACCTGCCGTCGGCTTGTCACCATTGTAACACCCTAGGGTCCAAACCGGCTTAGGCCTAACCCCATTCTGGATAGGCCACACACGTAGCAACCCGCTTGCACTTTCGTCCTCGCTTCGCGCAAAACGGTTAACCGGGGGTGCTACCATTGGAACTCTTAGGCTTAGCTTCTCATGTTAAACTAGCAAGGTGAGACTAACCCACATCCTCATGTGCACACACATATATAGGCCATCATGGGGCAGGGTGTCACATACACTCCCCTCAAAGGACCCGACATCCTCATCGGACCAACATACCCACACTGGGGTAAATGATAAGGATCTCCCCTCTTGGCACATGTCTGTGCGTTCAATGCCAGCACATATACCATGCCGTGTGTCCACTCCGGGCCCACACGCGTCATGCGCCATATGCCCACGCCCCTGACCCGCACACGCCTATGTAACCGTTAGAGTCGGCTCTAATACCATTTGTAACGCCCTAGGGTCCAAACCGGCTTAGGCCTAACCCCATTCTGGATAGGCCACACATACGTAGCAACCCGCTTGCACTTTCGTCCTCGCTTCGTGTAGAACGGTTAACTGGGGGTGCTACCATTGGAACTCCTAGACTTATATGTAAGTGATTCTCAAGTTAAACTAGCAAGGTGGGACTGACCCACACCCTCATGTGCACACACATATATGGGCCATCATAGGCCAGGGTGTCATAACCATGTGGTTGAGTAATTGCTCAACGGTGAGTCCTCTAGCTACTCTAGTCTCAGTTCCTATAATGAGACATCAATCGGAACGTACGAGATGAAGCCGCTGGTTATATTTGGGGCATGTTTGGTTCATGACCAGAAATTGTCTAGCCACAAGTTAGGCGTGCCACAGTTTTTAGGTAGCTGTTTGGTTCACTGACGCAACTGTGGTATGCCACACTTTCTTAGCACCCGGCCCCACACGTCATAGACTCAGTTTCTTGCCAAACTTTACCACAAGTGTGGCTTCGATTTTGTTAGCCACACTTTCTGTGGCAGCCACACATTGCCTAAGCTTGAGCATGACAAACTTAGGCACCAATCAAACAGGCCCTTGGTGCGGTTGATCGGTGGTCTTCTCCCGTCAACGCCGACCGGTCCCATCAACGACTACCTCTCTGTCCACCAGACAAGTTTTTTTTTTTTGCAATATTCTGTGTCAATCCTTTGTTTTATTTCTCTCTGTCTTCAAGAGCTGGTTCTTTGCCAGCTGGGCGACGTCCATAGGCTGATTGCAGAAGGCAGCTACGAGATTACCATATCCGGCACCCAAGCAGTTTCACATGGAGCGATCCATCCCATTTCCTTCATGTTTGCACGTACGCACTACGCACATAGTAGCACCCAAATGCCATCAGAATCAAATCGTCCTCACGGCGTACGGCTAAGGGTGTATATCAGCCTTAGTTCAGTTTTTTTAAATTGATATAGTTTAATTTAATATTATTATATTAATGGTTTAAAATTAATTTTAAAATCGAACTAATGAGCCGAGCGGTCGAGCCAAAGAAAATTTTAATTTCATCTAAAATCAACTCATTTAATGTTTAATTAATTAAGTATAATTAAAATAATTTTAAGCCGAACCATTGAGCTTCGCTAAGAGCAACTCCAGCAGTAGCCCTCAAAACAGGAACCTTCTTTTTTATTCGAGTGCTCTCCCTATTTTTGATGGCTCTATTTTTTAGACTACACTCCAGCAGGAGTCCTCAAAACATGACCCTCAAATTCATTCTTAGAGGGGATGACACATAGACCCACCCTCATCCTCATCCTACTTTTGAGGGCCAAGGGGCAAAAAACTCACTCCAGCAAGGCCCCTACTTGAGCCCTTAAAAGTAGGGGCTCCCTCCAGACCCCCAGGAATGAGGGCTCAAGGGGGAGATTTGAGGGCCCCCTACTTTTGAGGGCTCAAGTAGGGACCCTGCTGGAGTGAGTTTTTTGTCTCTCGGCTCTCAAAAATAAGATGAGGGCTCAAGTAAGAGTCCTGCTGGAGTTGCTCTAAACAGCTTTTTTTTCCATGCCTAGCTGCGGCCGAGCCGAGCACCTCATGTACAGTGCCCATAGGCCCAGGTGAGGTGGGGGCAGACGGGCCGCGGGCCCTGCATCGTATCAGCCCGGTGGGCCCCGCGCGCAGGGAGGTGACCACACACCCCGGATCGGACGGCGCGCTCCTGGCCTATAAATCGGCGGAGACGGCTGGACTGGGGCTTTCGCAGCGGCCGTGGTCGTGTCGGGGCAGGATCCCACGGTCGAGGGCGACGCCGCGACCCCGTTCCATTCTCCTCCCCCTATCTCAGTCGCAGACTCGCAGTTTCTTCCTTCCCCACACGACTCGCTCGCTTCTTCTGCGAAAGGAATCTCTCGCTCGCAGAGCCCCAGATCGTTCTGTCATCCAGTTTCGTTTCGTCGTTGACACCATCGAGAAAGCAAGCGCTGCATAGCTAGCTAAATTTCTTGCCGTTGTTTGGCGTCGTCGCCGTCACGATCGCGGCCATCTGTCTGTCGCTCTTGGTCGTTCCCCTGATCCGTGTCCCGACAAGAACCTCCTTTTCTTGGATCTCGAAAGCCTGCAGTGGATTTTCAATTCAACGCTCGAATCTGAAGCGAAGCCGGCGAGGGAGCGGCTACGAGCGAATAACAGCTGCCTTCAGGCGAGAGGTGGAGGTAATCGTGACGCTGACGCGCGCCGCATCGTAGTCGCTTGCCCCTGTTTCATTTCTGCGACGTTTCCTCTATGCCCTTTTCTGTTACGCTTTCTCTGTTTTTTTCCCTTGCATGTGTTTTGCTTGCCATCCTGCCGTTCATCACAAGTCAAACTCACTCTTCCCTATCTCACTAAAACCTTAATTGGTTGCACCGTACATTGCGTCCTCCCTTCTCGGCTCATGTCGCAAATATCTATCTTTATTTCCCACAATTTTTGCAGATCATTTCAGTTTCAGGAGACAGAGGAGGAGGAGATACCGCTGGTGGTGTGGGCGTGGCGCACACTGTTTACACGGCGGGGAATAGCGGTAGCTAGCTTGTGGCCGTCAGTTACCTGTAAGTATCTCGACAGTCACTGAGCATTCTCTCTTCTCGCTGCTCTATTATATGACATCATAAATGCCCTTCTTATCAATCACCCCATTAGCTTCCACCTGGCAAAGAGAAACCCACATAAATAACGTGTTTTAAGGTTGGTTGGGGAGGCAGAGCCGAAAGGGGAGACCCTCTCCATCGGCTGTTAGATCAAGTTAATCATCCTGATCAAACCATGGATAGAAGGCCCTACGTAAGGCCCTTCACTACTGCTCTTCTGCCGGCCGGTAATAACGCCTTCTCCCAATATTTACGACGTGTTTTAGCAAAAAAACCGAAATAGATAGATAAATAGATTAGATTAGTAAGCAGTAAATCCTAACGGGCTCCACCGGCAGACACTCGATAACTGGTCGCTTTAGCCGGGCCCAGCGTCTGACGGGAGCAAAAAAAAAGCCCAGGCGATACTTTGATCTCGGAGTGTGCGGGCCCCAGCATCATAGACTGTAGCATCTGCTGCCCAGTGCCTCGTGCGGCGAGCTGCTGCTGCTGGTGTCGTCTGGACTCTTCCCGATGCGGCCCTGTCTCGCGTGGGACAGCGCGCTCATCCCATCTCTGTGACTCTGTCCATGGAGTAGTACATCCAAACGAATCGTGTAGTGGTAGTAATTACATGTGCATAAAGAAATCATCAGAAGCTTCTATGTCCGCCATGTACGCTGTGTATTTACCTGGCGCTTGTTCCACATAAAAAAGAAACAGCTCTGCATCTGCCCATCCATCATCTGGTTTGCCTGTATAGTGTTTCTACTGTGGTAGAACAGCCTGTTCTGCTGGCACACGCTGCCATTGGCATGGGCTGGTTTTATTGTTTATACTACTGTACCACTACAATTTTTCTCACTGGCCTGCCCCGTTTAGGCGCTGGTGCAGGCTCTAGACCCTAGCATACACAGTCGCGTCGTTGCTTGCTGAAAGGGATAAATTAAGCTGGCTTCGCTAGCGTCTGACATGGAGAGCCATTTTCGACGCAGCCGTGCGTGCGTGCGCTCAGATGGAGCGAGCGCCACTGTGCGTGGAGCCGTGGATGCTGGTCAGTGCTGTGTTTTGCACAGTGAGCGAGCAGTAGTGTTCGTATTTGTGTATGTGTTGCAGTGAGGGCACGTCCGGACGAAATGGTGTGGGACTAGAATCGTATTAGAGGGTGTGTTCTTTTAGCATGTGGTTTATATGTTTTATCTATAGCTATTTAGTTTAATAAATAGTAATTGTCGAAGAAAATAAAAGCCAAAAATCAATTGAGAAACCGAAAACAATGATACCACACACAGACTAGGAAAATATGTTATTGTACGTTGTAGGCTTGCTTGTGGCTAGAGTGGTTCGGTAGCACACTGTATACTGCTTGCGTACGTGTATTTATTTGACTGTGCGCGGGCACAAAATCTTGCATTAACTAATCATGCAATAGCTACTGTAGAACATAGCCTTGACTTGCAAAAACCAAAGTTTTACCATGGCATGGATACGTACGTACATTCTTATGCATGCATCTTTGTAGTTTTTGTACAGTTTTGCATGAACGTAATCTTCGGTTCCGACTCTGGGATATGAAACGTACGTTAACGCACATTGCAATGCAACCTACAGCGGACCGGGGCATATTGGGAAGTGAGGAGGCAGAAAAGGGAAGATGCTGGCATGCATCGCGTGTTCCTCCAAGGAAGGCGGAGAGGACGGCTCCCGTGGCACGGTCACGCCTCACAGCAAAGATGCCGTCAAGTCTCTCACCTCACAGGTAACCCATCTGTCTTCCACTCTAATGTGCTGCATTCAACTCCTGGATCGAGTACTGCTCTGCTGAACACTTGCTGGTACTTGTCACACAGAGAGAGAGAGCGAGCGAGCGAGAGAGAGAGAGAGAGCGAGAGAGAGAGAGAGAGAGAGAGAGAGATGCTCAGATGCAGCAGTTAATAGACAGGGCCACAGGGGGGAGCGATACTAGGGGAAACGGAATGCAGCTTGGACGAAAGTCTTCTGACACGAGCTACCCTTACCGCACAGTACTGGCAAGCAACGCCTAGGAATTGCCCACGCAAGGCCATTACAGCGTTATAGTACGGCTCTTTTCTCATGCTTATGATTTTTAATTTTAACATAGCAAAGGCTAATGCAATCAATTGATGAGCGGCAGCGCCTACTCAAGCCCAGCTCGTCCTCCTCAAAACTTTTTTCTCTGTCCCTGCTAATTAAATTACATGCTCTTGTTCCTTTGTGTACGTATGTCATACTATATTTGTCATACTCATACGTACTCATGGCCGGGTGGATAAACTATACAGGATGGTGATATTTAGCTAGTAGAAATCAATGAGCAAAGTAGGTGTCCCTAATACCGATCGCGTTCTCTGAAAAAAAACCAACATCAAGCTTTACAAGTGATATGACTGCCAAGCAAGGAAATGCTGATGAGCCATGTCCGATCCAAAAGTACAATGTGAATGACGGTGATTCAATCACTTTCTTTAACACTCTAGCTAGCAGCTACATTCCCACGACATTCCTCGACAAAGTTGGTCAAGGGAGGATGAGTAGATGTGGTGGTGGGAGAAGGCCGCTTTTCTTTGCTTGGATCCCCATCCCCCCAACTTTGGAGCTTGCCACTTCGCCTACCAATGTGATTTGATTTTTCTCCGATGCACATTCCCTCTCCTTTTCCCACTCGCCAGTCGCCACCGCTCATCTCACTCATTCCCTTTGCCCTAAAGAAAAGGCCATAGTGTAGATACAATGTGACACTACCTGTGCTTGTGTACACGTGTCATGTATGCCCTGGAGCTGGACCCTGCCCTTGCCTGATCTTTTCCTTGTGGAAAGGCCAGCCTAGCTTGGTTGTGTTTTTTTTTCAGCCTGGGATTTGCTTGCAAACCCTCTGCGTTTGCCATCGAATAAAGCGCGGGCCGCGGTGCGTGGTCCTCGGCCTGGCACGAGGGGCTACTACGCCTTAGGCCTCCTGCCGGGCGGCCGCCGGGCCATGCACTGATGCGCGCAAGCAAAAAACACGCAGCGCGGCTCGTATTATGGCTTTGCCGCGCCGTGCCGCGGCGACCCAAGTATCTGTCCGTCCTCGTGTCTTTTTAAGCCGGTGTTTTTTTTGCGGGCTTTTAGTTGTCACCGATGTTTTTAGCTCAAAATAATTGGTAGTGGTCGAAGGAAATTGCTTTTAGAATAAGAGGACGAGCGCATAAGAAGAGAGCGAGATGTTAGATACGTAATACACATATGATTTCTATTTTATTTTTAAAACGAGAGAAGTAGAGAAGCTAAAATTACTATCACCGCCTAAGTGCGCACGCAAGCATGATGCATTGCGTGCATGCATGCAGAGGGATTATATGCTGCGTGCGCTGCCGCGTTCGGCGCTGTTATATATATGTTATCATTCGCACCGGTTACTATGTTGCTTTGCGCCGGGCATGCAATGGTTCCTTGTTTCAGACGAAAGGTTAAAGATCGATTTCCCTCTTGTGTCACTAGCTTGCTAGTGTGGTCCTTTGTATTTGTGTTGGTATATCTCTAGCCTTATGCGGTCAGGGCTCTCTGATTTGAACGTGCTTGTTAATTAGTTGTTACTATTGGCCAGTCGATTGTCATACGGAGTCATCAGTCGGAAGCCATCCTCCTCCATGTCATGTCCCAGCTTGAAAAGCCGTACATACATATTCAAGCATATATGGTTCCTTAAAGATTACAAATCAATTGCTTTTGGTGCTAACTAAACAATGCCACATGGAAATGTTTCCCCAGACATTATATGATAGCTACTTGTGCCAGTTCGAGTCAGAGCAGACGTACATTACACTTGTGAGCTGTGAGTGGTGGCTAACTGGGCTCCTACGATGCAATGCTGTCTTCAGCTCAAGGACATGGTGCTCAAGTTCTCCGGCTCCAACAGGCAGTACAAGGGGTCCACCGGGAGCCCTTCGTTCCGGAGCAGGAGCTACCGCCGCCCCTACCCGGGCTTCATCGACGACACCGCCTTCACGCCGACGAACAGACCGGCGGGCGACGCCTGCACATACGCAAGAACGACTGTAGTGGCTGCAAGCGGGAGCGCGCGAGCCGGGTCGTCGACGACATGGGACATGATGACCAGGAGCAACCGCGGCTGGCAGCAGGAAGGAAGGAGCCCGGGCAGCGCCAGCTGGATACCGAGCACCGCGGAGGAAGCCGGCCAAGATGTCGTCGCCGTGGGGGAGGACGCGGTGCCCAGGGAGTGGACGGGGCAGGTGGAGCCCGGCGTCCAGATCACCTTCGTCACGCTCCCCGGCGGTGGCAACGACCTCAAGCGCATTCGCTTCAGGTTTTGCAACAAATTAATTTCACAGTTGCATTAGTCAGCGTGTAATCAAGCGATCTTTATTGCGTGATAAACTAAATTAACTCTCACGTGTGCTTGCTGTGTTCTTGTACATGTACGTAGCCGGGAGATGTTTAACAAGTGGGAGGCGCAGCGGTGGTGGGGAGAGAACTATGACCGCATCGTGGAGCTGTACAACGTGCAGACGTTCAGCGGCCGGCAGCAGGGAGCCTCCACTCCGACGTCCTCCGTCGACGACTCCGTGCTGGTCGGTACACATGCACATACACATTTGTTCACTTGAATTCATCATAAGCTTCTCGATATCACTGCATCGACTTATTATTGAGTGCATGCAGAGAGAGTCGTCCTACTCTCGGGGTGGCTCGACGAGGGAGAGCCCGGTCATGATGCCGCCGACATTGTCGTCCAGCAAAGAACCGATCGCCAGGAGCACGTCGTGCAAGGCAATGGCAGGGCTGTCGGCGCCTTACGCGGCCGCGTCTTCAACCAGAGCGGCGTACTACCCGTCCGCGGCCGTGCCCGACCCGTCCGACCACATCTGGGCTCACCACTTCAACATGCTAAACTCCGCGGCGGCCGGCACGTCGTCCATGATGGGCGGCGCCCCGTCGTCCTTCGACCCGTCGCGGGCCACCACCTCCTCCCGCGACGAGGCCTCCGTGTCCATCAGCAACGCGAGCGACCTGGAAGCAACAGAGTGGATCGAGCAGGACGAGCCGGGCGTCTGCCTCACCATCCGTGAGCTCGGCGACGGTACCCGCGAGCTCCGCCGCATCCGGTTCAGGTATGCCACTGATCATGCAATGGACTCGCCAAGCATCACCAAGCCAACTTTTCTTGATCTGTATGCACTCATATACATTCTGTTTGATCTCATGCATGCTCATGCGTTTTTGCAGCCGGGAGAGGTTTGGCGAGGACAGGGCGAAGGTGTGGTGGGAGCAGAACAGAGAGAGAATACAAGCGCAGTATCTGTAGCAAGGGAGGGCAGAGACGTCGATGCAATTAATTTGCACTCTACTTGACAGGATAATCTAACGGCGCTGGAGATAGATTAGGGACATGATACTGTAGTTCTTAGTGATACATGGTGCAGAGAGTGTGGAGGAGGGATAGGGGAAAATTGGCGATGGTGGTTCTCGGCTTGGCTAAGTATGGGAGCTTTTGTTCTGAGTATCTAGATGTGCTCCTCTTTGTGTAGACATATATAAACTTGATATGCGCTCACTTGTCTTTGGCTTAATTTACCTTTCGTAACGCACAACTCGGTTCATTCGTTGGTTTAATTTATTTTGGAGCTTCTCCGTTTCTTCTTGGGTTTCGGTAGGCAAGTCCTGATTTTGTGCGCCTGAATGTTGTCTTGTGAAGTTTCAGAATGATGCAGGACAGGCAGAGGTTGCTGTGGGTGAGATGCACATTGGGATCGGAAGTGTAATAAGAATGCACAAAATTAGAGGTTGAGAATAGAACTTAAACATGGATTCAGTCTAGTTACTAGTTCAAGCCTACCTTGCTAAACAAAACACTTGGCCAAACATGGACTCGCAGAGGAAAGGTGGGTGATGCCTCCTTATCTTGGTTTGGAATCGGCATATTTTCGGGTTTACCTATTAAACACGAATCTTTTTTATAAGCTAAAATTAGTGAGCGATGTTTTTACGAGACTCTTGAGTGTATTTGTAGATAAGCCACTGTTGCAAGTTGGATTTAAAAATATATATGACCTTTTAAGGGTGTGGATAGGCCATTTTCTCTAGTCCAAGCTTTCCAATAATGGTCACAATGACAATTCTTATGGATGTTTGGAACAAATGAAATTCACATAAATAAGTTTGATTCCTTCAGAATTCGTATCAGATTTATCCATTCCAAACATGCCTTTGTGGTTCAGGGTTAAAATGATTACTCTTTCCGTCCAAGTTTACGTAAGACATATTTTCTATTGGTACATAGACCAAAGAGATAGTGTAAATGGCTAGATTACCTATAATTATTATCTGTAAGTAGTATATTTAATGCATACAACTAGAAATTAGCAAATAAAGTTGTATATTTATTAAGGGTATAAAGAGAACATCACACTAATTTTGTATTACTAGTAAGGTGCTTGTTTGTTGCAACGGAGTACAAAAAGAGAGTGAGACATCATCGAACGTGATAAAAAACCAGACAATGAACATCAATCTTATCTTATATTACCGAGTGCGCGTTTGTTGCAATTGAAATTCAAACTTTATGCAATGAAGCTCATCCTACGAAGCAAAAAAAAAAATGTTTTTTTGAACCTAAACACATCGCCCTGTATGTCTTAGAACACCAAAAAACAAGAAAATACATATGGCAGTTAACATTTTCACTGAATTTCTTGAGGGCCCCTGATAAAGCTAACATGGAGCTTCTTCAAGGTCTTGTGGAGCCAATATGGCAAGTGGATCACAAATGCTTTGTTGTTCCCATGACATCCATCTAGCTGCGAAAGAAACACCACCAGTAGCACCATGTCACGCATTAGCAGTTTCTATATGTTATCACAAGATTTAGAAGGGGTGCATCATAGGCAGATCACTGTTATGATCAAGTCCAGATATTGCCAGTATATACTTATCCAGTTATCATACTTCTACTGTCCCCTTCCAATTAGTATTAATACTCAAAAAATCATTGAATATTAACTTACAGTTAGAACATAAACAAATAAAATGATTCAGATGCATTCAGAATCAAGACAGTCAACTTAAAAGCAAATGGCAGCAATGAAAAAAAATTAACCTGCGTGGAATAGCTACAATCATATTGCTAATATTCTAACAATTAGTAGAATAGCGGCACAGTATTGAAAAGGCTAGGATTTTTCTTGTTTCCCTTCGGTCCCTATAGAAATCCAAAAACTGTGATGCGTGGATTCAAATAATTGATGTTACAGAGGTTTCACAAACCACTTCTGATAACAACAATTTGGAGATGAAAGTCTTTAGGGAAAACAATCATATATGTAATTCCATATCCAAAAAGCCTGTAAAGGCACAACACAATAGTTCAACAGAGCCTTCTAAATAATCAAAAGGTTTTGGTGGACACTTGCTATACTGAAACATCATGATTGACCATAATATTCTTGTCTCAAGTTGACATTTTTACCTTCCTCTCGAGAGTCTCATCAAGCTTGTGCTTGTCATCAGCAGTGATTTTATTAGCATAAAACTACCTCAGGTAGCTTCGAATACTACAGAACAAGATAACATCACAAACATTCAACATTTCCATGCACACGAAATTGGTGGAGAAGAGACAAATCCATCACCACACCTCTCGTGCTTCTGGAGCAAGGACTTTCGGATGGACTACGCAGGATGTGCAGTGAACACTGTTAAGGGTATTTAGGTCATTTCATATTATCTAGGATTTGGGTTCTTGTGTGTGTCTCATGTATGATATATGCCATATGGGCTTCTTTGCAATACAAGCTTCTTCCTTTGTAACATGGTATCGGAGACTAGGTTTGAAACCTAGACTCCATCCACTTTCGTTGTCGCTGCCCTCGGGAGGAGCAATCTCCACTCCCGGTGGTGGCCATCTCTTAGGCCATTCTTAGTGGAGAGTTTCATGGCGTTGTTTCCAAGACTGCCACATCATGTAAAATGAAATGAAACATGGATGAAACATCCATCCTCAATGCATAGTTTCATTCTATTATTTCATAGATATTTAATTTCATGACTCATATAGAATTGGTAACCGTGCCAAGAGAGTTTCATCTAGATGAAACTCACTTCTTCTCTCTCTTCTTAAAAATGTTGCCATATCATCAAAAATGCCTATGTGGCAACCCATTAAATGCAGATGAAACTTCCACTGAGATTGGCCTTAGTTGTAGTAGCAGTAATTGCAACCCACCATCACTAGATCTGGCGTCCTGTTGTCCGCGCCGTTGTCGTCGCCTGCCTCCGGCCTCCTCTGCTCGGATCCAGCGCCAGGACGCAGTGCCGACACCGCTGACTCCCAGGCTGTCGTGACCGCCTTCACCCTGACACCGCTCCATCCCAGCACTGATTTGGCCGCCGCCGCCGGATCCTACCGCTGTCTCCCGCCCGGATCTAGCCGTCGTCGCCTCGGTTCTGGTCGCTGCCGGTCTCGATGCACCCAGATCCGATCGCCGCCGGCACCTTTCCACCTCCCATGGCACCGCCGCCTAGTCGGATCCGGGCAGCACGCACCGGATCTCGCCGTCACCGCGCTGCTCCATCCCAGATCCGGCGTCGGCGTGGGCGGGGGTGGATGGATCTGGCGTCTGCGTGAGCAGGGACAGACGGATCCGACCACTGGCGTTGTGACCACCGGCGATGACCACTTCGACCGCCTCCCCGATCCGCTCCTTGTTGGATCCATCAAGATCGAGCTCTTCCTCGTTGGATCCACTCCTTTAGCCAACGCTGACGTCGCCCCCACTCCTCCTCTGCCTAGATCCGGGCTCTTGTCGTGCCGGCTCGCCCTCCCGACCACTGTCGTCGTCCAGATCCGATCTGGATTGGGCTGTTGCACAGAGGGAGAGTGAGATGGACGCAGCCGTCCCTGAGCTCGAGCTCCGCCCGGCCGCCTCGACCATGCCGCTAGTGACTTGGAGCCGGACGCCATCGGTGGGAGAGATGACGCAACGGATCTCTGACGCTTCTTCTGCTACGTCGGCCTTTGCTCCGGTCCGTCCACCACACGAGTGCCATCTTGCCGCCGCCGCTGAGCCATCACGCCGCACGGTTGCCACCGTCTCGTCCCGCCTCTCCCAGATTCTGCCGTCGAGGGACTCTTCGCCTGGATCCAGACCCCAGTCGACCTCTTTGCTCGTTGATGGTCTCTTCACCGGGATGCTGGATCCGGGCGACGATGGAGACTCGCCTTCTTCAACACGTCACCGCGAGAGAGATGAAGATGTCTTTTGTGTTGCTGCTTTGCTTGGCTTTTCTAGTCTTAGCTGCATCTAGTGACTCGTGGCGAGCGAGATTCTCTGACGTAGAGAAGTAAAGTCACAGCGTGACTTTACTTCCTCTCAGCCATCCAGATTGCAAAGAACGGTCCAGATTTTTTGAAATTTTGATTATTTTTACTTCTAGTTTTTAGTTTTTTACTTTCATCTTTTTCTAGCTTTTTTTTCTTATATTTTCTTTATATTATCTGTGTTAAAATAATCTATTTTTTAACATTAAAAAATAGGTTATTTCAACACAGATAATATAAAGAAAATATAAGAAAAAAGCTAAAAAAGATGAAAGTAAAAAACTAAAAACTAGACGTAAAAATAATCAAAATCTCAAAAAATCTGGACCATTCTTTGCAATCTGGATGGCTGGGAGGAAGTAAAGTCACGCTGTGACTTTACTTCTCTACGTCAGAGAATACGCGCCGGACTCGTGGTGGCCTCATCGTTTGTGGGTAGGCAGCCCGAGGTGAGCTAAGGATCTTTTGTGGAGGTGTCTTCTTGTTGGCTACTGCTACATGTGCTTGTTGCTAGCTCTTTGCTCTTCCTTTTGAGTCTTCCATTGCGTCCATCCAAATCCGTAGTTTAAATCTTCAGTTTGTTAAATCCGTGCGAGTCCACAAAATTCCTTGTTGGTTAGCTGATTGCTTTGCTAGCTACAGTTCATCCTCTTGGATGAGTGTGGTCATCTCTTTCTTTTCGCATAGCCACAGCCGCCGCTTTTCTCTTTGAGCCGCTACAGATCGTAGAAGTCTTCATGATGCCGCCGCTTCTCTTTGAGCTGTCGCCCCGAGCTTCTAAGGCTGCCACGCTTTTTTGCACCACACCTCTATTGCGCTTCTTATGCACAATACCGTCGCCGTCTTGGGATTCGATCTGTGTTGATATGCTTCTATCTCCCTCTTCAGCTTGATTTGACAGCTTTCTCTACTTGTGTTACCTTCCACATCCTCTTCATCGTATTACTGCGGTCGACTTTGATTCCGCTTACCTCTACCTTCCTAGCCCCTGCACTTTGTGCTTTATGGGCTGCCGCACGATTTCGGATGGAAGACGATCTTTTTGACACAATTTTCCAAGAGCTGCACGCTTTGATGATATCTTTAAGACATGGATTTTGAATTTGCCTTATTTTAGTGTTAACCCTTTTCAAATGTAATATTATTGTATACGCTTTACATTTGAGGGGATATTAAGGGTATTTGGTCATTTCCTATTGTCTAGGGTTTAGATCCTTGTGTCTGTGTCTCAGTGCTATATATGCAATATGGGCCTCTTTGCAATATAACCTTCTTCCTTTATAACAAACACAAGGTGGACCATTTGGTTCTTGAGCACGTCTAACACCTCGTAGGACTTGTCGAGCTGTGAGATGAGAAAGTAAGGTGAAGGACATTCATGATGAGGGGAAAACAACATAATAGATGTATTGCCACTACCGCAATTGCAAGTTTGACTCTTTGACATCAAAATTCTATATAGTAGAAGAACACAAGATGTGCATTGGCATCGATAATTTTGCTCCGTTAAATTTATCAACTTGTTCATATGATAGTCCTCATGCATAACATGGAACTCTTCACAAAATGCGATGCTAGTTAAATACCTCTCCTTCTGTTCCTGTGCTGTCACATGATATAGCACTGTGACCTTTTCGTCATGTAATTTGTATCACTCCCACACCATTCTGGACAAAGAACCATTGGCAGGGCAAGAATATTTCAAATAGAAAATGTAGCGGGGAAGCACGGAGCGTGGACAGTGCACAAGGGTGTCAGTTGAAACTTGAAAGTTTAAATTAGATAGTCGTATATGCTATTAGTCTGGGCAGATGCAGCTTGGTCGTGGCATACTACATATGTAGCTTACATTTGTAGCAGTGTTAATTGTGCAGAGCATCTATGAATCATGATAGCCGTATTCCTAAACTCTAGGATGAAATGCTCTCATTCGAAACAGCATGGGAGCATCGAGAACACGAAAGTTCAGAAGAAAAATTCAGAATTTCACGTACAATGACAGCATCGGCATAGAAGTTACCTCAAACATTTAGCAGACGATTTTACAGAATATGGCAAGCAACGATGCAGTCCTCTATTCCTCTGTTTGTGCTGCGCCAGTTGGGGAGCATCGTGAAACTCAGGTTTTAGACACCTCCCTGCCACTGAGCACTGCCGTGCAGCCCCTCTCATCATGCCCTCCTTGCCCTGCTCTCCTCCCACTCCCGCTGCCTACTCCTCTCCCGCTTCTCCTCGGCATTCTCTCGAACAGCTTCTCGACATCCACTGCCAGGCCTCCCCGACCCAACGTACTATCGCTCGTGGCACTCTCTCCGCTGCTCCCCCGCCCATTGACGCCGTCACCGTTCTCGCACTCACCGGCTAGGGGGGTGCCGCCTCTGTCTCCGCGTACTCGACACCAGTGTCGCATTCCTCGACGCCTATAATGTCATTGCCTTTAGTTTCTAGAAGTATTAAATGGTACTATAGCTAACGAGATCACCGGAGAGGTAGGAACTATCCCAGGACCGCATCAGCCTGCTAGTCATCCTCCAGGACTCCAGCATTTTCCCTTCTTCATCCACCAACGCAAAATGAAACACAGCAGGGAAATAAAGGAAAAATAAGGAAAACTTGTGTAACAAACCAAGAGGCCATGGAAGACAATGGCACCAGCCAGACGTCGTTCCAGAGCTCCCAAGCCTCGACGACCACCTACCCGGCCACCTCTTTGCTAAGCCTCGCCTCCGCGCACCCGCCAAGAGGAGCGCCTGCTGCACGCCACGGGCGTTGGGCACAGACGCATATGATGCATATGTCCGCAAGGACACGTCTATGGCCACGGCGTTCGTGCACAGGGCGACCTCCACCATATGCTCCCTTGACAACGCCTCCTCGCCTTGTGCCTACTGCAAATGAGCCCCAACCTGCCATCGCCAAACCCCGGTTCGGTGACACGGCCTTCTCCTTACCACATTGGATTCTGCGAACTGGTAATCAAGGGCAGAGAAAGGGAAAACAGTGGAGGTCATGAGGGGAGGGGAAGGTAGTTGGTATTATTGGTGTGTATTATAATTAACTAGTAGATTCTATCTAAAAAGACACTTCATTTAAAAGGTAGTTACTATAGAAAAGTCAAAAGCAGAAACCAAAAATTGAAAAAGAATAGGACCTAATATATGTTGTTTAAAGAATACGTTATATAAACTCGGATGGAGAGAATAGATAACAAGACATAGCTTTTCTCATTTCTAAAGGTAGAAGAAAAACTTTACTAATTCTTATGCACTAATCTTTGTTAACAGACGCAAAAAAGAAAAGTTACAAGAGCAAAGCCAGTGTACAGGGTACTAAGAGCAAGTTTAATAAGGCTGATTGTGCTAGCTATAAGGGAATCCATGTCAGCATAGTCCTATGTGGAGGGGAGAGAAAAGGAGAGAGAGAGCCAAGCCGGCTCCCATGCAAGAGTCAGGCTATAGCACAGGAAAAGAGGCGTTATCCATGCATGTACCAATAGAATTAACTGCTATACCCATGCATGTATTAAATGACCAATACTCATGTATGTATTAAATGATTGAGAGCTCTTGTAGAGACAACTTATAGCCAACTTATTGTATGAGTTGGCTGCATCTTACCTTTTGATGACATGGAAATGTATTGGAGGTAGCAACTATCTATACTATTAAACTTGCTCTAAATGGCGGTCGTAGTTGCAGCTATAGCGCCCGCAAAAGCGATAGCAGGGTCTAAACGCTAGTGAGACAAAGTAGTGGTTCAAAATAGTGGTCTAGAATTTGGCGGCAACGATAGTGGTGGTAGTTGGCGCTATTGCGGTGATAATGGCTAAGATAGTAATATTGTAAGTTGTATATACAAATTTGTCAAAATATATGTGCATGTTATGTCCATAAATCAACACTAGTATTTGTCCCATGTTAGTTTTATACCAAAAACCCTTTATATACACACATAAAACTAAATATGATAAATATTTTTTGAATAATAACGTGGGAATACAGTATCCGCAGTATAGCCCGCTATCCGATATTGGTTACACTAAAGCTAATCCAACGCTATTACTTTAGGCCCTGCTCTAAGGCCCTGTTTGTTTCCACTTAAGATTATTATAATCTAGCTTATAGGTGGAGGATTATATAAGCTAACTTATAATAAGTTGGTGGGAAATAAGCTGTCAGATGTTTGGCAGCCTGGATTATTAGAGTTATGGATTGTTGTATTCGAATGTTTAAAGACCACAATACCCTTGAGAGAGAGGTACGGGCGTTGGGGGATGGTTGAATGGCAAAGGTGGGTAATGTTCCTAAAGTTTTATGGTCATTAAGATAAAAGATGGATCTATAAGTTGAAATAAGCTCCTTTTTTGAGCTTATTAGATTACAATAATCTGGGCTAATAGATTATAATAAGTTACCTTATAATCTGGGCTGTTTGTTTCCACTTATGATTATAAGCTAGATTATAATAATCTTAAGTGGAAACAAACAGGGCCTAAATTGTTTCAGTTTCTAAATTTTTCTGATTTTCAATTTATTTAAACTAGAAACCATTTAAAACGTGTCGGATTTTAATTTTAGTTTCTTTAGTTTTTTTAGTTTTTTAGTTTTTAGTTTTTCTCTTATTACTTTGTATTGTCCATAACGATATAACATTTTTTTATTTTTCAGAGAAAACTAATAGCTGCTAAACTTCAGCAAAAACAAGCCAGAATCTCGAGTATACGTACCAAACATGCAACTGTAATTTGGAGTAGCTTATATATCGGCTTACTGCGCTTACCACTAGGCCTTACAGGCTCCTGCACATACGGGCCAAATATCCTTGCAAGTGGCAACCGCCGTAGCCCAAGAAAACCACACCGCTGCGCCCAATTCGCGAGTCGCGACCATCCATCGCCCCGAATTCCACCCGCACCGCCGGCGGCCGGCGACCGCTGCTTGCCGGCCTTCCAATGATGGATCGCCCATCCACGTGATGGATCCCTCGGCGGCAGAGCTCTCGCCACCACGTGCTGCCGCTGGCGAAGGGGCAGAGCCAGCGGGGCGGAGCTCGCGGCGGTCCGGGACCGCGGTCCGCGGCGCCCTCGGGGTGGCCTTCCCCATCGCGGCGTCATTCCTCTTCTCCTTCCTCGTCGGCCTCGCCGGCCTCGCCCTCGGCGGCATCTCCTCCACCGCATCCGTCTCCATGCCCTCCACCTGCCGCATCCTCTCAACCGGTCAGTGACTATCCCGTTCCATCCCTTCCCGAATCACTATCATCACTGCAATTTCTAGAGCTAAATGATTTATCCAGGGTGTTGAGATAAAGAAGCGAAATTAGCTATTTTGGTGTTAGGCATGAAGAACTTACTGCAAATTTAAGCTCTATTCCGTTTTATGATGTACATTTTACCATTTGGTCCGCAAAGTTAAGAGTTGTTGTCATGTTGCTGACAATGGAGTTAGCGTAGAATGCGATTGTTGTACTCTTTTTTCTGTTTAGATCGGATTGTGTTGATGATCTGTGGACCAATTTAGCTTGATGCGGTTGTTGGCACATTGTAGGCGTGGACCTTAGGTCATCAAAAGTTTGCGAGCTCGGACTGTTGAACTACAGAGCTAAGCATGTGTTTTACCCTTCGAGTAATAGAAGATTCCGCTGCCATGATGATTACTACTGGGCTTCAGTTTTTCAGGTGAGAATTTGTGCTATATTTGTACTTCCTTGTTTGCATCTCTAGGGCTAGAGCACTTAAAATGTTGTTAAAGCTTCCGATTGGTTAAATGTTTCCCTTGCTTGGTCTTCTTCTACCTGCACAAGCACAACAGGTTTTAAGTCTAGTGTTAACTAGCTATGGGGCCATTCGCACATTCAACACCTCTAGATTTGGCCTGTCTAATTTTTTAAACTGATATATGTAGATCTGAGATGCCTTTTATGTGCTCTCAATTCTGAATGATCGATGAACAATTGTAGCACTAGTTTCTCGTTTATGCCTAAAAAGGCCTGCAAAGAAAGACAGATCTTGTTTACGTGTTGCACGTCAACTTGCAGTCTTGCACAGCCGGCTTACTACCTAGCCTTCACCTTTCATCTTACTATTAATAGGCATGATCATGAAGGCTTGTTATAAGTGTTTTGTTAATTAGCTGGTTCTCATTTGTGTTGTGGATTGATACTGTAGGTTGAATACACAGAATATTTTTCTGGCCAAATATCTTATGCAGTGGCAGAGGCCCCAAAAGAGGCTCTTCCTCACAATTGCCGACCTGACTTTGGTGCTGCATGGTCAACCACATTGAAGTTCAAGGTAATCTACTATGGAACATCTGCTCTCTGTTAGATATACTATTCACTTCCTAACACATCAATAGTAGTTAAAAGTTTTCTCAAGTGCTCTTGTGAATCGTCTGTTATGTGCATGCCTTTTGCTCATTTCATGTTTAGTTGTCAAGAGTAGTTTTTTTTCCACATTGCCATTTCATTACCACCTTTTCTTGTAGGTCAATGAATCATACAGTTGCAGATACACACTTGGGAGTAGCAAGGCTGATATTTATCTGGACAAGCTGTTCAATTGCACTGCCGAGGAACCTTCAACAATTGAGATGCTCAAAAGGATATTTATACTGTGAGTATATATGCTCCTCCCAAATTCCCCTTGTCATGCACCAGCAACGGCTTGGGACGTGCTTGTGGGGTTAGGTTGCTTGGGGGATAAGTCAATTAGGTGAGATTGGTTTGAGATAAGATCTTGTTAGCTGCATTAGTTAGTGATAAGATTGCATTAGTTATTTGGATAAGATTGCATTAGATATTATTGTTACAGCCTCCATCTATTTAAGGATGAGAAAGCATGTGGTTTCTGTCTAGCTTATCTGCTGCTAGTTTATTGCTCTTATTTGCTCCGGAATTCTGGCTACGTTACCACTATCAGCTTGGCAAAGTTGAGTATACTTGTATAATTGTATTGCGCTGTTGTGTCATCACTCTATTTTAAGCACTAAATACTCGGAGCTTAATATCCTATCCAGGCCTACAGAAATTACTTGCATATCTTCATTGGTTATTCACGATGTTTTTTCTGTTCTTCACTTCTTCTAATGGCCATTTATCTTCAATATTTGCATTTTCTTCCGCTTACCTTGACATCGAAATATGTCAGGTTTTCAAAGTCGTACATGTCAGTGGGTTTCAGTTCAGGACGAATGCTTGGATATGTAGCAGCAGGGGCTGTGGCTGGCATGTTGAGTTCTATGTTCATCACCGTCTTACTGAGAAGCTTTGGAGGAGTGCTCCTTGCTGCAGCCAGGTGGGTTGTAAGCAAGCATAGCATCAGAGTGTTTGCTTGTCGGTTTAAGCGAGCCTGTCTTCTTGTAGCATATGTATCTGTTGTTGGCTGGGTTACTTTGCAGTGCAGCAAAATGATTGGATTGAAAGAGCTTTTGTTGGATTGTGAACTAATGGAGAGGTTCTTGTAAACTGTAGATGTTTCGGCAATGTATATCGTATCAGACGATTCTTGTCCTCGAGGAAAGAAATATTAAATTCGATTTCCTCTCATGTGATTTATCTTGTTCTACTACGTTGTGCAGTCATGAATACTGCCGCTGTGTCCAACATGCATTCCATAGTATAGATCATCATGAATAACAGTCACAGTTTATATGAAACTCCCGTCTGTTGTAACTTGTATCCAATTCATAATAATGATAGTTTGAGTGGGATTCATTGTTCCATTTAGAAATTTGAGCTTTCTGACGTTGAATACAATAGGTATCGAATTCTTAATTGATTAATCATCGTGTGATCCTGGGTTAAAGGGGGATTGTAGCGTTTGTCCTTTGAATCGATATTGCCCATTGGATCATTGGAGCACAAATTAAGGTTGAACGAACTGTACCTAAAATCCTTCATTATTAGCGTTACTTGCTCTTTTTTTAGCGGTGCCCTTACTCTGTAAACGTTCGTTTGGAACACAAGAGATTTTGTAGGGAAAATTAGTATTCTGGTCTTTTTTTCTCGAAAACTACTATAAAAGTCTGTTGTTCTAAAACTGTTTTTTCTGTCAATGATTATGGGTGAGTTTTTTTTCTATGGTTTATAACTTACAGCTTTTGAATTCTACTTGTTCACGATAGAGATTATGAAGAGTGAGATAGTTACATGTGATTTGGCTGGTACAGTTGAAGTTGATATAGTGTGTATTACAATTAATTTATAAATCTGTCTTAGAAAAATACACCATTTAAAAATTAGTTACTATAGTAAAATATAAAAGTCATAAAACATTAGACGAACGAACCAACTCTATATTTCTTCTCGAAACGAGAAGTGGCTAAACACTTTTCTAGAACCCTACGGAGAAAATTAATTTTCTGGAAATGACAATGTATATATACCAAAAGAGAGATTCTTCTTGATTTCCAACCTCTCAACACCTGCTCGAACGTTCCTGATTTGCTGCGAATCAGCATATGCACGGCGAGTAGTCAAGCCATCTTATGTGGTGTGGCTGTTGACTTCCAAAGGCGAAGACTAGTGGCGTACACGCCCAGCTTAGGGACATCAACGGCCAAAGGAGCTGTTTTTTTCTTTATTTTTATCTTCTGCTTTTGGTTTCTTCATAAATCAAAAAGTCTTTTGATTTCTTCATAAGTCAAAAAGTCAAATATTAAAATAGAACAATTTCTTAAAACAGATTTTCCAAACGGTTTCTTAAGTCTAAAACTATACACATAATCTATATTAGTATTTCCACCGTCAGCTATATTAAAAAAACACTATAAAAATTATCAGCAGCTACAGCATAAAAGAACACCCTAAAATCCGTTTCTCACGGCACGCCTGTCCGGATCGCACTGCAGAATCTGACCAGAGCAACACACAACAGCAAACGACCGTTCGTCGAGGTCAACGACAAACACCACGGTGTGTAATTTTACCGTATCTCGCGAACTTCCGCGGAAGCCGTCGAAGGCGAGCTGTTCCCGGTCACGCGCATCTTGCCCGGTCCGTTTCTCTAGTCAAATCACGCAGCAGCACGGTGCTGAGCTAACCAATCACAGCCACCGCGCCCGTGCGCTTGCGCTGCTCCGTCCAGGAAGCAACGCGCCGGCCGAGCCCGCCGAGACGCTCCCCTATAAAACCGCTCCATACTGCAATCATCTCCTTTCCACGTCCAAATTCCCTTCCATTTCCTCCAAAACTTTCGCGCCACTTGCAGATAGTTAGTTGACCATGAGCTCTCGTATGGTCGGGTCAGCACTTCTGCGCCACCTGGGCCCCCGCCTCTTCGCGGCCGAGCCGGTGTCCGGGCTCACCGTGAGCGCGAGGGGCGTCATGCCCGCGGCCGCGCGGATGGCCAGCACGGCCGCCACGCATGCCAAAGAAGGCGCCACCGAAAAGCCGGCGGCGGTCGAGCAGAACAAGAAGGCCGTGGCCAGCTACTGGAGCGTCGAGCCGCGGAAGGTCGTGAAGGAGGACGGCACGGAGTGGAGGTGGTTCTGCTTCAGGGTGCGTACTTAACAACGTTTACTCCATCGTTGTATGCACGGTTTTGGTTTGCGTTTGTAATTGTGTGGACTGCGTACATGCATGAGGCCGAGTCGTCCGGGAACGAGCGTGTGGTGCTCGAGACGTTGAAGACCGAATCGTGCGGATCATGGCGAGCTGGCCGGGCAGGGAGTTCGTGGCTCCAAGGTGTGCGTCCCCTGGCTGTTAAATAGCCCTTGTACTCCATCGTTTCCTTTTGCCAAGTCCTGAGAATAAAATCGCCAAGATACAGGCCGTTGAGGCGGCCGCGGCGTTCGTCGCCATTGTTGACTGCTCGAGCTCGTGTGTTGTGTTCCAGTGAGCTGTGAGAGTGTGTGTGTGTTTCCTGAGCTGGGCCAACAATTGGTATCAGAGCAAGGAACGAAGATGTCCGGCACCCCGTAGAAGCCCGGCGTCGCGGCGGAGCGCGTCGTCCCCAACACCGACGCAGTTGAGCTGCCGCTGCTGACCAAGACCAACTATCATGAGTGGTCATTGGTCATGCAGGTGAGCCTAGAGGCGTTGGAGCTCTGGGATGCTGTGGAGGCCATCAGCGCCGAGCGCGCCAAGGATCGGCGGGCGCTGGCCGCCATCTTGCGCGCGGTGCCGCCGGAGATGAAGGCCGGGTTCGCCGTGAAGAAGTCGGAGAAAGAAGCGTGGGAGGCGATGAAGAAGATGAGGGTCGGCGATGATCGCGTGAAGTCCGCGAACGTGCAACGTCTCTTGAAGGAGTTCGAGAACGTCGCGTTCCACGACGGGGAGTCCGTCGACGACTTCGCGATGCGCATCAACGGGCTTGTCGCCAGCCTGCGCGAGCTTGGCAAGGCAATGGAGGACAGCCGCGTGGTGAAGAAGATCCTGCGCGTGGTACCAAAGAAGATGAAGCAGGTCGCGGTGGCGATCGAGATGCTCATGGACCTCAACACCATGTCCGTGGAGGAGCTCGTCGGACGGCTGCGCGTGGCGGAGGAGCCTCGCGATGTCGATGAGGAGACGGGGGGTGCTGGGCGTCTGCTACTCACTGAGGAGCAGTGGGAAGCTCGCCGGCGCAGTGGCAAGGAGCACGGCGGCGAAGCGAGGCGCGGCGGAAATACGCGGCGCGGAGGCGGCGGCGACAAGGGCAGTGGTAGCCACGTCGACGACGGCGGCGGCAGTAGCACGTGCTCGGGGACCAGCGGGCGTTCGGAGCGCCGCAACCGAGGGAGGTGTTTCAACTGCGGCGTTCGTGGCCACCACGCCAGGGACTGCCGGGAGCCGAAGAAGGAGAGGGCCCTCCTCGCGGACGCCAACGAGGAGCCATGCCTGTTGTGAGTCGGCGCGCATGGTGATGTCAGGTTTAGGGGGGTGATCGTTAGGAAAATAAACCTGACCGAGATGTGTTCTGGTCAGTACGTGTGTGTCGCGTGGTGTCGAGCTGTGTCGTGGAGAATGCGGTGTGTTCGCGTCGGTGAGTCCGAGTCGATTCAGTTTGTTTTGTGCGTGAGAATAGGTAGGAGAAGGGCATGCATGGTGCCGGTTGGCACTGGAGGAGGCCGAGTCGTCCGGGAACGAGCGTGTGGTGCTCGAGACGTTGAAGACCGAATCGTGCGGATCATGGCGAGCTGGCCGGGCAGGGAGTTCGTGGCTCCAAGGTGTGCGTCCCCTGGCTGTTAAATAGCCCTTGTACTCCATCGTTTCCTTTTGCCAAGTCCTGAGAATAAAATCGCCAAGATACAGGCCGTTGAGGCGGCCGCGGCGTTCGTCGCCATTGTTGACTGCTCGAGCTCGTGTGTTGTGTTCCAGTGAGCTGTGAGAGTGTGTGTGTGTTTCCTGAGCTGGGCCAACACAGCCGTGGGAGACGTACACGGCGGACACGTCGATCGGCGTGGGGAAGCACCACGAGCCGAAGGGCCTCACTGACAAGGCGGCGTACTGGGCGGTCAAGTGGCTGTGCGTGCCCAAGGAGCTCTTGTTCCAGCGGCGGCACGCGAGCCACGCGCTGCTGCTGGAGACGGTGGCGGCCGTGCCGGGCATGGTGGGCGGCATGCTGCTCCACCTGCGCTCGCTCCGGCGCTTCGAGCACAGCGGCAGCTGGATCCGCGCGCTGCTGGAGGTAGAGGTGGGACTTGGGCCGGGCTTCTTTGGGCCAGCCCGAAGCACGGCCGGCACGGCCTGGCCCAAGCACGGCCCGGCCCGACACGTGGCGGGCCGTGCCGGCACGGCACGAACGGTGGGCCGGGCTGGGCTTCAAAATCCGGCACGGTGGGCGGCACGGCACGACACGGCAGATCGGGCCGTGCTCGGGCCGGCACGGCACGAAGAGCACGGTTGGCCAGAAACTATTTAAAATTGATTTCTTAACTATAGTAAATTGTACTCATGATTCTCCTTGAGCTTTTCTATTTGACTAGTTGGGTAGGCCTATGCTAGATTGTCGGGCGATGTCCACGTACGCCATAGTCTAATTTGCACCAAGATATGCATTCGATTGGACTAGATGACCAAGTTCGAAGGTGAAATGGAATGAGACAATAGAATCGAATTTTAAGTAGGTTTTTAATAAGGCGGATACAAGAGAAAGGAAGATAGCGGCCACCGCTACCATTGTCGCTATCGTTTTTGTCGTGTATAATTACTTTGGGCTGGGTTTGGGCTGGCACGGCACGAATGCTGGCACGGTGGGCTTTGGGCCGTGCTTGGGCCTGGCCGAAGACGAGGCGGGCCGGCACGACGGGATGACTGGGCCGAACCGGCACGGCACGAAGTGGCCCGAAGCACGGTGGGCCTGGGCCGTGCCGGCACGGCACGGCCCAATTCCCACCTCTAGCTGGAGGAGGCTGAGAACGAGCGCATGCACCTCATGACCTTCATGGAGGTGGCGCGGCCGCGGTGGTGGGAGCGCGCGCTTGTCATCGCCGCGCAGGGCGTCTACTTCAACGCCTACTTCGTCGCGTACCTCGTCTCGCCCAAGTTCGCGCACCGCTTCGTCGGCTACCTCGAGGAGGAGGCCGTGCACTCGTACACCGAGTACCTCAAGGACCTCGAGGCCGGCAAGATCGAGAACACCCCCGCCCCGGCCATCGCCATCGACTACTGGCGCCTCCCCGCCGACGCCAAGCTCAAGGACGTCGTCACCGTCGTGCGCGCCGACGAGGCGCACCACCGCGACGTCAACCACTTCGCGTCGGTACGTTCGCGCGCCTGCTAGCTTGTGAACAATTAAGTATTTAAGTTTGAGAAATTATTCGATATAATTAATTGAATTTGACCAATTCGAGACAACTAATTGGTTTCTTTGGTTTGGTACATCGTGCAGGACATCCATTACCAGGGGATGAAGCTGAAGGAGACGCCTGCGCCGCTCGGGTATCACTAATCAATGGACGACGATGCCTGCTGATCAGTTCACCATTGTTACTGCTACTACTCTCTCTTTTTTTACTTGGCTTAGTAGAATTTGCGCCGTCAAATTTTCTAAAATTTGACTATTAACAATTTAAAACTATCTAGATTAACTATACAAAATTATATTATTATATTTATCGTTAAAAATACATTTATAGTATTTATAATTTTATTAATATATTTTAATATAAAATTATGAAAAGTGCTGATCAAAGTTATATCTCGAAGACCATATAAAATAAAAGGTCAAGTAAATAAAGAGAGGGTTACTACCTATCTATATCCTGCTTAATTGGGATAAATTGTTCTGCACAATTTGTTTGAAAACTGATCATTGTCTTACGTTGTTATCACTTCATTGTGGCTAATCAAGCCCTGTCGTACTACTGTTGTATGCCTGTCTGTACATATATACGACAAGATTGCTAGTAAGAATTTTGGAATAATAGAAGTACCGTAATATGTGTGTATTGCAAATTTGCAGTGCGCATGACCTTTTTAGCTGCCGCACATCTCCTTCACCATTCTGAGGGAGGAAACTTTTGCACCGATCTGCCATGCTACTCGTCGAATAGGTAGTGCTGCTGAGTGCTGAGAACGAAACCAGCCTATGACGTTCAGTCAACTAAGACCAGGACTTGTCCTCCCGTTTAGTCGTGCTCCTACAACTACAACAAAACTTTTGTTCCATAAAACACTACTTCTTTTTAGATGTTGGCGGGGTTCTTTTGAGTTTGGACTTTAACTTAACACTTTCTGCTACAGTAAACAGCTTTTAAACGGTACGTTTTTTCAAGACGGAGTCTACAAGTAAATTTTAATAGACATTATATCGAGTTTAGATATATCGACCAAAATCACATGTGATTGTTTACCTCTATGTATTGCCTCTTATGAACCAACAAAATTCAAAACCATAAGCCAAAAACCAAATCTATAGCCCAAAAAACCCACTCGTTGTTTTAAATGTGTGCAATAAAAAATTTAAAATTTTGATGCACTAATATACATAAAAATATTTAAATTTTCCACTTGAAAATGATATTAGTAGATTTGTGTGAAAAAAATACTTTCACAGCAATATAATTTGTATAATTTTGACTAACAAATAATTAGAAAAATAGTGGTCAAATGTGTGTATTGAAGATTGTGCTGATATCCAAAACTATAAATAATAAAGGACAGAGGTAGTATCAATGTCTTTTACAGCCATATGATTATTTTTTTCCTCAAATTTGCACAAATAGGCCCCAAAGTTAGTTTTTGACTCTAATACCATGTTGAGTTCGATGAACCATCTAACTCACCTGCAACGTTGAGATGTGAAGAAAGCGGGCACTCAATTTAGAAGATCAAACACTTTTTTCATTCATCTATAATTAAAAGCATTCATAAACCTGTCACATGTTTTTATTGTAAGCAGATTCATATGTTTTGTATCCTCATTACCGTACAGATTCAAGTTCCAATAACCACGCACTTAAAAAGATATCTCAACTGTTTTACGCGTTGGGGGAAGAGATGTTCTATGACCCTGCAAATTTTCACAATCAAACATTCAAACTTGATTACAGTTGAGAGAATTGAAAAAAAAGAGAGTTTGCACTTGATATTTCCCCTCGGTACAATTCTGTTAGGCACATAGAAGAACAGTCAAATTAAGATACTGAAAAGCCCTAAAATTTCAAACCTAAAATTTCTGTGAATTTTTGCTGATTTTTGGGAAAATTTTGGAAACTTTCCCTTTTTGGAAAGCCTCCCGTTTTCCCGCCTTCCTTTTTCGGCCTGGCGCCACCCTCTCCCGATGACGTATTTCCTTTTCCCCGCTTTCCACTTCTCCCGGCGCCTCCCCGTTTCTTCTCCTGCTGGCGCCGCGTCCCCTCCCCGCCTCCCTCCTCTCCCTGGCGTCGCCTCGCTCCCCCTCCGCGCTCGCGCCCTCCTCCCTCCCCGCCTTCCTCTCCGCACGCGCGCCGCTCGTGGAGACCGCGCCTGCGATTGAGTCGCGCCCCCGGTTTCGCGACAGTGGATTCATTCCCCCCCCCCCCCGTGCTGACGCCGCCGCCTGACGCCACCGTCGCCGCGCGTCGCAGCTCCTCCGCTCAGCCCCACCTGCAGCCCCCTTCCCTTCCCTCTCCCCTCGTCACCCGGTTCTTTCCCCCTTGGTCTCCCGGTTCTTCCCCCTTGGCCGCCCGTGCCCCTTCCCCACGGCTTTCCCTCCCCCTCCGCCGGGTATAAAAGCCCTCCTCAGCCTCCTTGCTCCCCTCCGCTGCCCGAGCTTCTCCTCCACACCCCAATCGCCTCCCACCGCTCCAAGGTCCCTCTCCGAGCAGCCGATTGAAGCCGCATCGCCCCAGTCGCCGCCATTTCTCTCCCCTGCGCCGGCGACCACCGTGAGCTCCTTTCCTTCCCTTTTCCCCCATTTCCCAATTACTTTCGCTCGGAGCTTCTCCACCACCCACTGAGCACGGAGGTACACTTGCTTGGCCAGGAAGCTCGCCGAAGAGCTCCGGCGTCGAAGTCCCTTCCCGGTCGCCGCACCCTCTCCGTGGCCAGACCTCACCGCAGCTCCTCAGCCTCCACCTCCGCCTCCAACGTAAGCCCCTTGAGCCCCTAACCGTGTGGCCGCAGCCGATTTGGCTCTCTCGCCGCCGGTGACCTTCCCCACCATCCAATGACCGAACCTCCCCCTTCTCCCTCCTGCCGTCTCCACTGGTCCACTCGCCTCCCTGAGCCCTCAAACGAATTCCCCGCGCTGAACCGCGCCCGGTGGTACCCTCCCCTGCCGCCGGAGCCCCTCGTCGTCGCCGGAGAGCAGAAGCTCCCCTATCTCCTCCCCTCGGTGGCGCGCGCCCGTCTGGAGGAAGACGACGACGACGCGGACCCTCCTCCGCCGTCGGATTTCCCCGTTGCCTTCTGATCGCAGCCACCCGATCAATCTCTCCCCGCCACCGTTGGATCTTCATAAACACCTCCCCTCGCCCCCGTCCGATCTTCCCCATACCGCTTCGCCCCGCCTCCATCCTGGCCGACCAACCAAGACGCGCGTCGCCCATCCGACCCTTGCGGGCGCTGCATATCTGGGCCGCGGCCTCCCGGCCCGCTCCGCTCGCGCGCGCGCGCTCGCGCCAATGGGCCGCGCTGGCCGTCGGCCGCGCGGGCCGCATAGTGCCGGGCTGCACTGTAGCAAGAGGCCAGCCCGTACTGTTCAATTGATTTTCCAGATGTTTTTCCAATTTCCAAAATCCAGAAAAATCCAAATAAATTCTAGAAAATCACATAAAATCCCAAAAATTCCCAAATTTCACCACTTTGCTCCAAATATTATTCTGGACCCATTTTTGACCTCCACTTTCCCAAATTCATCCTAGATAAACTTCTAAAATTTCCCATTTGCGGATTTATGCATTTTACTCCTTTTTAAATAGATTATTTTTCCTCGCTTGATTAGTCTCAAGCTGGACTTATTTATTTTATGTGTTTGCGCTAGTTTTGGAAATCCCGGAGATTCAAGAGCAGTCCCAGGATCCAGAAGCTTCTACGCTCAAGCTCTCCAAGATCGTCTAGATCAACGGCAAGTCACGAGTCTTTGACCATGTTGAAATCCCATGCTATTTAAATTATGTTATTATGCTATTTGCATTAAGCTAATTCAGAAATGTTAATTCAAAAAAAAATAATAAAAGGTTTGGAATGACGTGTTATGTAGTTAAACCTACCACCGACAGATGTCATGTTACACTTGTAGCCATGCCTTTGTAATCCTAGAAATAATTATCTGTTAATTTAGATAACTGTAGGTTATTATTGCCATACAAAGTCTTACACTAATAAGGTTGTGGCTGTGGGCCAATAGAATTTGGAAAACCCGACTCTAAGGTATGGTGGTATGGGACACCGTATCTTAGAGCGGAGAGTGCCGGCGTGCACAAGGTAGGGTAAGGGTTGGGGAAGAGCCACGAGATGGTCTTTGCCCCTCTTTTTACCCTAGGTTTGGAGTAGGGTAAGGGTGAGTGGGAAACCGCGAGACGGTCTACGCCCACCGCTTGCCTTAGGTTGGGTCGCGGGCCTGGCGAGGTTGCGGACCATGTGAAAATATAAGGACTGAAACCCTTACGCTGAGCAAATGTCACGGTGATCGCTCAACCACAGGAGTTGACTTGTCAACACTGGTCTAGTAGCTGCTCAACTCGATTGAAACTCTACAGGTGTGGCGGAGGAGGAAGTTAAGCAGTGAGGTTAGGTAAGCTGCGCTACAGGTGCCTAACAACGGTAGAATTCACTCGAAGCGGACGTTTGTTTTCTCTTTTGTGAGTGTGTGTGTGTGAGCCAGACCCGAGTGGATTCTACCGGGTAGAGCTTATATAAAGAATTGAGCAGTGAAACGACCTAGCTTTCTTAACTCTGTCGCGGGAGTTAAGGGATCGTGTGGGTAAAGCTGAGCAAACTCTGCAGAGTCGAATAAATGGTATTCGAATACGCCGTGCTCCCGGTTATTCGAGCTGTGTCACTTGGGTGATTCCAGCCGCGAAGCTTAAGTAGTTTTGTACATGCTTTAACTTGGTTAAGTTGGTTAATTAACTCTTCATGAAAAACCCCTGAGATCTTGAGAAGTAGTTTTGGGCCCGTTTTATCAAAATGTTTGCAAATAAAACTGCATCCACTCAAAAATTAATAAACCAAGTATACTCCCTTCCTTTGTTGATCCATGCAAGTAGTAAGTTAGGGTTTCCCTTGTGATTTGCTGAGTACGGGGTCGGAGTACTCAGGCTTGCAAAATGCCACAGATACCAGAAGGAAACGAAGGCAATTCAAGATTTCGTGTTGGAAAGGTCTCCCCGTCAAGGACCCGAGGCTTTAGGTCTTCACCGCGCTCGAAGCGGATCTTGGAGTTTCTGTAATGTAGTTATATTTTGGGCTTGCACGCCCCGCTGTCAAAATGGATGTTATTCCGTATATGAAATATATGCTGGACTTTTGTTGTAAGCATGCAATGGTATACTCTTGCGCGACACTCCATAACTGTTCATGAGTGAATAGTTGCGGGGTGCCGTGTCCGTACGCGCCCCTGGAAACGGGGGCGTTCCAGATACGATTGATGGTATAGGTGTTATGAGCGATGACGCGTTTGACCATTCATCAGCTTGGTTCGTGTGGCAAGCACAACGCCAGCAAGATTATTATTACTCCTAAGCAAGGTCCCGGATGTTTCAAGCTACTAATATAGTACAGCCGGTTAGTCACGTTCTAGTATTGTTAGTGGTTAGATTAAGGATCTAGAGGGATCACGCGGGTGTTTTCTCTGCTAAGAACATGTAAATCTTCAACGGCCCGATCTAATCAGCAACAGTTGGATTAAAATCTTATGAACTCACCCTATTTCTCTCTTAAACTCTAACTGCCGTTGATCCAACCCCCACCCCCGTGCCCCCATGCCGTTGATCCAACCCCCACCCCCGTGCCCCCACTCCGCCACTACCTCCATCACGGCAATCTGCACCGAAGCCGGCGGCCGCACCTCCCCGTCCCCTCCCGTTGTCACTGTCACCACCTCCGCTCCCCTTCCCCTCCTCTCCCATCGTGTCACTGATATCCTCCGTTACCCCACGACCTTCTTCCCGTCTCCAGAGGCTTACTAGTCACCACCACCAGATCCACTGTTGACAACCACCTTCCCTAGCCCTCCAACACCAAACTTGCTTGTCACGACATGATCCCCCACTCCCCCCGCCTACTCCACCCACTGCTAGGCTCCCTTGTCGTGGCGGCTGCGCCATCGACTCCCTAAAAATCTAATGTTAGGGTTTGGTCAATCTCGACCCTAACTTTGGTGAACCCCAACCCTAAATCTCACCGGAGAAGATGCCGTCTCCACTAGAGCACGAATCGCGATGCATATCTAAAGGTAAAAAATTAAGATGATTTTTGGGTAGATTTTATCCGGATGCTGATCATCAAAACCCAAGCATCTAATAACAGCACTTGCCTCATTTGACTGCCATCCAGGTCCAGGATGCTGATTATCTAAACCCAAGCATCTAATAACAGCACTTGCCTCATTTGACTGCCATCCTGGTCCAGGATGGCTGGAGTCTTTCTTGGTCCGCAAGAGAAGCAACAGATCAGAGAACATCTCCCATTTCGCTTTGCTTTCCTTGTACCGGCCGTTGCAATACAGTACCGCCCTAATGTGAAACGGTATTAAACGGAATATTCTCCTTCTACAGACAACAATAAATATTTTTTGTTTAACTTTATACGTATTATTCTATTAACCTGTATGATTGTGCATTAGCAGCCTCAAATTAAGGCCGCGATCAACATGGCTGCCCAACAGTGCTCGTGGCTTATTTGTCACTATTCATAAGATTCGTCTTTTTCTGAATTTTTGGCTTTTTGTTGAACTTTTTTGCCGGTTCTTTTTCCCGTATTTATTTGTATTATACGTAATAGGCTAACATATTTTTTATATTTTTAAATTTTTTTAAATTTAATTATGCTAAATAAGCCTCTGTCAGCTACAGTGCTTTTCAATCAGCTACAGTGTTTTCAGCCATAAGCCATGAGCTTTTCAGCCGAACCCATCACCCCAAAAATATCTCAGCTATTGGACGAGGCCTACATGCCTAGTACAGATCTGACTCGTGTACCAGCCCCACATCACACATTATTGAGCCTGCAACCATGTGAGTCCTTTAATTAGTCATCAGTCACAGGCTGTTTAATTTCTCATTTTTTAAAAATCACAGCGATTAATTAATGGCCAATTGATCGACTTGGAGGAGAAGAAAAGCCCTCAGTTTCTGGAAGCCCCCGGAAGCGAGGCCGATCCCCAGCCACTGACGGCGTGGCCCCACCACCGTGTTGCGCTCCTCTCGCCGTCTCACCATTGCTTTTCCTATATAACCCCCCAAAAAAAACCACTCCGCTGGCAAATTACCCCCACGTCAACAGAAGCGCGCACATCACATCACGCAACTCCTCCCAAATTTTGATTCGCGAAGGCGTTTCGGCGACCTCACCGGCGATGAGCGCCCGGATGGCCGGATCCGTCCTCCTCCGCCACGTCGGCGGGACCCGCCTATTCACCGCGACCGCGACCTCTCCGGCGGCGGCGGCGAGGCCCTTCCTCGCCGGAGGAGACGGCGTCCCGGGGGTGTGGGTGCGGCTGCTGTCCACGTCCACGGCCGCGGAGGCGAAGGAGGAGGCGGCGAAGGAGGCGGCGAAGGGGGAAGCGGGGAAGAAAGAGGTGGTTGTCAACAGCTACTGGGGAATCGAGCAGTCGAAGAAGCTGGTGCGGGAGGACGGCACCGAGTGGAAATGGTCTTGCTTCAAGGTACGTGCGCTTGCTTGCTTCGCTCTCGATTGCCTGTTCCGATTCGTCCCGGCCGGCAGCGATCGATCGACAGATCGGAGCATGTCATGGGCGCGTTCCTAACTTGTTGCGTTGTGTGTGATTGGCTCAATCTTCTGCAGCCATGGGAGACGTACACGGCGGACACGTCGATCGATTTGACGAAGCACCACGTGCCCAAGACGCTGCTCGACAAGATCGCCTACTGGACCGTCAAGTCGCTGCGCTTCCCCACCGACGTCTTCTTCCAGGTATGTTATGCATACGCACCAGCACCGTTCTTCCAGGTATGTTATGCATACGCACCAGCACCGCCGCGGTTTAATTCTCCGGATGATTAGCTCTGTGTTTTGGGTTCTACTTGTTGCCGAAGAGAACTTGAGCGGGTGTGCCCCGTGGTGTGTCATAGGAGACAAAGTAGCATCGTCGCTTTCACATTTTTTTCTTTCTGGAAAGCGACGATGGCACTTTGTCCTTGCTTTCTGGAAAGATGCCATTTGTATTTAGAACGTGGATCCAGGCGATTAATTTACCTAATCCATTTGTGGGAATGGATTTTATATTCTATCTGATTCAGTTTTGCTATTGCACAGGCGACAGAATTTTTTTTGTGTTTCAGTTACCTAAAATTGCACTCTCAATAAACTAAAATTGCAAGCCCCTAAAAAACAGCTGCAACTTTAGTTGATTGAGAGTGCAACTTCAGGTGACGTGATTAATTTACCTAATCCATTTGTGGGAATGGATTTTATATTCTATCTGATTCAGTTTTGCTATTGCACAGGCGACTGAAATTTTTTTGTGTTTCAGTTACCTAAAATTGCACTCTCAATGAACTAAAATTGCAGGCCCTCTAAAAAACAGCTGCAATTTTAGGTGATTCAGAGTGCAACTTCAGGTGACCTGAAATTGCACTCTCAATCAACTAAAATTGCAGCCCCCTCCAAAAAAACATGTGCAACTTCAGGTGATTCAAAGTGCAACTTTAGGCGACTGAAAGATAAAAAAATTTCAGTCGCCTGTGCAATAGTCTATCCCCTATCTGATTACAGCGGATAAGGAAAGGAAACATGGTGACATTGGGTTTGTTGTTTGAAATTTTAATGCAATGCAGCAGTGAGGATACCGTCTGTTTTGTCATGTACTCTGTACTTATTTGTCATGATTCTTGCACAAGTTTCTGTTCTTGATCTCTTCCATTTATCTCCATAAGAACAATTGCATGACCCGTTTCTATTAGCGCGCGTATCCAAAATAAGCTCTGCTCTAGCTTTAATTGTTTGTTATTTTCAAAGGTTTGTCATTCTTGTGTGAGCTGACCCTGCAATTTGGATGCAGAGGAGGTATGGCTGCCGCGCAATGATGCTGGAGACGGTGGCGGCGGTGCCGGGGATGGTGGGCGGCATGCTCCTCCACCTGCGCTCGCTCCGGCGCTTCGAGCAGAGCGGCGGGTGGATCCGCGCGCTGCTGGAGGAGGCCGAGAACGAGCGCATGCACCTCATGACCTTCATGGAGGTGGCGCAGCCGAGGTGGTACGAGCGCGCCCTCGTCATCGCCGTCCAGGGCGTCTTCTTCAACGCCTACTTCCTCGGTTACCTCCTCTCCCCCAAGTTCGCGCACCGCGTCGTCGGGTATCTCGAGGAGGAGGCCATCCACTCCTACACTGAGTTCCTCAAGGACCTCGAGGCCGGCAAGATCGAGAACGTCCCTGCCCCAGCCATTGCCATCGACTTCTGGCGCCTCCCCGCCAACGCCACCCTCAAGGATGTCGTCACGGTGGTGCGCGCCGACGAGGCTCACCACCGCGACGTCAACCACTTCGCATCGGTACGCATGCTTGCAAATCATTCCACAAAGAGATCAGCATCGTTTCTTGATCCCATTTCTTGATCATGCTGTGTGTACTTGTGTATGGATTGGTTCTGATGTATGATCTGGTATTTGCTTGTGGCGTGCAGGACATCCATTACCAGGGCATGGAGCTGAAGGAGACCCCTGCGCCGATCGGATATCACTGAGGCTGTCTGCTGAATTTTGCATCGCTAATAAGCAAATGAGTGTTTCGTTTTCGAGGGAAAGCAAATGTTCTCTCTTTAGCTGCACTAATATAGGATTTCGTAATCGTTACTCGTTATTAACTACCGAGTACTGCGGAATAAGGAGCCTGCTTGTGGGTAGTACGAATCTAGGAGATTCTTACCACTTTCGCTCTAAAATGAACCTATTTCTTGTACGCCATGTCGTCTTCTTTATCAGAACAACCTTGTTCTACCTTGGAATGTACATATTCCCCCATCTGAATTCTGAATTGTGACAGCTGCCTTTCTTGCGTTTGGCGAAACCTGAGGTGAGGAACTGATTGTTGGATCGCTGTTGACTTTGTCTTGTTTTTATGCTCTTTGTTGCATGTGTGGAACGCTTAAATGTAATGGCACCTGAATTTCTTCTGTTCTTAATGACCGCTGAGTTGATGAGTACTCTGTTCTGGAATGTACAATTTCTGCATTTGACGTCTGTTTGCAGTTCTAGCGGTCGAATACTCCGCTTGTATGGGATTATGAAATTGGCCATCCTAATTGACTGCATTCTTCAAAATTATCTTGTCTCTACATTTCTTGCGTCTTCGTCCAAAGCGCCCCGCCGACCCGGTCGGTGGTACCGGCGCCGATTGACGCACCAGCGGTGGGGTCGGCTGTCACATCACGAGTGTCGATGTCGACGATCTCAACACCGGCGTTGCCATCCGCGCCAGCTCCGCCGTTGTACTCCTTTTTTTTTTGTTGCCGATGAAACTTTCTTAGATTGCCATCCTTCCTCAGATCTTAAGGCTTGTTCAGTCGTTCCACGGACGGCACCAACTGTTATGGCTACTGGCCAAACAGTAAAGTACGAGTATGGTAGTAAAGATGACAGATGAACAATGCTTGCCCCCTTCCCCTTGTCTAGAGATGGCAATGGGTACCCGATACCCGAATACCCGACGGGTTTTACCCGATAAAGAGACGGGTATGGAAAATTTCATGTACCCATGGGTACGTTATTGGGCGAAATCCTCTACCCGCCAGGTATGCGGGTGCGGGTATATACTACCCATACCCGCCTACCCGCGGGTAATAAATACCCGCATTAGACAACTAGACATCCCACTCAAATGTTAATTTTATTATCTACTTGTTGTTGATTGTTTATTTGTTTGTCATATGTTGATATGGTCATGTCAAGTATGTTTATGTGATGTACTAATTTTGATCATTAGACGCTTTTGTGCTTGGCATGTATGATTAATGAATGTCTAAATTGATGATATTTTTATGTGTTGAACCGGGTATGCTTGCGGGTACGGGTTACCCGTCGGGTAGTAATACCCGCGCGGGTACGGGTATGGGTAAAATTTCCTACCCGCGTGCGGATACGGGTAACCCGACGAGTAAATTTATACCTAGCGGGTACGGGTATGGAATGGCAATACCCGATGGGTATTTACCCGTTGCCATCTCTACCCTTGTCCAGGGCAGCCATATATATATATATATATATATATATATATATATATATATATATATATATATATATATATATATATATATATATATATATTCACATAAGGAGTATTTTGCAACCATGTCCTTACACTCATGTACCCTCCGTAGGGGTACTTGTGTCATTGCACATATCCCGTTTTGGGCTTTGCGATTTCTTAGCAGGTCGGCTGGGCTTATGTGGGGCCACCCCTACAACAGTTTTTAATTTTTTATTCAGTTTATTTAAGTCAAAAATCATTTAAAACATGTCGATTTTTAATTTTAGTTTATTTTAGCCTTTTGTTTTTTTGCATGTTTTCTCTTTATTCCTTTGCATGTCCGTGACAATATAACTTTTTTATTTTTTTCTTATTAATTTTTAATTAAATAACTCAGAAAATTTAATAAATAATAGAGTATAATTTTAGTCAAAAATCAATAAGTCAAAATCATAAACTAGAAGTTTAAGCTCTTTGAAGCTGCTCTTAATTTCGAGTCTACACTATAACTCGGAGAATAGATTCGAGAATCCTACCGCTAGTTTGGCTCTGGCTCTGTGTTGTGTCAATCAGTTCCAACCTCCAACAATAAGGTGTTCACCTCGCCATAACTGTTTTCGTCATTGAGCCTTTTCTAGCTCGTCATAGTTGTACTACTGTAAACAGCCTTCATTGCCTTACAGTAACACAGACCTTAAGCAGGTCGGTCCTGGGATTTTAAAGATCCGGGGCGAAACTAAAAATAGGGGTCCTAATATAAATACTAAATATAAATCTACATACACACACATATATATCTAATTTTACCAACAAACACTTAAAATGCGTTATGTATTAAAGAAAAATTCATATCAAAGAGTTCATAGATATTACCTTAAAAATTTCTTCTAACATTTCTAGATACGAAGTCATTGATGATGGTATTGATATCAATCTCATCCAATAATTTCTTCTCAATACATAAAGTTGCCAAACCGTTTAATCACTCTTGAGACATTGTTGACCTTAAATGATTCTTCAACAATTTCAACTTTGAAAAGCTTCTTTCAGCTGATGCCATAGTCACAGGCATAGTAAATAAAATCCGATAAGCAATAGAAATATTAGGATAACAATCCGCTTCTCCGACAAACTCAAAGATCTCCATAGCAGCCATTGATTTATCTGATAAAGTCAATTGCATAACACTTAACTCAGAAATTAGATCATTTAACTCAACATCAGATGAACCATCTAGAGAGAAAGTTTCTGCAAATTTTGTACAACATTCTTTTAATTTAGTTCGATCCAATGACTTCAATGTTGTTGAACTCATTAAAAATCCAAATATACTTCCGAATGTTTAGAGTTCTTGAAATATACTTTTCAATGAATTGATTGCCATATCAACCATAACAAAAAAAATAATTAACTTCAAATTCTTTCTTAGCTTGCAAAAGTGCTTCATCACAATCAATTTCATCAAACTGTTTCTTCCTAAGAACACGCCGCTTAACTGGAAATGATGGCTCTACATTCATTTGAGCTGCAATATCTTTGGCAATGATCATACTCAAAGCAAACCCTTCATTATATATATAAGTATTAAAGTATTTAACTATGTCTTCTATTTGTTGCATGTATATACTCTACATAGTATATGGGAGGCCTCTAGATTTTGGGGGCCCGGGGCGGCCGCCCCTCTCGCCCCCCCCCCTCAGGGCCGGCCCTGACCTTAAGCTAGGTAAATAGCCAAGCTAAGATATTTCCGATGGGAGCGAAAGCATCCTACGAACCACCTTTGTTAGCGTTTTTGTGGCCACCGTCTTAGTTTGTCCCATGCTCATGCAATTCTACTGTTTACTGATTAGGGGTGCAATTGGTTCACATTCGAACGGATATTACTTATACCGTATCCTAACTTATATTTTTTCTTTTAAATTTGGAGTCGGATATAATAAGGCCGAATATGAATACGAATTTGGAGCATTCAGGGTTTTGGATACAGTACTATCGGGACACGGATACATAACGGTTTTGAATCAAAAATAGATAATATAGACGGATAGTATGTGCATACATAAAGAAATATACACTGAACCAACCACCATCACTTCAAGCACTCAGCTAGTAATAAATTCATCTAGATTACTTAAGTACGATAGCCGACACGACACAAATTCAACATAAAGTATAAATTCATATATAAGTTTGAAAACGATAAACTCATACATAAGTTTGAAAATCGATAAATTTATACACAAGTTCAACATAAGTGAGATGATTGGTGGTAGCTGGTTAGAGTGGCTAGACTCTGGAGTTAGGTTAGGACTTGGGTAAAACTTAGGGTGGTTGGTGTCAATAATGGTTGATGAGCTGGACCGACTAGGGTACTAACTTGCTTGTCAGATATCCGGTCGGATATTATCTGTTTTACCATTTACATACGCTATTCGATTGGATTTTAGCTCTCTCACTTTCGCTACTATATTCGGCAATAACAATCCGGTATCAGTTGTATTCAGTACCAGATAATAAATTACCTTCTGTATTACGTATTGATCGGATTTGGTAACGAATCGGATGGAATTTACCCGTACCGTTTGCATCCCTGTTGCTGATGCCTAACCTGAGCTCCATTTACAGGTCAGGTAGGCATCATTTCAGAACACTCGAGGGCACACATCAATTCCCTTGAATAAGCTGAATCACATTCAGGCTTAGATTTCTACTTTTTTAAACTAATTCTAGGCATAATAAAAGCATTTTTGTTAGACCACTAGAAATATAAATAATAAAATTTTAACTGATATAGATCTATACTAAAAATTATGTGAGGTCCATACCCAAATAGGCCTTTCCTCGGTCCGCCCATTGATGGCGCCCAACAGTATTCGCCATCAGTACACAACAGGACTGCTGACGCTTATTATGTCTTCACTACAAAACGTGACAAAAAAAAAGGAACAAACAATTCCATGATATTTCGCCGCATGCATTTCAACCAAACGGTGAAAGGTTTCTTGGTTTGTAGTTCAGTAATTGTACCGACTCTCATTTATTCAAAACATACATTGTTTCCATGTATACAAAGAAATGCAGTGGAGTACATCGCTGAGGCGTTGAATTCTTCAAGCATTGCAAAACAGTACAGAGCAAGCCATAGGATTTACACAAGGTGCATAATAACCGTATCATTGAATTGAATCAGGGTGTGACATAGGAGTCGCTTATCCGCAAACCCAATAAATACAACACACGCGTGACAAGACGGACCAAGATCACAATCCATGGTTGAGGCAATTGTAATGCAATGGAATCGACAAAAGAGGATTCAATAGACATAAAAAGGGGCAGGCCGGCAAAGCAAGAACTGGCAGATACTAGAAATGCTCTCACATGAAAGCTCACTTGGAGCCAAATTGATACTTGTTGTAGTTTGCTAAGCTCTCGATGCCACCGCTTTGTGTAGACAAAGGAATTCCAGACATCCCTAGGGCAGATCCTGCGGCGCCCATGGTCCATGAGGGCAGAGCCTTATCATCGGACCCATCACTGAGGCCACCGACAATCCCAACATCGGCTAGGTTCACCTTCTTTGCTGCAATTTGTGATAAACAAATAGAACCGTCAACACTTCTGCCATCAGATATTATGACAGGTAGATATCCCTGCTAAAAGGGCAAGGAGGAAAAAGGAACTTACGTGCAGTTATGTTCAGATCAATCAGTCCACGGCTCAAAGAGTCCGCCCATATGCCAGACTTGACCTGAAAATTTTCTTTAGACTTGGGAGCTGGCAGAGGTGTTTGGTCTGTCCTTCCAAGGTTGCTACTCGAAGAAAGTTCGAAAGGGTCCTTAGCTGTTTCCTCGGTGCTTGATACAAAGGCACCAAAATCAGATGCATCAGTTTTGGGAGCCGCCAAATGTGTTTTGTCTGTTTTGGCAAGATTGCTATTAGAAGAAAAATCGAAGGGATCTTTAGCTGCCTCTTCAGTGTTCGATTCAAAGACACCAAAGTCGGATGCTGCCTGAAGGTTCTGACTAGATGTGCTGATATTTCCAGTGGAACTGTGGGTGGGTGGTGGTGCAGTAGATGATCCAACATTGGAGCTGAATGCGCCAAATGGGTCAGATCCATCAAAACCGTTTAAAGGAATAGCACCAAAAGGATCAAAAGGTTCAGGAATTGTGTTCTTGGGCATGCCAGTATTAACTTCAGAAGATGTCCCAGAGCTTGGTGGTGGAATAAACCCCGTCTGTGGTGGAAATGCTGCAGCAAAGGTTGGATTTTCCGCAAAAAGGTCAACATTGTCCTGCAGTATCATTTTGATGAGCACACTGTATCATGATCAATGAATTGAAGAACTACACGATTTGCTTAGTATGTATCATGATCAATGAATTGAAGAACTACACGATTTGCTTAGTATATTGAAGCACAACCAAACAACATGTTCACAAGCAACAAACACAAAAAAGGGCACAAAATCCTGTTTTTTTTAACAAATTTAGTATTTGAAGTGGGAAGACAACAACAATGGGGCACTTTTCTTTCTATTCATCACTCTTGCCCAGTAACCCGATCAGTTACAGGAAGGCATGACAAATGTCAGATAATTTTCTATTGTTAATAACATATTCAGCACTCTTAATATACACAGAACCAAGGTTCCAAAAACCGGAACCGGAAGAAATCCCGGTCGGCGGCCGGTAACGGTAAAAAATCAAAAATTCATACCGGCCAGTTTTTTTGTTACCGGTAACCGGCGGTTACCGGCCGGTAACCGCCGGGATTTTGAACCATGCACAGAACCATACCTGGACATCCAGATGTGCAGCTGTGTCTGTACTTGGGGTTGCCGATTGGAAATCTGCATCAGCAAATAGATCGACCTGAGGTTCTGCAGCACTGTTTGTTGCTGGAGTTGCTGCAAGCTCATCAATGAAATCATCCATCAAGTTTGGGCCAAAAAGATCCACCTCGATATTCTTCGTATTAGCTGCACCTATAGACAAAGATAGAATTAGGAATCACATGTACACAAATAGCTGTATCCCTATCTTGGTTGTTGGAAGATTTCCAATACAAGATAGGTACTTTTGATGGTAAATGGCAAATCTGCCTACTTTATTTCTGGCATAATAGGCAGAATGAGAAAAATCAGCAGTTCAGCACGTATTTCTTTGAGGCACATGAATTCAATTATCAAAAGGTGTGCGATTTCCATAGTCTCAACGAACTATGGGATTGTCGTCCCCTTTGGTCAAATGATAGTTAAACACTTGAACTATCATTCGCTTGATGACCTCTTTATAATTAGGCAGAAGCCAATATTACAAGTGTACTATTTGCAAGATAATCTGGTTCTAGCATAGTGTGCGTCCAGATTCCAGAGTTGAGGGGTGAACTATTTGCCGAAATGACAGATTTGAACAGACTTTCGTGTCAAGATTTGGACATGCATTCAATACAACAGCCAACAACATTCTTGATAAAGAAGTAGCATAAGCACAAAATAGACAGAAGATTTTTACCATTTGAAGAAGATCCACGAGGATCAAAGTAATCGAAGTCGTTCTCATTGCTGTTTGTATTAGATGGGGGCTTCAAGGAGCTGGGTGAATTAGAATCCCTATTCCTGGTATTCAGACAAATACAACATCAGTGAATGAGCACAAAGTAACAATAAAAGGTAAGCCTGAGGCTAGAAGTCCAGAACTGATATCACTACATTTGCCATACTCAATGACAAGGTTTACTGATTCAGCAAAATGGCCTGAGCCTCCAATAGCAATAGTAGTATACTTTTAAGACCATAACTGTATTTTCACAGGAAATTAAATGATCCATCCCCACAAAAATAAATAAATAAATAAATAAATTAAATTAAATGATCCATCATGCACCCAAGAAAGCTACCAGCTATTATAATACCCTATCCGACCGGCTACCCAGTTTTGAATTATATGATAAACTGGATAATATAAATAAAATGTTATTGGCTATGATCTTTGAAAACCAGTACTGGCTATTCAACGTATGAATAAAACGCTAAGCAATCTTGAAATACCTTCTATCATGCTTCACATCCTTTCTTATCTTGCTGCCAGATTTCTGGTTGCCAGTACTACTTGCAGAGGTTTTACCAGTTTCTTTATCCCTGTAACTGTCACTGAATGAGTCAGCTTCCCTTGTGCCACTGAAACTCTCATAACGTTCACCTGAACTGTAGTTGCTACCAAAAGAGGTTGAGCTTGATTTATATGTTATCCCTGTTGATGATAGCCCAACGTACCTTCAGCCACGACAAATATATGTTAAAGTTAAGGCTGTAGAAGATGAGCACACAACTAAAAAGGTTAGAATAAACACTCATTTAATGATTTTGCAAAAGAACTCACTTGTCACGGTTACTGGCTGCTTTCTCTCTCAAAGCCTTTATTCTCTCCTTGTCATTTATGATGCCCAATATAGTTTCAACTTTCTTCCTCACATTTAATCCAGCATCTTTTCCGTTAGGTTCCACATACTCAAAACTTGAAAGAACCTTAAATGAAAAATGTTTATCAGCAACACTGATGGCATGTAACCTCGACCAAGAAAGAGTTTATAAACCAAAGCACAAACAAGACATACCGAGATCTTTGAATAATGATCGAGAATGTTGTCAACTGCCCCGCTCAGAACCATTGGCTATCAAGTACTCAATAATTGTCAATGCCTGAACATTCAGAGTTGTTTCTTAGTGAACTACATTACTGATACAAAATCTTACACAATACCAAGGTTTATTTCCCTTTGGTGGGTAGTGTGACCATTGTAGAAGTGATACCTATCAAGCCCAGTACTTGTCAAAAAAAATAATACATGATGGTCATCAAGAAGCAATAACCTTATACACATGACGCCATTTTGAGCCTCGCTCACTCAGCCTAGTCCAGAGAACATTCATTACCATCTGACACTCAGCACTGAGGATTTTAGAAGCATAATTTCAGCATCAACTATAAGAGGGAAAAAAATAAAAAAGACACAGTGTGAATACAAGATTAGATCTTACAACTTCTTGGTGGCATGCGCTAGCTCTGAAAGAGCAGTTCCATGGGGGCCCCAAGGTTCATCACTTGTTGCATCAAGTACCTGATATTTTGAAAAGAAAAATGAAGGAATAGACATATAAGGGTTTACTCCATAGGAAATATAATACACCCAAATCTCAAAGGTTACGCTATAAAGAGACAATTATTATAAATTTGCTCTGTAGAAGTGTTATGAACCTTAGTTCATAAGGGGTAAACACCGCCGAGAGAATAGCCGGACAGCATCGACGTAGAGGGAGAGAGAGGCTATAGATGAGAATGATTTTGTTATTTCTTATTTGATTCCAATAGTATACGGCAGCCCCCTTATATAGGTAGGCTCTCCCTAAGAGATAAAATATAATCTTAATCATATCTCTAACAAATAGAAACTAATATCATATCTCTAATTATATCTCTAACAAATAAAAACTAATCCCTAACTTACTAATAATAAACCGGTTAGGCCCAGGACCCCCGCCCATGACATTACACCCCTCCCGAACATGCATCTCGTCCTTGAGCTGCTATGCGGTGGCTATGGTTGCAGTTCCACGCCAACGAAGTGTAGCACTTTCGGCTAAACAGTGCCTGCAAAAGAAATCATTTTCTCTTTTTTTCAGCTCCTCTATTTCCTATTTATTGCCATAGACGCGCGAGGCATGGTACACGTCGATGGAAGCAGAGGCGGTGTGGCGTCGGCTCCCCAGCAGCGTTGACTCCGGCTCCCGATGGTCAGCAACTGGTGGAGAGCGTCAAGAGGCGGCAGTCGTCAGATCCACTTGCCGTCGCTCAAGGCGGGCCGAGGTGGCGGCATCGATCCAACGTCAAGGTCCAACGAGAGGCAGCATCAATCCAGTGTTGGGGTCTGGCAAGAGGCGACGTCAGTGAAGAGCCCAACATCGGGGAAGAACCCAAGGCGAGGTGGTCGTTCTCTTGATCGACTATTCTACATCTATTCCTTCCTCAAACGGTGCTCTCTTCATCTAGCGCCGTTTTACTTCAAATCATCGCCATCCGGCCTCTCTTCGGCGGATAATCACTCCTTTATTGTGCTAGTTCACAATAATTGGTATAAGAGCCACTTAACATGGCTTCTGATGTTGCACCATCTCCCTTGGAGAAGTTGAAGGCTAACAACGAAGAACAGAAGGTCTTCAACCATGGCCACTACTATAGCTCGAGGATGAACTGTTTCACCAGGAGAGGTGTAATGTTACATGCGTGGTACTGCAGCGTACGGTACTGTTCATCCTGGGGTGGTTACTGTAGCATAGCACTGTTCATCTGCGCTGTTATTGTATCATGGCTCTATTCATCCGTGCGGTTACTGCAGCGCAGCACTATTCATCCGTGATTAGTTTCCCTTTTCATAGATTAAATTGATTTGGTTAGTTTGGAAGTTTATCTTCAGTTAGTTTGTTTCTTTAAATTAGAGATTATTTCTTAGGGGTCAAGTCAACTTCTCCCCACAAAAAGGGATGGCATTGTATCTTCTTTAAGGATAAATAAACAAGTCTCTAGTCCCTAAAGTCCAGCTGTGGTCGTTCCCTTAACCAGCTATTCTCGATCTATTCCTTTCTCAATCGGTGCCCTCTTCATCTAGCGCTATTCTACTTCAAGTCGTCGCCGTCCGATCTCTTTCCAACAATGATTACCCTTTTGTTGTGCTAATTCACAACAAGAAGCCAACAAAATATACATTAATGCTAATCAATTTCCACCCTAGCATATATAAGTCTGCACCAAATAGGGGTGAATCTGGTGCCACAGATGAAAATCCTTATAATCATACACTATGGCTTGGATAAGACATGTGATTGTTAAAGTAAGATCTGCCTGACAACTCGTTACCCCTAAGGTGAGCTACAAATCTACAGAGAATAAAACAATATCCACACATAATTTTCGACAGTGTCTACATGGACCCAGATAATGCTAGAGAAGAAAAAGAAAGACAGATCTGACAGGAAAGGAGGCAAAGGATGGAAATGCTATTGCTGTCACTTCTCATCAAACTTCTCAATATAATCATTTAGGAATCCAACCTCCATTACAGGCAAACCAAAAGAATACTGTGACAGCGAGCATTCGACGGTGCAAATATTTCCACTTAGGGCACTGAAAATCTCAAGTTCACCTCTAAATTTATCTAAACTATCAATGTAGACTTAATTTGTCGCTCCTACTTGTTTCAAAAAAAAAATGTTACTCCTAAAAACCAAAAACCTTTATCAATTTTCTTAAACCATTACTGCCCACGAATTTTTTTAGAACTGACTGTACACGAATTATAGCAACACAATAATGGAGTCAGAAACCAAACATATCTAAACTAAACCATTAGGCAAAATCAATTCCCTCATCCACCACATGAACCAGTTCAATAATTAAAAATTTACAACTCCATTACCAGAAAAAAACATTTTTTTACAGAGAATCAGAGTTATCTGGGCGAGATCCAACCTTCTGTTCGATCTCGGGGACCTTGAGCACCTTCAGATTGACCTCCCTCTTTCTGCAAGAACACGTACACAGCAAACGGATCAAGATCTCGCGGATCCAATTCAATACACGCCGTATCCACGAAAAATCGGATACCACTAGCGAGATCTCGGCTCGGTCTAGAACTTACATCTCCCGTACAGTCTGATCGAAAACCTTCATGAAATCCATCGCCGGAGAGGAGTCGCCGGAGCCGGCTGCAGATTCGCTGGGATTCTAGAGTGGGAGATCTGGACTCTGAAGCGCCGGGTTGTGGTGGCAGCTAAGGGAGTGGCTTAAACTGTGTGTCTGTGTTTGGATGGTTGGCAAGGAAGAGAGTAGCAAAGGCCGATGGGGAAGCGGTAGCGGCTTTCAGCGCGGGAGGGGGCAGGAAGTGAGCGCGGCAGCGGCGAAGTGGGCAAAGGCCACTCGTGGAGCAGAGAAGATGGGAGGCGGGCGGTGGGTAGGAGCTAGGAGGAACCTTGCATGCTTTCGTTGGATGGTCAGGATCAAATTGAGCATGATCTGACGGCCCATTTAGCACCAAACTGCAAATGCACTGTCACGATCTGGATTAACGCGCTAGCAAGGGATGAAGAGAACGGCTTTGCGATGGAATAGACCCTGCTAATTTGCTGTTCCTCTTACCATCTGAAGCACAAACATCATCTGTCAGTGAGCCATGAGTCAAGGACGAAAAATTAAAAAAAAAAGCATGAGTCGACAAATAAATGTGATTCCTTAACTGAAAGAAGTGCATGAGGCTAACAAACGGCTTGTCACTTAATCTTAACATCTGATCTACCATATGGAGTTTGAACAGATATGGAGTTTGCCATCTTCGTTACAGCTGAGCATTTGGGTGTTTATCTGGGACTGGTGGTCATCAAGAAATAAGGTAAATGCTGGTGAAAAAGGACGAAATGCAGAGGAGGTATGTTTTCTGACTTCGAGTCATATTTTGGAGTTTCAGAAGCCAGATGAGAAGGCAAATAGCCTGCGGTTACTCTGAACCAGATGAGCAAATGGTAGGTTCCAGCGGAACCACATCTCAACATCAACTGTGATGGGGGCTTTAAACAGGAGAGTAAGCAGGGGCAACTGGGATTTGTAATCAGAAACAATCAGGGTCAAACGGTTGCTGCGGGAGCCGGATTTTTACAGAGCGTATCATGCGCTGCATTCTGAAGCGGAAGTGTGTGCTATGGCCCTTAGGCCTTAGGTGTGCGCATCAGGTGGGGATGGAACGGGTAACTATGGAAACTGACGCCTCCAATCTTGCCAAGGCAATTGAGAGCACTGATTTTGATTTATCTGATATTGGGTTTCTTGCAAGGAGCTGCTCATCAGTTGCCGGAGCTTTCTCAGGTTAAAATCTCGGTGTGTCTGATAAGTTGTAATAGGGTTGCAGATGGTCTAGCTGATTTTGGGTCGAGGAAGGTTCTAAGCTATGGCTGAACCAGTTTCCTGACTTTGTAATGAACTCGGTGACTGGCGATTTGTCCGGGACTATCGGTTAATGGAAGTTCCCTTCTGTCTCAAAAAAAGAACTTATCTACCTTAAGCTGTCAAAACATCTAAACTGAAGGTAAAATTCTGTTCAAACAGGTGCTAAGGTACGTAAAAGCAGG